>CAJQZP010000616.1:880000-1238789 GCA_907164705.1 Parnassius apollo
TGGAACTTTCACTGCGGTTCATTAATTTTACATTGCGGATAATTACAGATAAACAAACTACAATGGGTTTGATTATAGTCATTTTGTGTATACTGTAGCACCGTTGCAGGAATACAAATTTTATTTAAATTAATCTGTAAACAGCATTATAAATACATTTACCAAACAACTACATTGATGCAAAACGCTATGACAATTGTACAACTTTTTTAATTCATTAATTATATTTATTTACTAGTTAACAGTATGGCTACACTTTGATACAGTGTAAGTAACAAACGAACTTGCAGTTCACTACATAGTAAATGGAATGACGGTAAACAACAACTACAGGATATTGACTTAATTAATGTAGTCGAAATTATTCTGCAACAAAAATATTTAAATAGCTTACGGAGGGGCACGCTTAAATGATCGGGAATAGAATATTTCGGATTGAGTATTAAGTTAAAACCTTTTTCAGAATTTAAATACTGGCTTCTTGGAATCTTAATGACATTCAAACAATTAAAAAAATGTTTAAAAACAAAAACTATGATGGTTTAAAGTTGACACGTCGTTAACTGACATGGAGCTCACGCGTGAACATTTACGTGCCATAATTTATCACAATTTTCGTCGCGGCTTATCTCAAGATAAATGTCTCAGCGAACTTGCTTAAATTTATGATGTTAAAGCACCGAGTCAAGCGACGATATACCGCTCAGCACTGTTTCTTCTGCTTACGTCTTACGTTTGACTCAAAAAAGGGGCATTTTGCTACATTTCCTTTACAGGAACGCAGAACGGTTACCGCTGAGTGGTATATCATGGTTTGTTTGCCAGAAATGATAGCCGAACTCCGAAAAAATAACCTGAAACGTCGCATCATCTTACATCACGACTATGCGAACTCCCATACAGCTCGGAAACCAAATGGTTTTTTGAAGCAGGAAAACGTTGAGCTGATGAGCCATCCTCTGTACAGTCCTAACGTGAGCCCAAACGATTTCTTTACGTACCCTAGAATTAAATATTTATTACGCGGTCAACGGTTTGAAGACCCCGAAGCAGCTGTGGAAGCGTATAAATCAGCCATTTTGTCAATATCAACTTCAGACTGTAATTACTGTTTTAATGATTGATTTGCACGATGGAAAAGCATTAAGTTCAACGAAGAATACTTTGAAAAACAATAAAATACAATTGAGCTATACCGTACATGTGGTTTTTCTTATTCCCGATCATTTCACTCGTATCAATAAGATAGTTCTAAGTAAAAGTAGAGAATTATAATAAATCTGTCCATGTCTCTATATATTATGCTGAGTACTATATTACTAGAGGCTTCTTTACAAATAAATGACAAAAATTCATATCAAGATTATCTGTAATGTTAACGGTACACCTTTACGTTATCCTTACTGTGCTCCACGTTCTTTTATCCACAGTTATGAAATCTATCATGATTTCATTCTCTTCTTCTTTCTTTGTTTACAACAACAATAAAGTGTTCGTCTCTTTTATTAACAAAAGTTCTATATACACCCCCTCAAATAATAATGTTTTTATTCTTCGAAGATTTTGTTAATACCATTCTTACCATCACCTTAACAAATGAGAATTGGCTGTGACATATCTGAGGCGTAAACTCCCAGAAAAAACAACATTTTTAAGCCTGATAATCCACCTAAGGCTAGGTCGTCATCAGCGTCGTCCCTCTAGAACCACTTTGACCTATAAATCTATCATCATCATCATCATCACAGCCCTTCACAAGTCCACTGCTGAACATAGGCCTCCCCCTAAGTAATGCCACAAAGCACGGTCCTGAGCCACCTGCATCCATCGACTTCCTGCATATCTTACCAGGTCGTCACTCCATCTAGTGGGGTTCGCCCTACACTACGCCTACCGGTACGAGGTTGCCACTCGAGAACCTTTCTTCCCCATCGGTTATCGGTTCTTCGAGCTATATGGCCGGCCCATTGCCACTTCAGCTTACTAATCCGTTGGGCTATGTCGGTCACTCTGGTTTTACTGCGGATATCCTCATTTCTGAGTACGCAGTGAAACTCCGAGCATAGCCCTCTCCATAGCTCGCTGAGCGACCTTGAGCGTCCTCATACGGCCAGCAGTGAAGGACCACGTCTCTGATCCGTAAGTCATCACTGGCAACACGCACTGGTTGTACACTTTAGTTTTCAGAGATTGAGGTATACCTGACTAGAAGATATGTCGTAATTTCCCGAACGCTGCCCAGCCCGATTCAACCGAGTTGAATCCGTCGATTGACCTCTCGGTCGAAGTTGGACTTACCTAGTCGGAATATTTGTCCCAGGTAAACGTACTCGTCAACAACTTCGAGCATAGTGCTCCCAACAACTACCGGCATAGGTGTGACATGGACATTAAACATAATCTTTGTTTTGTCCATGTTCATCTTAAGACCTATCCGTTGGGAGGCACTATTGAGGTCATTGAGCATAGTGCTTAAGTCCTCCAGCGATTCTGTCATAACGATTATATTGTCTGCAAATCGAAGGTAAATGATGTACTCGCCATTGATGTTAATACCGTATCCTTTCCAGTCCAGTAGCTTGAAAACGTCTTCCAAAGCAGCGGTGAAGAGTTTCGGGGATATAACGTCACCCTGTCTTACACCTCTCTGCAGTTGGATAGGTTTCGAGCTCTGGTTCTGTACTCGGATAGCCATCGTAGTCCTACTGTACAAACACTTCAGCACTTCGATATACCGACAGTCAACTTGGCACCGCTGAAGGGACTGCAGCACCGCCCAAATTTCGACGGAATCAAAGGCTTTCTCATAGTCCACATACGCCAGGCAAAGTGGCAAATTGTACTCTTCAGTCTTCTGTACAATCTGCCGCAGGGTATGTATGTGGTCTATGGTACTGAAGCCTTTTCGGAAACCGGCTTGTTCGGGAGGCTGGAAGTCGTCGAGTCTGCGTGCGAGACGATTCGTAATGACTCTCGAAAACAGCACGTAGATGCGGCTCAGAAGGGAAATCGGTCTGTAGTTCTTCAAGAGAGCGTTGTCGCCTTTCTTAAAGAACAAGACCACCGCACTTCTGCTCCACGCCTCTGGAGTAGTGCCACCATCGAGGACGGAATTGAAGAGCTTCTGAAGGACTTCAAGTACCGGTGTTCCACCCGCTTTCAGAAGCTCCGCTGTAATTCCATCCTCGCCTGGGGCCCTGCCGTTTTTAAGGTGCTGGAGAGCCATTCTAATCTCGCTTAGACTGACGTCCGGGATATCATCGGAATAGTGTCGGATAAGACTTGCTCTTGGGTTGTTACTCACACTTGCGTGTGGCTCCAACGATGATGTGTACAGCTGCCCATAGAACCTCTCAATCTCACTCAAAATCTCAGGTGTCCCGGAAACGATGCTGCCACACTCAGTCTTCAGCCTTGATAGTTGGCTCTTTCTGGCAGACAGATCTCTGGCAAAGACTTTGGAGCCCTGGTTCCGCTCGATCGCTTCTTTAATACGAGCAGTATTAAAGTTGCGTAAGTCTCGCCGCATGCATTTGGAGATCTGTCTGTTCAGTTGCCTGTATGCTGTCAAATCTGTTGAAGATTGTAGCCTCATCTCCCGTCTAACAGCCATGAGATTAAGAGTGTGATCGGAGAGTTTTTGTGTTCTTCTGCGGCGGGTCTTGCAGAACTTAGCTCCGACCGCATGGACAGTTTCCACGAGCTTGTCATTCATATCGTCCACTGCATTGCAATCTTGTAGGCACTGAAAGCGGTTGTGTAACTCGAGCTGAAAGTTTTCGGGATTTTGGATTAGAGCACGAGGGGGACGGAGCGTTGACTTCATTAGACGAGACCTCTCCAACTTAACGTTTAGGTTCAGTGTGCCTCTAACCATTCGGTGATCGCTGCCGGTTTTCACCCTTGCGATCACTGAGACATCACTGAACAGTTGGCGTCTGGTCGTCATAATGAAGTCAATCTCATTTTTTGTCGAACCGTCGGGGCTCGACCAGGTCCACTTCCTGTGGGGCCGCTTCTGGAAGAAAGAGTTCATCATAAAGAGTCCCTCTTTCTCCATAAAGTCGGCCAGCTGCTGGCCCCTTCGGTTCCGTTGCCCTGCTCCAAATTTCCCTAACTTCAGCTCACCGTTTTCTCTTGTGCCTAGTTTTGCGTTGAAGTCTCCCATCAACACCGTGTAGTGGGTTTTGGAGGAATGTATGGCTTTGGAAATATCCTCATACATTTCCTCCACCTCCTCATCGGAATGTGCCGACGTTGGTGCGTAAACCTGTATGACCTTCAGCGAACACCGTTTGGTGATTCTGAGTATCGGATACGCGACCCTCGTCGACACACTCTCAATCTGTACACCGTTGTTGACGCGAGACTTGTGGACGATAAATCCGACACCTCCTTGGGACAGATGGTCGCCCTCCCGGTGATAGAACAAGTTGCCGGATTCGAGAATCACCGTGTCCTCCCCCTCTCTTCGGACCTCGGATAATCCTATAATACTCCAGCGCAACTTGTCTATCTCTTCTTCCAGCTCCAGGATCTTCTCGTCAGTCCTCAGTGTGCGTGCGTTAAATGTTGCCAGGTCGAGTCGTCGTAGGTGGCAACCGAACCTCCACCGGAGATTCTTAGCACCCCCTGCCCCGCCGTTACCATGGTCGCCACCGTAGCCAGGAATAGCGGGGCCGCCGGGGACTGGGGGCCATCTATTTGTGTAATTGTTCATGGGGGGTATATTGCCATAGTTGCCACGCTTGGCGAGCGGGTTGGCAACCGCAGTTTTTTTTGTCGTACAGTTGCTGTTATCAGGAAGATGCTGCTGCCCATCTCCTGCCTGTCTCCCTCTGTCGCCTCTTACGACACCCACGGGAAGATATGGGGTAGTGGATATTCTTAACCGCCACTACACGGCACCGTGCACCGTACCGTATAACCGTGCACGTATAAATCTATAAACGTTGGTTAATGACCATGAAATTGCGGTACACAAATACCCATTACACCATCTAGTCTCGTGGATATCGTAAGAGCCGACAGAGAAAAAAAAGGAAGTGATTTTATACGTGGTAGAGCCATGCTGCAGTTATATTAGTAGTATAGTTGTAGCATGAATGGGTCGGCTCGACCGGGGAAGGACCACGCTCTCACAGAATACCAGCGTAAAATAGTAGTTTAATTATGCTGTGTTTCGTATAGTGAGTGTAGAGAACCAGATACACTTTTTACTGGAAACGAGGCATTCCATTTTAGTCCTCATGGGTGACAACGCATTTGCATTTTGATTCGTAATCGAGGATAGATATGGATATCTACAGGCCACAGTAAACACTTACCCCGGTCTTTCTGCTATTTACCCCAAACCCCTCTAGGAAAAAAAAAAATATTTTCACTTCCCACCCTTAACTATTTATTAACTTTTACCAGGTGGACTGTGTGCTCATATGTCACCCTATCCTACCTGAAAAATAGGGACAGCAGCATCTTACTGATAACATCTGAATTAAAATAAAAAAAACTGAGGTTGTCAATCCACCTGACAAGTGCGGCAACTACGGCAACTACGGCAATATCCCCCTATGAATATATCTATGGGGGAGTTCTATGTTCAGCAGTAGACATTTATAGGCGTTAATGGATAAATGGATGGATCAATAGTTGATGAGTGGTTTTTGGTCTTCAAATGTCAATTCAACGAAATTGTCTTTCTAAATTCCAACATTTACTTAGTAAGTCGGTTACCATATGCATCTGCTTCTTATCTTTACATTTTCTTTGTGATTTGATAAGCTATATAGATAAGAAATTAAAAGGTTTTACACTATTTTTTTGTTCAGTGTTAATACTGATACTGTCAGTAAAACAAGCAAGTGTTTCATTTGCGGTGTTTAACCAAATAATCATATAATACAGACGCATTTTTAGTATTAAAGCAATTTACAAATGTTTAGGCTGATCTGTTTTAGGAAACATATAAAATTTAATATGAAACTTAAGCTCACATTTCCATTGGCACGGCCCGAGTCCATTAGTGACGTTAAGGATGAAAGATCAAAGGGATGTATATCAGGGGGAATATCTCATCTCTTGGAAGTGCCATTTAATAATTTATTCTTAAGTTTTTCGTAAAATTGAAATTATGTAAGCAGCCGTATTGGATAGAACATGATGAAATATAAATAAGAGGATTTACAAACAACGTGAAGTAAGTCAAGGCTAGACGTTGATTTTTCATATATATTTTTATTTCCTTTTTATAATTTTTAATTTTATTTTTAAAAACAAATGTCCCGATGGATTTCTTTAATTACAAGCACTCGACATAAAAATAAAATTTATACAATTTCTCTCATATATATATATATATATATATATATATATATATATATATATATATATATATATATATATATATATATATATATATATACTAATTATTGTTATATCCTATCTTATTGTCATAATTAAGTAGCATTATTGCATAATTAATGACCATAAAATGTATGTGAAGCAGTTCTCTATTTTAATTATAGTAAATAATATTAAAAAAATTAAATTTAGTAGTGTAGTGAATTTAATTTTAGTATACCTGAGGGTTGAATGTCTATTCTGTCTGTAGCGATATTCACCAAAAAATTAAATTGAAATTGAATTTACATTTCAGTTCTTGCTGGTTCTTCTCAGAACAGGATTTTTTTCAAACCAGTGGTATATTAAACAAAAAGTGACTTTCAGTAAGTATTTATAGTCTACATTGAATAAAAAAGTTTCTGTTTCTGTTCATATTTTGGTAATAAATATACTTACTTACTTACTTATCTTCACGCACAATCCCTAACGGGGTAGCAAAGTGTCACGATCCTTACATACCTCTTTCGCTTCTTTCATGTTCATTAACTTCTTCATACATGCACGTCTAGGTATCCGAGTACTCTTGACCTTCCCCTCTTCGAGCAATTTGCTCACATGGTCTTCGAAAGTTAGTCTCGGTCTACCTCGACACCTTTTAATATTTACTTTCGCTCTATATATTTTCTTCACCATTCGGTCTTCACTCATTCGCTCAACGTGCCCAAACCATTGGAGTACGCCCCTATTAATTTTTGTGATAAGGTCATCTTTCAATCCTGCCATATTGCGAATCTCTTCGTTTCGCTTTCGATTGTCTATGGTAACGCCACACATTTTACGAAGAGATCGCATCTCCACTGCATTCAACTTGCTTTTATGCTTCTTCTGGCATACCCACGTTTCGCTGCCATATAACAATGTCGGTACCAACACTGCGTTATGTATTGCAAGGCGTGCATTCTTCACCACGCCTTGTCTTTTGACTAATGCATTCAGGGCACCATTGACTTTGTATCCGGCAGCGACGCGCCTATCCACATCTAAATCACATCTTCCATCCCGGCTGAAAGCACTTCCTAAGTATACATATTCATTTACCTGTTCTGGACGTTCCTGATTTACCCATATTTCACATTTCGTTCTCTCTTCGTCCTTTTCAAATACCAGAACCTTAGTTTTATTAGCATTAAAACGGAGACCTTTAATATCACATTCCTCTTTCATACACGTGACTAATGTCTGCACTTCTGCTTCTGATGGTGCAATAAGCACTGCATCATCAGCATACAGCAGACAATTTACTTTAATGTCACCCAATTTCACATCCAAACAGCTATTTTTCAGCTTCTGTAAACAGCTGTCGAGATACAGTATGAACAGCCAGGAAGACATGACACAACCATGTTTTACGCCTGCTTGGACGCTAAACATGGGTGAAAGGTCATGCCCTACCCGCACACAGGCTTTACAGTCATAGTAAAGTGACTGCACAGCCCTTAGCAATCGACCATCCACACCATATCCCGGCAACAGTTCCCACTTTTCTTCCTTATAACCTTATCAAATGCTTTCTCCAGATCCACAAAAGCACAGAAAATCCTCTGGTTAACACTCAGAAGCTTTTCCGTGATCATGTGGAGAGAAAACATTTGATCCATGCATCCTCTTCCAGGTCTAAATCCGCATTGTGCCTCCCATAAGAATCTTTCCGATTTCTCTTGCAAAACACGAAACCTTCGAGTAAACTTTACTTGCTAAACTGGTCAAGCTGATCGCCCGATAGCACCCGCAGTCAAAATGGTAACCTTAACCTTTATATAAAGGCACAATGACCGCGGATCGCCAATCATCCGGGACATCTCCCGTCCGCCAGCACAAGTTGCACAGTAGACGAAAGCTGTCCCAGACGCGAGGCCCACCGTACTTGACCATTTCAGCAGTAACTCTGTCTAGTCCCGCAGCCTTACCACATTTCAAACTTCGAATCGCACGTTCAATCTCTTTCATGCTGATGACCTCAGTGTCATCGAGGTCCGTGTCTGGCGTGCCAGTAATGGCGTTACCCCCGGATCCTTCACTAAGATCATGACACGCATACATTTCTCTATAAAATTCACTCCATCGCTGCATGACGTCCGATTTTTCTAAAAGGACGTCATTGGTTCTCGAAAGCACTTTGTTCATTCTTAAGGCTGTCGCACCACTCCGGGATCTTCCAACCTCTTTCCAGAAGAGTTTGGAGTTTTCCTTAAAGTTGTGCGACAACCTCTCGTCCGGTTCTATTCTACACCTTTAACGTACTTCCTCAATCAATGTTTTCGCATGAACTTTCTGCAGCTTATATCTTTCTTTCATCTTCTCTCTCATATGCTTATCGTTACTAGAGGCCAAATAGTCTAACCATGCTTTTTTCATCTTTTTTACAGCTTCTCTCACTTCATCATTCCACCATGCATCTCTTCTTTTTTTTTATAATATAAATAATATATATAGGTAATAAATGTGACTTAATTTAACTTATGTACAAATATGACTTAATATAACTAGTTGGGCGGCGGGCTAGGGGTTCCCGAGTTCGATTCCCAGGTGGAGCCTTGACCCCATTATGCGAGATTATATACTAGGTGGACTGTATACGCGGTTGGCTTCTTATGCCTCAACAAGATGGTGGATGTGGCACGCGGCAACCTTGTACAATGCACTCGCTCTTCCTTCTCGCTTGCCAAGTTTAGGATGGAATTCTACTTAAGCACATTAGGAGAAACAAAATGGGGCGGGTTAACTAACAAAAAAAATGCTCAAGTAGGAGCAAAATTACAGGAAACACACTTACCGGGGTGTGATTCCGATGCAGTGGACGACGCTTCCGTTGCGGTGATGCGACATGAGGTGGGTTCTTCTGGGGCGCCCTAGAAATGCGATCCAGGCTAGTGGTACGAAGGAAGAGAGAGGTGCGCGACGATATCTCACACTATGTGAGGCGGTTACTTCTGGAGCGCGACTGCCCCAGGTGATGCGGTTCAGACTAGCGGCGCGTGGCAAGAGACCGTTCGAGGGCAGCGCGCGAGCCTATATTGCCTTGGCTTTCCCACCAAGGCACCTCGGTCGGGCGCGCGTCTCATTGGTCGAAAGAATCGCGTCACCTTCTAGACTCCCCCCTTTCCCCTTTCAGTGTGTACGGAAAGGACATGAGGTCAAAGGAAGGATAAACACTTAGCAAATATACCCTCGAACAAAATTAAAATACACAAATCATTTCCGCGTAACCAATAACATATGTTTTATCTACTAGATCGTAAACACATCATATTATTAGTGATGGTCAACTGCGTCGATGATCTAGTGCTCATCAATTAGGATGCAGATCATAAGGGTCATATCCCCTTCAACCCCTTCAAGCCGGGGGGGGCTTGAAGGGTCCCCTTCAAAATAACTAACGCTAAGATTAAACCTAATATTCGACTATAATTCCTAATCTAGAAAGCTAATTCAAACTATTGAATGGGCAAAGGGCACAAACGGATAACAGAGCGCATGTAAGACCCAGTCGTGGTCCTAACGCAAGCTACGCTAGTTACCTCGTCGGAACCGGGAAAAACTTCTTCGACGATCCCTAATGGCCAATGGAGAGGCGGCGAATTCTCATTGGTGAGCACAACCACAGTTCCGACAGTTAAAGGTTCAGTTGTTGTGTTCCATTTTTGCCAAGACTGCAACTTATGCAAGTATTCCATCTTCCATCGTTTCCAAGACGACTGCACTAACCGGTCCAATAATTTATGGCATGCGGAAATACTAAGTTTTTTCTCCTCCATGTCTATGGGGGGCAGATATTTCAAAGTTGTTAAATTCAAAAAATGTGCTGGAGTTAGAGCCAGCGGCTCCAAGGGGTCACTTGACAACGTAGGACAAAGGGGGCGACTATAATAATAATAATAAAAAGGCGTAGGGAAGTGACGACCCCATCGCCCGCTGACGTAACGGTTATGTGATAAAACCGCTACGTCAGCGCAGTCAGTCAGCACCTTGCCAAGAGATGTTAGTGCCATGCCTTGGCAAAAATTGAAGGTGCAAAGGCCCGCTTGTGCACATGGCCTCACCATGAAACGGCGCCGGGTCTGGGCGTCTCCCGCTAAATGACGCCCTCAAAATGGATGATTGAATTAAATAGAACGCGCAAAAGGCCGCTGCCTGGAGGTCGCCAGGGCGCGTCTGGAGCTAGCACTGGACGCGACAGCATGCGAACCGCCAGCCGAGCGCGAGGTGCTGCACGACCACCCAGAAGCCCCTCGCATCCATCATCCCCACCAGCTGGCTTGGTGTCGGCAGGGTCTTCTCGGGCCCAGCAATCAGCACCCGCCACTGGTGGAGTACGCCGCATGAGTTAGACAACCCGGATGAACAGCAACACATTACGGGCGTATTTTAGGGCGAAAGGGGGAGAAACTGGAGGTTTTGCGTATCGGGCAAGGATGCATCGACTTTTTGCTGAGCTGGAGCCATCTGTAAACGTCACCGAGCAAAACCTGGCAGACAGAGTTCGGTATATCTTGCGCTCAAATATATTTGATGTCGCCGACCTCGAACGGCTACGACGTGAGTCTGTTCCCTCATCGGATGAAAATGCTACGGCTGAGGATGCGGCGCCACAAATTATAGAGCAACCCGCAAACGTGGATGCCGCCGTGAATACCCCAGTTGTGGTTGATTTAAAAGATGATGGAACAGTCGCCCAGGAACTGGAAATAGAGCATATGAGGAGTACATTGTGTAACGCTCCCGCTCTCTATATAAAAATAATATTATATTAAATATTAAATATTTCCCCTTTTCGATAAAAAATTATATATATGTGACCAGGATAAACAAGACATGTTTTGATCTTTCTAAATGATCTTTCAAAAGGTTTAATAATAGGCCGTTTGTAATATTTTTGGCGTGATCGTCTTAGTTAGGACCCTTATTTATGTTGTGTTCGTTTAGTTACTTAGTTCTTTTAAGTGTCTTTTGGAAGAATGAATATTCACTAGAGCAATTGAAAGCTGTTGGTAGTGCCTTATAAGCTAAGTGAACCCCGTTCACGAAGACAAGACTCGAGAAAGGTTAAGAACATAAAACGTTCCTATTACAATTGTATCAGGTTTACATTATTAATTTATTATTATTTATCCCTTCCCGCTCGGAAGAGGCTCAAAATATATTTATACAAAATACCCGATACAAGGGCTAAGGGCTACATTTTTTAAATAAATGTAGGGGAGGCACACGGCCCCTCACAGGCCGTGCACGGTGAGCGCCAACCATTTTGATGCACTCCCCCCCGAAGGGAACGTTAATTCGGGAACTTTACCGTAGTCCACAGCAAAATAAATGGCGTACCAGTAAAAGAGGCTTGGCCCCATGTTAGTGCGTAAGCACAAACATCGACCGAAGTCGCGCATGTCAATGCGTGTAAACGCCATACAGAATACGAACGAATCCAGCCACAGTGAATGTACGTCACACGGTTTATGCAAATAGGCACACCGGCCGTAAACCCTCCGTGAGCGCCACCACCTGCCAGACTGCCGCTCCTGCAGACTGATGCTGATGTAAGTGTATGGCATCACCTTCAGTTGCATGATCAGCACGGCTACTAGCCGCAGAGCGTGTCATGAGTCTACCGCTCACCTCAAGAGAATGGGTTCCCACGTTGTGCGGCTTTCGGCCGCAGCCTTGAGAGTCTCCTCAGATCCTCCTGCCAGCTATCACCCGCATGAGGTCGACACAAATGCTCCACCAACCAATACAACCAAAAGCCAAAAGGCAGTTATAAGATAAGAGTAATAATTCGCCATCAGAAAGGGTTTGTGTCACTGACGTTGAGTAAATGCATTTTCGATCATGTTTGTCTCACCCACCAACAAGTTGCCTTCAATCATTCAAAGGTGGGAAAATTACAGAGATATATTTTGTTTTAAAAGTTGTTATATAAAACATCATGGAGGGCAGACAGTCTGCAGCCCCATAATGAAGGGACCCGACTTGGGCAAAGCTACTTAGGTGTGAGTCGAACCAAGACGCAGAGAGTGCCATTAGGAATAGCGTTCCACCAAACAACCATCGCAGAGACGCAATGTTGCAGAACGCAACAAGCATCAATACGACTATCGTCGAGCTTACACCGTCCCAAGGTCCCCCATACATCCCAGCAGATATCACTACCCGCATACCTTCATCGACCAGAACCACAGGAGTGCGTCGAATCAGGCGCAGCACACCCGCAGATCCATCACAAGACGCAATACCGCAAGTTGCAGTAAGCATCAATGCAACTATCATACGGATGGCGCCCCCTCACAACACACCCACATGACCCCTATCGATTTTTGTAACAAAGTTTTTATTGTTGTTATATAAAAAATATCACCAACGTATCATAGTAGCACGCTACCAAGACGCCAATGAACAAAACTCCACGTATCATAGCGCTAATGCACTAAGACATGAAGTTGAGTATGCCTGTTACACTTAAAATTGCTACCAAACACACTCATCATCCCAATCCGAAATATAGACGACGCATCGCTATGCGCTACTACGCCGCCCACAAACGGTATGGGTGTGCGATGTCCACGGGAAAGCCGTATTGCTACAACAAACCCGCTTACCACCGGCACTAAGATGATATGTCTAGGACACATCGGTTAGCGAGCCCAAGTTTACCTCGGACCAATTGCTCGTGAAGCAGCATACACGCCACCACAATATTCCTTTTTATGTCCCTAATAAGGACTAGTCATTTTGCTACACGATATCACCCGATCACCCCATACAATGCTTATGCATCAAGGAGACCTTCTACAATAATTCTTTTGTGTCATAGACCTTACTTTCATAAGTCATTCATATATAGGACTCGAACCCACGACCCTACTATTGTAATGCATATTTATCATAGAGACCTTCTACAGTATCGCTTTTGTATCATAGACCTTACTTCCATAAGTCATTCATATATAGGACTCGAACCCACGACCCTACTATTGTAATGCATATTCATCATAGAGACCTTCTATAGTATTGCTTTTGTATCATAGACCTTACTTTCATAAGTCATTAATATATAGGACTTCAACCCACGACCCCACTATTGTAATGCAAATTCATCATGGAGACCTTCTATAATATTGCTTTTGTATCATTGAATTTATTATCATAATTCCCTAATATAGGACTAGACATTGCGCTACAGTACTTCAGGCAGTCGAGCTCCCGACCACCCCATATATATGTACAACTGCAGGTATGTACCTCCGACAGCTCCTCCATACAAGACATACGTGAACACCTTCCATAACTTAGGATACTTTTCTTTTATACATGAACTCCTTCCACAACTTAGGAAAATTTTCTTTTACACATGAACTCCTTCTAAGACTTAGATAATTTTTAACAAATTTTCTAATTATCTTATAAATGTTATTTATCTTTATTTTTATAATATTTTCGACTTGTATTTCTATTATTTATCTTATTTTAAATATTTTTTCAAGTTTTTAATAAATTTATTTATTATGGAAGACAATATTTTGCCTTTAATTTACTATGTTATTGGTCTAATGTCTGAAATGTATTTATATTAAATTAACGAAAAAAAAAGGATTGAGGGGGGGAGATATGGTTATTAATGTAATTTTATTGTTTAATATATATCTTTTAAGACTATTTTTGACACCCCTTTATACTGAATTTAATTATTAATAATAATATTGGGCCGTCACAATTGGAAGAAGCGATTGTGTAAACGCGCAGTACGCCTCTCGAAAATCGACCGCGACTTCCCCGCATAGCCCTAAGCAAGCGGAATCGGGCTGTCGTGAGGGCTGTGAACCCAATGCTGGTGATTTATTTGAAAGCCAGCCGGGACCTTTGCGAGACGGACTCAATTCTTTTTGGCGCCGCGCTGGCAGTCTGCTGTATCATAGGCGCCAAGGTTTCCATGGCTGGACGCGCTACTAGCCAAAGTAGCGCTATCCCAGCATGGAGAAGAAGAATTGAGGAACGTATCGAAAAGGCTAGAGTTCTCATAAGCAGGTTGATATGCTTCAGATCCGGCAATAACAGGCCAAGAATTGGACGCACCGTCAGGATGGCGTTTCCAGCCGGATATAACGCAAAAACTGACGGAGCGCATAGATGATCTGAAGCAGAGAACCGCTGATTAGGAAAGCGGATTCGGCGATATATCGAGAGATCGACACGGTTCAACCAGAATCGTTCCAGAGTGATCAGAAGAGGCTCTATAGATCATTGGAGCGACCAATGTTAAGTGGAACGGGCCCAGCACCGAATCAGGCCGACACTGTAGCATTCTGGCGCGGCCTGTGGTCAGAGCCCGTAAACTACAGCGAGGGCCCTTGGACGGAAGTTGTGGCGAGTCAGTGTGCGAGTATAAAGCCCATGGACCCCGTCATTATAACACCGGATGACCTAGCTGAGGCGGTCCGTAGGGCCCCAAACTGGAAAAGTCCGGGACTCGACGGGCTGCATCAGTACTGGCTGAAGGGGTTCTTGGTGTGTCACACTGTGCTAATCCGACAGTGTCAAGAGGCTCTCAACCAGAAGTCGCTCCCGAGCCTTTTCACTACTGGGATCACCCATTTGGTTCCTAAGGACCCGGGTACCACAGACCCGAGCAAATACCGCCTCATCACGTGTCTACCGATCGTATACAAGCCACTAACATCCATTTTGAGCGCGAGAATCACTCGTCACCTGGACTCAAATCAGGTGATGTCGCGCGCTCAAAATGGATATCGGGGCGGTGGTCGTGGAACCAAGGAACCACTCCTCATTGAAGCGGTCATTGGCAAAGTGGTGAAACGCAACCGTCGGAACTTCTCCGACGCCTGGATAGACTATAGAAAGGCATTCGACTCGGTGCCCCATACATGGCTAAAGAGAGTCCTTGAGCTGTAAAAGGTAGACTGTACAGTGGGAGACTTCCTCAAGCAGTGTATAGGGCAGTGGAGTACGATCTTTTATCATCTGGGCGAGCGGATGATGGCTGCGAAGAACCACATAAGGATAAGAAGGGGTATCTTCCAGGGCGATTGTCTGAGTCCAATCTGATTCTGCCTCTCTCTGAACCCTCTCAGTACCTTAATGGAGGGCTGCGGATGGGGATTTCAGCTACGGAAAGGAGGAACAAAAGTGACCCACCTTTTCTATATGGATGACCTCAAGTTATTCGCCTCCAGTCGCTCCCATCTTATGGAATTGCTGAACATCACTTGTGAATTTAGCAATTCCATTGGAATGGAGCTGGGGACGGATAAGTGTGCGGTCCTCCATGTTGAAAGGGGAAGGGTTACTTACTCTGAGGGCATAGACTTATCTATGCCCGTCAACTTAAGAACCCTTTCCGAGACTGAAACATACCGATACCTGGGTATGTCACAGAAAATCGGTATCGATGAGACTGGTATGAAATATAGTTTGCGACATGTTTTATGCACGCTTGACCAAAGTGCTTAACAGCCTTTTGTCCGGTGTGAATAAAGTACACGCATATAACGGCTGGGTCATGCCTGTCCTCATGTATACCTTTGGCATACTCAGGTGGACTCAGACTGAACATAGCACCCTGGATAGAAAAGTCCGCACTACCATGACGTTCCATAGGATGCATCATCCAAGGCTAATGAGGCGTTAATGGGGCTGTACTTGCCGCGAAAGCATGGTAGGCGTGGCTTCCTGAGCACGCTCACCATGCATAATCGCGAAATGTGCAGCCTCCGTGATTACTTCGTGGCGAGATCAGATGATCCATTCTATAATGACGTTATTTCTAGTGATAAAGGTTTTACCCCTCTATCCTCAGCCAACGAGCAATGGCAGGACCCGGCAGTACAAAGCATTTCCGAAGGGGAGAGCGTATGGAAGGAGAAGGAGCTCCACGGGAGGTACTACAGGGCTCCGCATGAGCCCTTCGTAGATACAGTCGCTCTTGGGTCATCTGAGGCGACTGGTACTCCGTGACGGACCGCTCCGAGCTCAAATGCAGAAGGCGGTGCTCCTCGATACAGCATG
Organism: Parnassius apollo; assembly: GCA_907164705.1. Classification (NCBI taxonomy): domain Eukaryota; kingdom Metazoa; phylum Arthropoda; class Insecta; order Lepidoptera; family Papilionidae; genus Parnassius; species Parnassius apollo. The sequence continues at coordinate 896,417 of CAJQZP010000616.1, forward strand.
CATCGTCCGCCGGTTTCTTTCCCTTTCCTCCTAACCCTCGGCCGTTTGGTCTCCCTGCCGAGGGCTTCCATCTGGTTGGATCTTATTTATTAATGTATTTTTTGTATTTATTTTATTTTATTGATATTTATGTATATTTATCTTTACATTCTAACTAAAAATTGTATATTTATAGAACCCAACCATATGATAAAATTATATAGATACCCCAAAAATAATAATAATTCTTTAATGACATTCATAGTTCACAATTTGAAATGGGTAGAAACCTGAGTCTCCTAGCTAGGTTACTGAGTAACCTGTATGTAGGAGAAAGGACTATTGAGACTCAATTTGAGCGAGCATAGTACTTAACTCTTCGAAGGACAAAATTTGATCTCCTATTACTCGGTATAAATGACTCTTTAGACTCTTCTCCTTACCCTACCCTGACGATCCCATCTTGTAAAAATGGCTTAAGGCGTTGAAAAGCGCGACTACAAGCTCTATTCGATTGTAATCTTGTAATTTCTTCGGAAAAATGTGCACGTTGAAGTTCACGCAATACCATAGTTGTAATCGGACGCTAAGATATAAGAAAGTCGCGGTAAAAGCTTCGCGAACCGACAAACGTAGATTACGCTACGCAATAATTTCGACCAAGAGGACAAGCGATTCGCCAAAGCAATGATTGGAGAAACCTCACTCGAAACGCTCGCCACCAGAGCGTGCCTCTTCTCTTCCGGCGGTTGTGACACTGACGAAGGGTCGAAATCGGTTATTGGCCATTGCGAGGGTTCCAAGTGAACCCAAGAAGGTCCGTGGATCCAAAGCGGATGGTCCATTATTTGCATCGGAGTGAGTCCACGGGATAGGCAATCGGCAGGGTTTTCCGTACCGGACACGTGATAAAAGTTCCGCGTTCCTAACTCGTCTTGGATCTTGGCCACTCGGTTCGCGACAAACGTATCCCTACGGTGGGGTGAAGAATGAACCCAACATAAGGCGACGGTGGAGTCGGAAAAGGCAAATATCCTTTCTATGTGAACTCTGTCCCTACATGCGCTGATAACTGCGGTAATAAGCTTGGTGAGTACTAATATTGCGCAAAGCTCTAAGCGCGCCAGAGAGACAACCTTACGGGGGGAGACTCTCGACTTTTAACTAACGAGGCTAATCGAACTTCTACCATTATTCTGAACGTGAAAATATACAACGCCCCCGTAAGCCTTCTCGCTGGCGTCTGCAAACCCAACGACCGTGATGACGCTATTTCTATGGACGTTTATATGACGTGGTATTTTAATTTTTCTTAGTAAAGGAAGTTCCTCTCTAAAACGTTGCCACCACCGAACAATGCTGTCAGGCGGCGAGTCATCCCAATTGCATTCAAATAACCAAAGTTGTTTAATCAAAAGCTTAGAGTCAAATTTTTAAATTCAATCATTGCCGAGGTGTCAACCGAAACGGTTGGCAGCCGTTCAGTGACCCTATCTACTACTAGTGCATTTATATCAAAGTTAACATTACGATCTATCCGAGAATAAAATTTTAAATTTATATATCCCTGGGTAACTTTACTAGTACCTCCGATGCCTTTGACTACGGGACATGAAAGTGACCTATTTATTACTAAGCCTAAGCGCTGACAACATTGTAGCGTTATAAAGCTATTTTGGGATCCGCTGTCCAGCAATGTACGGACGCTTTGTTCATTTCCACGCGAATCCCTAACTACAATACAGGCTGTACCCAGTAACACGGTTGAAGAAGGCTGAGCTCCCATATTTGCCAATGAGCACAGAGCGACATCACCAGGTCGATCGCTAGAATCGTTGACTTTAGTAGGGGTGAATTCCTTGTCCGCTTTACTTGACGCAGATATGTTGTTATTTTCGAAATGCAACAATGTGTGATGTTTTCTGGCGCACTTGTTACACGTGGAACTAGAATTGCATTTTGCAACTAAATGCTTATCGCTTAAACAATTCAGACATAATTTGTTTGTCCTTACTATTCTATAACGTTCGCTGGGTGAATGTTTACGAAAGGTCGCACAATTGTATAAATTACCGTGTTGTTGATCTTTACATAGGATACAGGCCTCCGGGGGTGGTACCGACGCAGCGGTTACGTACGTTAACGACCCTGCGGTTTTAGGTGATGGAGTCTGTCTACGGTCGACACCTTTCTTAACCTCCTGTCTAACGTTCGAGGAGCGCTACATCACTTTGAATTGGTCTCGCACAAACGATGCTAATGAATCAAAGGGGGGCATTTCAGAGCTACGATGCTCCATTTCAAACGCACGCACGGTGTCGGGGTCTAGTTTCTTTAGTGCAACATGGAGAAACACCACGTCCATAAGGTCATTAAATTTCAAGTTCTTAAGTGCAGCCACCGATGCCACAGATTTATCTAAAAACTGCTCTAAGCCGTTGATGTTCGCGGATGATATAGGTTTAATATCAAATATTTGGTTTAAATATGAAGAGACTAACATTCGCTTATCTTCATATTTGTCCTTAAGCGTTTCGAATATTAACAAATAATTATTCTGTTGGTGTGAAACCCGAGCAAATTGACTGTGCCCTGCCACTCAGTTTACTTATTAAATAATATAATTTTTCAGCGTCCGATAACGATGGATTATTATGTATATTGTTTTAAAAACTACTAAAGAAGAAGGGCCATGTCTTAATATCGCCATTGAATACCGGAATATCTATTGGGGGCAACCTAATCGAATCACGTGGGCGTACCTGGGCTTCCGGCTTTGCTTCGCTTTGAGATGGGGACTGCAAGGAGCTTCGCCGTTCTTTTCGAGCGACACAACATATCTTCAAATGCTAGAAGCGGTCGGTAGTTCACTGTATATTTCGGGTCGACTTGTAATTCCAAATTATTAATTTAGTCTTATATCTTTTCGTAATCCGTCCGCAAAGAATCCACAGTTTCAATTTCACACAAAAACGTTTCCCGCACTGCTTCTATGTTAACTTTCTTGACGTGATCACTAATATACTGTATACGTGAAAAGAGTACGTCCCTCTTGGCGAAAAGAGTTTTAAGTTTAATTTCATTTCCACTAACTGCCATTTTAAATTACTAGAATTAATATTAGATTAATCACAATTAATCGCACAACGCTGGAGGATGGACGCAATGTAACACAACTATATCTCCCAACACTATTGTCTTATCGTGCCGTATTACGTCGTTAAATTGAACACCTGTACAACGAGCCGAGGTGACGCTTGTCGCTCGCTAAACTCACACTTTTTTTTCAAATGTCGGGTAGTCGCATAAACCGTGCGGGATTAAACTGTTTTTTTTTTAATAAATAAGTCAATTCACTTATGCATGCAACTAATAAACTTTAAATTTAAACTAAACAAACACTATTTAAATGAATAATTCTATTTGCGAGTAACTAACCAAAGTTTAAATTTAAACTAAACAAACACTATTTCTAATGAATGAATTCTATTTGCGAATAACTAACCAAAGTTTAAATTTAAACTAAACAAACACTATTTAAATGAATGAATTCTATTTGCGAATAACTAACCAAAGTTTAAATTTAAACTAAAGAAACACTATTTAAATCTATTCAATAAAATTAGAGTGCATTGTCTAAGGAATTAATCTAACAGTTCGATGATGAATGGACGGTATGGCTATAGCACCAGTCCAAATCCGGCCAAATGACCAGAAATGGTTGAGCGACGGGCCTAAGGTTACCGAATTCAAATTCCGCGGTCGAGCCTTAAGCCTATTACGCGAGATGTTACACCAAATGGACTGTATAAGCGGATGGCTTCTTCCGTCTCCACAAAATGGCGACTATAGCATGCGGTTTTCTGACAATGCACTCGCTCTTTCCTAAACGAACTATTGCTTGCCAAAATCTATGAAGGAACCCCGCTTGATCACGCTAGGAGAAAATAAAATTGGAGCGGATTTAACCAATAAACACAATTATGTCAAGCGGGCTTATAACTGGAAGTTACTCACCGGGGTGTTGCTTCGATGCGGCTTGGGCGCTTTGTTGCTGCGGTGCGACTTCTGGCGGATCTCCTAGGGCCCCAGATGCGATGGAAGAGGGTACGCGTTGACCGCGCGCGCTTTTATATTAGTTAAGTTGCGAAGATCACGTGACATTCTAGAACTATCTTCTTTCCCCTCTCACCCCACCACCCTGGTGTGTCGAAAGGGACAACAGGTGAAGGAAAGGTCGAAGGAAGGACAGAGAGAGATTAAATTTAAACTAAAACAAAAGTACATAAAATCTATCAAATATTAAATTAAAGTGTATTGTCCAAGGAATTGGTTCAGCAGTTCGACTTGATGAGGCTACAGGGCACCAGTTCCAAATCCGCTCAAATGACCAGTAAATGGTTTGGCGGCGGGCCTAGGGGTTCCCGAGTTCGAATCTCAGGTCGAGCCTTGACCCTATTGTGCGAGATGTTATACTAGGTGGACTGTATACGCGGTTGGCTTCTTATGCCTCAACAAGATGACGGACGTGGCACGCGGCAAACTTGGATCATGCACTCACTCTTCCAAATCCATTGCTTACCAAGGTTAGGATGAAATTCTACTTGATCACATTAGGAGAAACAAAATGGGGCGGGTTAACTAGCAAAAAAATGCTCAAGTAGGAGCATAATTACATGAAACACACTTACCGGGGTGTGATTCTGATACGGCGGACGACGCTTCCGTTGCGGTTATGCAACGTGAGGTGGGTTCTTCTGGGGCGCCCCAGAGATGCGATCTAGCCCAGTGGTACGAAGGAAGAGAGCGGTGCGCGACGATATCTCACACTATGTGAGGCGGTTACTTCTGAAGCGTGACTGCCCCAGGTGGTGCGGTTCAGACTAGCGGCACGTGGCAGCGAGGGCAGCGCGCGAGCATATATTGCCTCGTCTTTCCCACCAATGTACCTCGGTCGGGCGCGCGTCTCATTGGTTGAAAGAATCGTGTCATCTTCTTAACTCCCCCCTTTCCCCTTTCAGTGTGTACGGAAATGACATGAGGTCAAAGGAAGGACAAACACTTGGCAAATATACCCTCGAACAAAATTAAAATACACAAATCATTTCCGCGTAACCAATAACATATGTTTTATTTACTAGATCGTAAACACATCATATTATTAGTGATGGTCAACTGCGTCGATGATCTAGTGCTCATTAATTTGGATGCAGATCATAAGGGTCATGTCGTATGACCGTTTGGTAAGAAGCTGTGATGAATCACACCGGCTCTATAGGGATCGGCTCGGCGTTTGTATTGGTAAGTTTTCGTTTAAGGCATTGTTTAGTTGCTTAACCCCTGAATCCCAACAAAAAACCCATGCAGTCACATGCGCCCGGCAAATCCCGAGCGGTCGCATACGACCGCACCCATCCGTAGCACTCAAGACCATTAAAACTTATATTTAGAGACTACTTTTCTATGAAGAAGTTTAGTATTATAAAATCTACATAAAATTCTCTATATAAAAGTCAGGTTTTACTTCATTACAAAAATCCTATTGTATTTTGATAACAAAAACAAAATATACCAAGCGGATGCCGGCAGCGTGAATATCACAATATATATATATTGCTCGAAATTATTTACATGAAAAGATAAAATATATTCACACAAAAACTTTCGTTACAAATTTATAATAAAGCACTATACTAAAACACTAATAAAATAGTAGATTTCATATTGATTCTATAATGCCAAACTTTTTCCTAGAAAAGTAGTATCTAAATATAGGTTTTAATAATTTAAAGTGCTGTGGGTGTGCGCGGTCGAATCCGACTGCTGGATTTTGACGGAATAGCGCCACGATCGGATTCGACCGCTTGGGGACTGAGAGATTAACCATGATCCAAACAACTTGCCGAGCACTTGAGATTGTCAAAAAGTATCTATTTTTTGTCGCAGGTAATAATGCGTTTCAAAATTCTTTCGCTTTTGTATCTGTTGAGCAGTGGAAGGCACATCCAGACTCGCATTTCGCGGTGGCAAAGTTCTGGCTGGAGTTCTGGAGTTCGTGGGACTCCCTTTGGTCAGGATTTTTACGTTGCCAATTTAACGCAAATGAATCAATATGGTTTTCATACTTACGTCGGGTCTGCTGCTAATTCAAACTTATTTACACGGTGTGCAGCTGCAGCATAATTATTTTTTTAAAAATCAAAAATAGTCAAACTTAATATTTACGTCGTCGGCCTGCCAAGTATAATGTAGGGGACATAGTATGGAAGAAGACATTTTATCAAAGTGACAAAGATAAATATTTTAATAAAAAATTTGCTCCAAAGTTCATTAACTGCAAAATTATCACTAAGAAACCGCACCTTGTGTATGAATTTTCGGATATGACCAGTAAATCTACAGGATATTGGCACATAAAAGATGTAAAACTTGTAAATTTTGGTAAATAATTATTTTTCTCAATGCCTAGTAGATTTTACTGCTATAGACTACGAAAAATCCTTCTTCAGTTGAAGGAGTACTGTAACGGTTCATCAGTATAAACCCTTACAATTAATAATTATAAATTAATCTTAAATAAATACTATTTCAAAATAAAAACAAATCAACTATTATATGTTATTAATTTAAAATATTTTTCAACGGAACCTTATAATAGTTAACTCAATCCGCGCACAGTTAAACAGTTGCTCACGGATCTCTAAATCGAAAGTACTCGGAGAATTTGGAGACGCGCACGAGTCCCCGTTTGGGCTATTTCTACCAAAGACTGCTCGAAGTTCGCAACGTGCGTGAGCCTGAACGAATGACCGTTGAACTTGATTACCTACATTCAAAATTTATGTTCATAGTGCAGTTGATCCCGCTGTGGTGAGTTCTTATTTATTTTAGCCATAGTAAACATTGTAACCACAGAAATAGTAATAATAATATTGTCATATTATTACGATTTCTGTGATTGTAACCGCTCTACTTGATTCTTATCTCTTTTGCTGGGGCTACTTAGTGCTGAGGAGTTTTCAACTTCCTAGAAGGGGTGCTGAATTTGACTAGGGCGCATATAGTGCTATTGGAAGTTTTCCTAATGCTGGCCTCCGCTTGAGATTCCAGGATCCACCTACCACCTAAGCCTTATTGCAGCCATGCTGTGAGCTAACGTACTGTTAGCCTACCATCCTGTCAACGGCCATCATCAGCGTCGCACCTGTGGTATCATTTACTCCTTCCGCTACCTGGCTGTCTGCGACCCTACAAGAACTCCGTTTGGACATCGCTTTCCTACGTCAGGCCAGTGATCCCCTTCAGAGAACCTTACTTTGTGTGTGTGCTGAAGTAAGATAAATAAAATTATTTTCTATAAATATTGGCTTATATAAAGAACGTACCTATCTTCTGAACCAACCTAGCGGTAAATAACAAACGACAGTGTCTGTAACGATAACTCGTACGAATTTACTTTTGTACTGATTTAAGCTTTCCTCGTACTTATCTATGGCTTAAAAATTATCCTGTTTAATTTGCACAATGCGATTTTAAACTATCCAGGGTCAGCCAGTATTATCGGCGTAAGAGAATGTTTAATCCTTTTTGGACCCAAAGGTGTCGTGAGTAACGACTGTGGGACATTTCAAAAAAATATATGCGTGGTAGAGCAACGCTGCAGCTTTATTTTGGTTAAGGACCACGCTCTCACAGAATAATAGCATCAAATAGCAGCATAATGCTGTGTTTCGTATGGTGAGTGTTAAGAACAGGAGACCCTCTGTACTGGAGGCGAGTCATTCCATTTTAGTCCTCTGGTGTTACAACCCGTATGTATTTATTTTGATTGTCAATCGAAAATATATGTAGATATCTATGGACACAAGCATCCACTTACAATCAAGTGGACTATGTGGTCGTTTGTCACCCCTATTCAGTTTAAGAAGTGCTGGACTTCCTGTTGATTATTGTAAAATCGTTGCCTCTACGTCAAACGGAAAGTACTCAGATCGGTGACATTAAACAACCTCAAAGTTAGATATCTAGATTGGTAATGCGATTGTCAATACACATACTCACACAATACAAATTCTCCTCATAGCGGGACTTTCGTGACTTGGAAAAGAAGTACTTTGCGAAAATCTTTATACCTGCCAAATATATTAAAAAATTATTTAATTTAACTATATATAGATGGGATACATATTATGTTAAAAAACTTAACTAAGATACTTAGCAGATAGCTACCATATAGTTTACTTCACCTGAGGATGCCTCGTGTAAGGTACACACGAGTCGTGTTACCGACACTGTCATTCCTAGTTTTTTTTAATAGGATAAATGAGACAAACGAGCACACAGTCCATCAAGTGGTTGCTGTGATCCATAGACATCTATATCTATCCTCGATTACGAATCAAAAGTAAGGACAGAGTGCCTCGTTTCGAGGAAAAAAAGGAAAAGGTCTCCGGTTCTCTACACTTACCATTCGAAACACACTAGCGTTAAGCTGGTATTCTGAGAGGTTGGTCCTTCCCCGGTCGAGCCGACCCACAATTATACCAGTAATATAGCTGCGGCATGGCTCTACCACGTAAAAAGTGTGTTGGGAGTAGTGGTGCTGGGATTAGCTGTGACAGGTATAGTACACGCAATTGAATTATGGCTGGACGTGCTCTGCAAAGTAGGTAGGACACATCATTTTATTTTATGTTACAAGGGTCTCAGTTAAATAGTTTTTTAACATATTAAAGACAATTCAAAGTTATATCAGTGAATTTTCAAATTAATACTGACTGAATTAGCCAAGATAAATTCGTCAAATATCTCCGATTTGCGGTGTACATTCAACAGGCTTGCGGCTATTCTATGTTGGCTTAGAAGTTTTAGGATTAAATCGTGTACAATACAAAATATTATAAATTTGTAATATTTAACATAGAACTCCAAAATTTAATATAATCTAAAGTAATATTATGAAGCGTAGTTAAGAACATTTATTACAAATTAATAAAATTGAAGGGTCTGTTCATAATGTCAAAGTAACAGCATTTTACTAAACGTATATGAAATTATAAACGGTACTTATAATTAAAAAAATATTATTTGTTAATCGGTCTCCTTCTCTGCCTACTTGTTTCAGCAAATCTCTGAAATTGCTGGACCGATATTGAAGGGACTTTCACTCGCTGATAGCTGATTTTATAAGGAATAACATAGACAACTTTTATTTTTGAAATAAAATTATGGTTCCGCGCAAAAAAATTGAAATCTATAAAATCTGATATCTATCCTTTAATTTAATAACTTACTTATTCCCCTTGTTTATTTGCGTGGAATTTATTACAATCAAATTTTATGGGCTTAAATTTTGTCCGCTAACATCAACTATCTGCCAGTGAAAGTCCGGTCAAAATTGATTCAGCTATTTCAGACTTTAGCCGGAACAACAGACAGACCGGCTGACAGACCGACACACAAACATTTTTATTTTGCTATAAGTACCACTGTTATGTTGATTAAGAATAACTTTTTAATATATATTACAAATATTTTTGACGGTTTACAAATACATAATGAAATATGCAATTTCTCTCTTTCTCTCTCACTCTCCCTCTCTCTTCTTACCTTACTTTGATCTCATATAATACGTATACGCGTTACATACCACCATATTAGGTGGTAGGACTAGTTTTCTGTCCAGAAGTCTGTCTGAATAGGTTATAGCCTCTTACCTCTTGCTGCCGCCAAATGACAGTACGTGCACTGCTGCGTAAGAGCCGGACCGGTGAACTATAGAGCCAGTGCAATTACAAGGTGTTAAGTATTCCATATTAGTCCTCAGAGATGACAACGTGTCTGTAAACTCCTTTGTTTGAAGTTAGCTGCAGGTATCTGTGGACTTGCCACTTACCATCAGGTAGGCTGTAATATTGTTTGTCACTTCAGTTTCACTGAAGTGACAAACAATATTACAGACAAAAGCAGAAATAAACAAAACGTTCAATAAAAGGAATCATTTAAATTCGGTAACAAAAACAAAACAGTTTCGTTTATTTGTGTTCACGACCTCAGCCAACAATGGAGTATTGTTACAAAGCGGACGCAATCAGCTACCAGCGACTAGCGCTAGCGAGCACTGTGCTTTATGTAAATAAAAATTGTTCTCATTTCGTGGTTACGACCTTAATGAGTGACGGTCTTGATTTTTAACTTCCCGCTAAGAAAATTGAAAATTTACAAAAATCGGGAAGTTATTATTTTTACTCCATTTTTCGAAAATTGAGTTTTCATAAAATCTTGACGTTTTGAGGAAACAGGTAGCCATCGTGACAATTTTTCGATGGTGCCTGTAAGACTGAATGTCATATCTCGTATGAGTTAATGCCACCTACCCTACAAATTATATTATATGTTGTACCTCCCCCCTTAGCTCAACAAAGTTACAAGATTTCTTATAATATAATATAACAATATACATTAAGTAACAATGAAGTACAATGTATAACTTAACATAAAAACAAAATTAATGGTAAATGAAAAAATTGACTTTCAATAAGTATTGCTTATAATCTACATTGAATAAAAAAGTTTCTGTTTTTGTTTCAATAATAACAAAGTACACTTAATAATTAACTTATGGACTTATAGTAGAACATCACCTTTCCTATTTCTTACGGGATAGCGGCGTGTCAGTCCAGGCATACAACTTTGTGGTTGTCTGGTATTATTAATATCTGACGTTGTCGTATCCAGTTGGACTCCGGCACTCTCCTCCATCGAGCCTGTTAACTGCTCCGAGACTTCGCCTGGTTTATCGCTCCGCTTGAACAATGCGTCTAGAAATGGGTTAAATGAACTGCCCCTGCATTTCTGTGTGTTAAATGTTTCGATGTGTCTTAATTGGTCTGCGTGTCTATGGTGTACGTTTTCGTCGATACTTAAAATTTTGGTATTACCCAACCTACGCTGAATTTTTCCCTCTAACCATGTCCTTCCCGCGCCATAGTTACAGTACCAAATTGTGTCACCTTCTCTAAAACTCCGATGCAATCGCCTGATGATAACTGCTGACGTTTCTGTGAGTATACGTAACGCGCGGCCTTGTAATAATTTTGCTGGACTCTCTCCCGTGGTACAGTGTTCAGTATTTCTATATACCAAAAGAAATCTTAGGAGCGAAAAGTCTTCTGATTTGTTTCCCTTTGTCGCCTTCTTCGACACCTACTAATTGAAAATAAACACCTCCCTGACACGGTGAAATATGTTACACATATCAATGTTATTTTTGTGAAGAACAAGAGTTAAAAAACTGTACCTCACCTTTACTCTTAAATTTTTCGTAAGTAGCTTTATTATAATATATTATAGCTCATCACAAGTCTTTTGCTGAATAGAAGCCTCCCCCAAATAATGTCACAAAACAAGGAACCGAAGCTGTCCTAAAAGAAATCTTTAGGGAATGCCAAAAAAATTATGGTTACCCACACATGACTGTATAACCATTTACCGTCATGTATGATTTTTATATATAGGATAAGGCGACAAACGTGCACACAGTCCATCTGATGGTAAGTGGTTGCTGCGGCTCATAGATATCTACATCTATCCTCGATTACAAATCAAAATGCAGATGCGTTGTCACCCGTAAGGACTAAGATGGAATGTCTCATTTCCAGTAAAAGGGTCTCCGGTTCTCTACACTTACCCTACAAAACACAGCAGCATTAAGCTACTATTTCGCTGGTATTCTGTGAGAGCGTGGTCCTTCCCCGGTCCAGCCGACCCATTTGTGCTACAACTATACTACTATTATAACTGCAGCATGGCTCTACCACGTTTAATTTCTTTTGTTTATTTATTATTTATTTACAACTATTACGTAGGTTTACCTTTAACCAGGCAAGTGACTTGGGTCAGCATCAGAAATGTCGAACCCTACTTAGGGATTCTGGGCTTCTAGATCAAGCGTCTGCCGAGGCGATTGGAGGGATCTGTGGTCCAACACTGGGAGAGGCGTATGTCCAGCAATGTACTGCTACGGCTTGAAGGGAAAAATAAAAAAATCAAACCATAAAAGATGTGTAAAATTTACAAACACCAAGATTCGCCAAAACAAATGATGTGTCTCAGCTAGTTTACAACTTATTTAACTCATAACTATATTAAAATATCAATTAGTTACCGGTAATCGAAGTGTACCCGTAATCGAAGTGTGTACTGACCTTGCTTTGAGGCATTCCTTGAGAATGTTCCTTTGAGGTATTCCTTGTGAATATTCAGCAGTAGAATTGTGAAGGGCTTTAATGAAGATGATGAAAAATATCGGATCATTATTAGTTAGTTATCACAGAAATCAATAATACAACGAATATATTTATTTAAATAAATGTTATGAGCTACGTAAATTTGAATGAATTCATATAAATCAGTTTTATCACATTAGGTTAAATTAAAATCTAATTGAATTTAAATTATATTATACCAATTGAAAAATAAATTTAATCAAATGTCAACCTAATGTATGTACTTTGTAATCTGTTCAGTTATTTATTTATTTGAACAGTATTGCTCGCTTACTGATCCATTGGCTGAAGTGACAATAGGCCGGCCATATGTAAACAGTACAGTACACAGTACAGTACACAGTACAGTAAGATTTTACGAAGGTGAACAAATTGAGTGCTCTCAGTTTAACGACCCTCACAACGATGGCCTGACATTTCACAAGGACCACTCTATTACACAATGATATTACACAATACGCAAAAAGATAAAGATATGAAGATATGAACATTAATATTGATATATTTGCTAAAAAATGCCAGTAATGCTAGTAACATTCCTAGATTACTTACTAACCATTCTAACTAAGCATAAAATGCTTGTATTAAGAATAGTTCACGACAGTAGCCGTGGTGGATTTACACCATCCACGATAGAGTAAAGAAGTAAGTGCCTCACAGCCTTTTTTATTAATGGTTGCTTTTTTGCAGCTATATTAATGGTTGTTGCACGAAAGTGTCGACTCAATCTGGGTAGGACCAAGCGTTCTAGAATATTAGCATAAAACAGTTGTTTTATGCTTTTTTATATAGGAGAGGGGGCAAACGAGGATACGGCTCACCTGATGATAAGTGACTACCGCCGCCCGTGAACACTGCAACACCATTGGAATTACAGATGCGTTGCCGGCCTTTTAAAAAGGAGTACGCTCTTTTCTTGAAAGTCCCTAAGTCGTATCGCTCTGGAAAAATCTCAGGTAGTAGTCGATTCCACAAGGAAGTTCTGTGAGGAAGAAAACTTCTTTTAAATTGCATGGTGGTCCGCCAGTCATCCAGATGGTATGGATAGTATCGCGAGTTTAGTCGCGATGTGCGAAGGTGACTCGTATAGTGATTGTAGAGAACTGGACGCCTTTTTAGAGGCAACTTGGTGCATCTCCTCCTTCTCTCATATAAATTTAGATAAGAAATATAAATGGCCGTAAATAACTATATACTTCGTGACCGTGACCAGGACGTGACCAAGATTAAAAAATATACTGGATGACCTTCTCTATCGTCTGGTAAAAATACTTTGTAATATGTGAACGGAGTAGAAGACTTTGACACAATACTTTACGAACGGCAATAAATCAATAAATTTAGTAAGCATATTTGACCTTGTCACTTTACAGGGTCACATGCTCAGGGGCAAAGGGAAAAGTAATTGTTTCAAAAAATTTCAAACATTTATTTTCCCCCGTTGGTGTGGAATGCAGCGCGCAAAGCGGCGATGGGGACCGCCATACGTCAAGCACAGCCCCACACGGCGGAAGGTGGAGGACGGAGTGCAGAGTTGGCACGTGGAATGTTAGAGGGGGGCATGAGAGATAAGACGAATGAGTTGATCGAAATAGTGAAAGAAAGAGAATTAGATGTCGTGTGTATATCGGAGACCAAACGGAAAGGCAGTGGTACTGAAGAACTCCCTGGCGGGACGTTAGCTATATGGTCCAGAGTCCCGGAAAGCGTAAACGCCTGCCAGGGAGTGGGGGTGCTGTTGTCGTCCCGGTTGGTCGATCTTGTGACTGAATACAAGGTTGTGAACTCAAGACTTCTCTGGGTTCGCTTTAAACTGGGACTGACGAAGTTATTCCTTTTGGCTGTTTATGCGCCGGTAGCTTCGTCGTCCAGAGCTGAGCTGGAGGAATTTTGGGAGAATGTAAGAGAAGTTCTAGATTTGGTTAAGGGAAACGAAAGAACTGTTGTATGTGGTGATTTGAATGGATGGGTAGGTATCGCTCGACCAGGATAAGAGTCGGTCCTTGGAAAGTTTGGCGATAAAAGGGTTAATGATGCTGGCAAGCTTATACTGGTTGTATGCCAGGAAAAGGGTCTTCTTGTGACAAACACTATGTTTAATCACAGGAAAATCCATATGTACACTAGAGAAAGAAAGAATGAGAAAAGTATGATTGATTTGTTCCTAGTAGATGATCGACTGCGAAAACTGGATACACGAGTGTTCAGGGGTGCTGACCTGAGAACGGATCACTATCTAGTAATTACTAGATTTAGGGGTTTGTTCGCGGGTTGGCGCTACCGGACGGCAGTAACAGAACCACAGTCGGTCTGTCGCATCCGAAGCTGGAAGCTTCAGGAAGCGGATACTAGGGACAAATATCACACGAGGGTAGCCGAAAAGCTTGACACCATCGATGGCAGGAAAGAATGTGTGGAGAGAACATGGCAGAACCTTAGGGATGGAATGGTAAGTGCAGCGGAAGAAGTATGTGGAACGACAAAAAGAGGTAGTAGTAAAAGAAGAGATGCATGGTGGAATGATGAAGTGAGAGAAGCTGTAAAAAAAGAAGAAAAAAGCATGGTTAGACTACTTGGCCTCTAGTAACGATAAGCGTATGAGAGAGAAGATGAAATAAAGATATAAGCTGCAGAAAGTTCATGCGAAAACATTGATTGAGGAAGTACGTGAAAGGTGTAGAATAGAAGCGGACGAGAGGTTGTCGCACAACTTTAAGGAAAACTCCAAACTCTTCTGGAAAGAAGTTGGAAGGTCCCGGAGTGGTGCGACAGCCTTAAGAATGAACAAAGTGCTTTCGGGAACCAATGATCTCCTCTCAGAAAAATCGGACGTCATGCAGCGATGGAGTGAATTTTATAGAGAAATGTATGCGTGTCATGATCTTAGTGAAGGATCCGGGGGTAACGCCATTACTGGCACGCCAGACACGGACCTCGATGACACTGAGGTCATCAGCATGAAAGAGATTGAACGTGCGATTCGAAGTTTGAAATGTGGTAAGGCTGCGGGACTAGACAGAGTTACTGCTGAAATGGTCAAGTACGGTGGGCCTCGCGTCTGGGACAGCTTTCGTCTGCTGTGCAATTTGTGCTGGCGGACGGGAGATGTCCCGGATGATTGGCGATCCGCGGTCATTGTGCCTTTATATAAAGGTATAGGTTCACATTTTGACTGCGGGTGCTATCGGGCGATCAGCTTGACTAGTTTAGCAAGTAAAGTTTACTCGAAGGTTTTGACACGTAGGATGCGAGAGAAATCGGAAAGATTCTTATGGAGGCAAAATGCGGATTTAGACCTGGAAGAGGATGCACGGATCAAATGTTTTCTCTTCGCATGATCACGGAAAAGCTTCTGAGTGTTAACCAGAAGGATTTTCTGTGCTTTTGTGGATCTGGAGAAAGCATTTGATAAGGTTATAAGGAAGAAAATGTGGGAACTGTTGCCGTGATATGGTGTGGATGGTCGATTGTTAATGGCTGTGCAGTTACTTTACTACGACTGTAAAGCCTGTGTGCGGGTAGGGCATGACCTTTCACCCATGTTTAGCGTCCAAGCGGGCGTAAAACAGGGTTGTGTCATGTCTTCCTGGCTGTTCATACTGTATCTCGACAGCTGTTTACAGAAGCTGAAAAATAGCTGTTTGGATGTGATATTGGGTGACATTAAAGTAAATTGTCTGCTGTATGCTGATGATGCAGTGCTTATTGCACCATCAGAAGCAGAAGTGTAGACATTAGTCACGTGTATGAAAGAGGAATGTGAAATTAAAGGTCTCCGTTTTAATGCTAATAAAACTAAGGTTCTGGTATTTGAAAAAGACGAAGAGAGAACGAAATGTGAAATATGAGTAAATCAGGAATGTCTAGAACAGGTAAATGAAATTGTATACTTTGGGAGTGCTTTCAGCCGGGATGGAAGATGTGATTTAGATGTGGATAGGCGTGTTGCTGCCGGAAACAAAGTTAATGGTGCCCTGAATGCATTAGTCAAAAGGCAAGGCGTGGTGAAGAGTGCACGCCATGCAATACATAACGCAGTGTTGGTACCGACTTTGTTATATGGCAGCGAAACGTGGGTATGCCAGAAGAAGCATAAAAGCAAGTTGAATGCAGTGGAGATGCGATCTCTTCGTAAAATGTGTGGCGTTACCATAGCCGATCGAAAGCGAAACGAAGAGATTCGCAATATGGCAGGATTGAAAGATGACCTTATCATAAAAATTGATAGGGGCGTACTCCAATGGTTTGGGCACGTTGAGCGAATGAGTGAAGTCCGAATGGTGAAGAAAATATATAGAGCGAAAGTAAATATTAAAAGGTGTCGAGGTAGACCGAGACTAACTTTCGAAGACCATGTGAGCAAATTGCTCGAAGAGGGGAAGGTCAAGAGTACTCGGTATACCTAGACGTGCATGTATGAAGAAGTTAATGAACCTGAAAGAAGCGAAAGATGTATGTAAGGATCGTGACACTTGGCGATCTGTTCTCTCTGGCTACCCTGTTAGGGATTGTGCGTGAAGATAAGAACAAAAGGTTAAGAACATTAAATTGTTTCTTTTCCACTTATATCAGTAAATTCCTAATTCATTAACCTCTTCCCACTTCGGAAAGGCTTACAATATTTATCTAAAAACACCCATTACAAGGGCTTCGCTCTCCCACATTTTTTTTAAATTTGGGAGAGGTACTCGGTTCCACACACGCCATGTGCGGTGAGCGCCATCCAACCAACGCTCCCCTCTAAGTCCAAAGCAAAATAACTGACGAACGAGTAAAAAAGTGCTTGGCCCCTTGATAGTGCGTAGGTATGTATAAACATCGATCGAAGTCGAGCAAATCCATACACAATACGATCAATTCTAGCCACAGTGAATGTTTGCCACACGGTTTAGGCTGCACGTCGAATATATGGTACACTGGCCATAAAAAGTCCTGCGCAAGCCAGACCTGCCAAACCGCCACTTCTGCAGACCTGATTTAAGTGTAAGGCATCAACACCAATTGCATGATTAGCACGTCTTCTAGCCGCAGAGCGTGACATCACTCTACCGCTCACCTCAAGGGAATGGGGTTCCATGTATAACGGCTTTAGGCCACAGCTTTGAGAGTCTCCTTACTCCAGATGCCACTTGATGAATTGGACACATATTATGCTCCACCAACTAACACAAATCGGTAGATATAGCTAATAGACTAGTTATAAGATAATAATAAAAATTCGCCATCAGAAAGCTTCGGTTCCGTTGCCCTACTCCAAATTTCCCCAACTTCAGCTCATTGTTTTCTCTTGTGCCTAGTTTTGCGTTGAAGTCTCCCATCAACACCGTGTAGTGGGTTTTGGAAGAATTCATGGCTCTGGAAATATCCTCATACATTTCCTCCACCTCCTCATCGGGATGTGCCGAGGTTGTTGCGTAAACCTGTATGACCTTCTGTGAATACCGTTTGGAGATTCTGAGTATCAGGTACGCGACCCTCGTCGATGCACTCTCAATCTTTACAACGTTGTTGACGAGAGACTTGTGGACGATAAATCCGACACCTCCTTGGGACAGGTGGTCGCCCTCCCGGTGATAGAACAAGTTGCCAGACTCGAGGATTACCGTGTCCTCCCCCTCTCTTCGGACCTCGGATAATCTAATAATATGCCAGTGCAACTTATCTACCGCTTTTTCCAGCTCCAGTATCTTCTCGTCAGTCCTCATGGTGCGTGCGTTAAATGTTGCCAGGTCGAGTCGTCGTAGGTGGCAACCGAACCTCCACCGGAGATTCTTAGCACCCACTGCCCCGCCGTTACCGTGGTCGCCACCGTAGCCAGGAATAGCGGGGCCGCCTGAAACTGGGTGCCGTCTATTTGTGTGATTGTTCATGGGGGGTATATTGCCATAGTTGCCACGCTTGGCGAGCGGGTTGGCAACCGCAGTTTTTTTGTCGTACAGTTACTGTTATCAGGAAGATCCTGCTGCCCATCTCCTGCCTGTTTCCCTCTGTCGCCTACGTCTACGACACACACGGGAAGATATCGGGTAGCGGATATTATTAACTGCCACTACACGGCAAGCTCGTGGAAACTGTCCATGCGGTCGGAGCTAAGTTCTGCAAGACCCGCCGCAGAAGAACACAAACAGATGTCTAAATACATGCGGTGAGACTTAGGCAACTTTAATGTTCGTATCAAAGAATTAAAGAAGCGATCGAGCGGAGCCAGGGCTCCAAAGTCTTCGTCAGAGATCTGTTTGTCAGTAAGAGCCAACTGTCAAAGCTGAAGACTGAGTGTGGCTTAAAGTCCTTTAGAAGCTCTTCAATTGCGTCCTCCATGGTGGCACTACTCCAGAGGCGTGGAGCAGAAGTACGGTAGTCTTGTTCTTTAAGAAAGGCGACAACGCTCTCTTGAAGAACTACAGACCGATTTTCCTTCTACGTGCTGTTTTCGAGAGTCATTACGAATCATCTCGCACGCAGACTCGACGACTTCCAGCCTACCGAACGAGCCGGTTTCCGAAAAGGCTTCAATACCATAGACCACATACATACCCTGCGGCAGATTGTACAGAAGACCGAAGAATACAATCTGCCACTTTGCCTGACGTATGTGGCCTATGAGGAAGCCTTTGATTCTGTCGAAATTTGGGCGGTGCTACAGTCCGTTCAGAAGTGCCAAGTTGACTGTCGGTATATCGGAGTGCTGAAGTGTTTGTATAGTAGGGCTACGATGGCTATCTGAGTACAGAACCAGAGCTCGAAACCTATCTAACTGCAGAGAGGTGTAAGACAGGGTGACGTTATATCCCCGAAACTCTTCACCGCTGCATTGGAAGACCTTTTCAAACTGGTGGACTGGAAAGGATACGTTATTAACATCAATGGCGAGTACATCACTCACCTTCAATTAGCCGTTGATATAGTCTTTATGGCAGAATCGCTGGAGGACTTAAGCACTATGTTCAATGACATCAATAGTGCCTCCCAACGGATAGATCTTAAGATGAACATGGACAAAACAAATATCATGTTTAATGTCCATGTCACACCTATGCCGGTAGTTGTTGGTTGCTCGAAGTTGTTGACGAGTAGGTTTACCTGGGATAAATAGTCCGACTAGGTAAGTCCAACTTCGACCGAGAGGTCAATCGACGGATTCAACTCGGCTGGGCAGCATTCGGGAAATTACGACATATCTTCTCGTCATGTATACCTCAATCTCTAAAAACTAGATTGTACAACTATTGCGTGTTGCCAGTGATGACTTACGGATCTGAGACCTTGTTCTTCACTACTGGCCGTATGAGAACGCTCAAGGTCGCTCAGCGAACTATGGAGAGGGCTATGCTCGGAGTTTCTCTGCGTGATAGACTCAGAAATGAGGATATCCGCAGTAAAACCAGAGTGACCGACATAGCCCAACGGATTAGTAAGCTGAAGTGGCAATGGGCCGGCCATATAGCTCGAAGAACCGATAACCGATGGGGAAGAAAGGTTCTCGAGTGGCAGCCTCATACCGGTAGGCGTAGTGTAGGGCGACCCCCCACTAGATGGAGTGACGACCTGGTAAGATATGCAGGTCGATGGATGCAGGTGACTCAGTACCGTGCTTTGTGGCAATACTTGGGGGAGGCCTATGTTCAGCATTGGACTTGTGAAGGGCTCTAATGATGATGATGATGATGAATTAAAATCTTTACGTAAGGATTTTTCATCTTAATATTTCAAAGTTTCCTTTCAAAATAATGTGATTTTATTTCAAATCAAAAAAGATTACTTGGCCGGTATTAGTGACAATTATTATATAAACATATAAACACTCACGTCTGTCATGCAGAGGGGTAGGCAGAGACTACAGACCTCCATTTAACATGGTCCTGAAATACCTCTCTCGCTTCTACACATCCATATACCTACGCATACATGCTCTTCGGTTAAGGGTACTCTTAATTTAGACCATTTTTAGTATATTGCCAATTTTCTCTACAAACTATATAGGACGTCCCTTCCCGTCTCTTTCATTCACTTCTGCAACATATATTTGCTTTGTAAGTATTTCTTTATTCATTCTTTCTAATGGTATAAATGGTAATGGGTCTAATGGTATAATGGTATAAGTGGGCTTAGACGTGTCTGGGGCGTAGACCCCTAGAACAAACAAATTCTTTAAGCCCACTTTCATTCGTATCCATAGCAGTCTCGGGCTTACACATTCATACTCTTTTACACATTGACCCATTCTTTTTGAAAGGATGATACCGACCTCCTGGCATGCCCACTTGGTCTCATTTACACCGGACCAATACGCGGTATACATGCCACATGTAGTGACATCCTTTCCCTTCCGCTTCGTCTCATTTACACTTAACACATCTATTCCTCTATCATACATCATACCGCATACTTCATGAATCTTATCAATCATTGCTCCACATACATTCAGCGTAGATAGACAGGCCTCAGCAATCCTTTTTCGACCCTCCGGAAGACAAAACGTAACGGGTGGCGAACCTCGTCACCGGTTTTTCCTCCCAAAGATTCTTCGCACCCCTTCCCCATTCAAAGGGAGCCAGGAACTCGGGGCCATTTCCTTTCTTTTATGCACCATGGTGCGAAAACTAGGGGTTGGTATATTTTACGCCGCTACCACACAACGAGGAGCCGAATTTGTTCTTTCGGGTTTGTAGCTCTTTTAGCACCACCCAGGGGAATTGTATAGGGTGGGCCTAGGATTAGGTGGTTGAAACCTACGGATACGAGCGACTTATCTCCCAATTAGTGATAAATATATTCGTCATCGAAAAGTATGTACCAAAAATATTTACTTCAGTTTAGACTTTCATATTTCAAGTAACGTGGTAGAACCATGCTAGAGCTATATTGGTAGTATTAGTATAGTTGTAGCACGAAAGGGTTGGCTCAATCGGGGAAGGACCACGCTCTCACAGAATACCGGTGTAAAATAGCAGCTCAACGCTGCTGTGTTTCGTATGGTAAATAAAGAGAACCAGAGACCTATTATACTGGAAACGAGGCATTTCATCTTAGTCTTCACGGGTGACAACGCATCTACATTTTGATTCGTAATCAAGAATAGATGTAGATGTCTATGGGCCAATGCAACAACATATCATTGGATAGACTGTGTGCTCGTTTGTTACCCTTATCCTATAAAATAAAAATAAAAAGTACTTTTGAAGATCAAATCAAATTCCCGTTCTTAATGTAGTAATTAAAGTAAGAGTAAAATGATTCCTTTTCACAATAATCTAAAAAAATGACAAAGCAAGTGACTATTTCGGTTTCATAATATTATTATACTTGAATTATAATTTAATGTATCGAGCCGCATCATACATCATGATGTCTCGTCGTGTAAGACTCTCTTGAGACAGGTTAGTTTTACCCTACTGATGGCACGTCCTTGCGATAGTAATACAGCTCAGTACGAGAGGAACCGCAGTTTTGGACATTTGGTTCATGCACTAGGCCAAGCGGTAACCTATGTTAAATATGACATTTGTACGTTGAATATCTCAGTCCTCCCCGTGACCATGGGTGCTGTAAAGCGCTCGAAACGTCGGGTATTTATGGATATATATACGCGACAAAATCCGTAAAAACTAGTATTACTGCAATGTGTAGTGTTCGCGTAAACATAAGAAATCATTATGTAAACCAGTACGGACTGGTAATTGCAAATAAAATACGCCGATTAGAAGATCTAAAGACCAAGCGCGCAAGATAACTAACAGCCTTAAATTTCTTGAAAAGATGCCGAGACCATAATCTCATTCCTACCTGTGCCAAATATCCACCTAAAAGGACATTGAATAAAACTAAATTTACGGATTCTATCGCGTTTATTTAACTGATTTTAATTTTCGACGTTTCGGGTGCTCTACAGCAACCATGGTCACGGAGGAACTGATGTTTGACGTCCCAATGTTATTGTTAGCCCGGCTACCTTCAGTTTTTGAATATTAATTTTTGGTCCGATTTACGCAAAACGAACTTACAGTATCTTGAAGTCTTGCAGTGGAATGCTTGGGTTTAGGTTTAATTTTGTTAATTATAGGATCCCATGCAGATAGCAGCACCCAACCATCTTCTCTACTGAAATAAGGATGTTTTTTTTAATTTCAATAGCCTCGTGTATCATCCTTGGTAGGAATCGGTATTATTTTGCGAGGATTTGTGGTTTATCAAATCTGATGTAATGGTGGGGACGATCTTGAACATGTTCACAGACTACAGGCTTCCCGGAGCGTCGGTTCTTCACGTCAGCTATATATTCTTTCACGCGGGATTTTATGGATCTTTTTGTTTAACCTATGTAAGAGAGACCATATTCACAATCTAACTTGTACACTCCTGCATCTTGTAGAGGGATATTACACTTGACGGATGGTAAAAATTGACTAATCATCTTCGGCGGCTTGTAGTATGTTTTAATGGAGGCTCGCTTCAAGATGTAGCCAACCTTGTCTGTAATTCCTCTGACATAGTTAGCTACCATGGGTAAATCTTTGTTTCAGAGAGCACGAGGGATCTGTGACAGAAAACATCTGGCCGCCGAGCTGCAGTATATCAAGCAAGTATTGCAAGATATCAAGCTTCGGATCCCGCGCCTACGTCACAGTGACCGAGTGAAGCCGGCCACAGTCGAGCGTGTGCCTGCTGTACTACCATATGTCAGAGGAGTCACAGACAAGGTTGGCTACATCTTGAGGCGAGATTCCATTAAAACATACAACACCGACAAGCCGCCGAAGAAGATTAGTCAAGTTTTACCATCCGTCAAGTGTAATATCCCTCTCCAAGATGCAGGAGTGTACAAGTTAGATTGTGAATGCGGTCTCTCTTACATAGGTCAAACAAAAAGATCCATAAAAACCCGCGTGAAAGAACATATAGCTGACGTGAAGCACCGATGCTCCGGGAAGTCTGCAGTCTGTTAACACGTTCAAGATCGTTCCCAACATTACATCAGATTTGACAAACCACAAATCCTCGCAAAAAACACCGATTCCTACCGAGGATGATACGCGAGGCTATTGAAATCAAATAACATCCTAATTTCAATATAGAAGATGGTTGGGTGCTGCCATCTGCTTGGGATTCTCTAATTAACAAAATTAAACCTAAAGCCAAGCATACCACTGCAAACTTCAAGATACTGTAAGTTCGTTTTGCGTAAATCAGACCAAAAATTAATATTCAAAAACTGAAGGCAGCCGGGCTAACAATGACATTGGGATGTCAAACATTGCAGTCCCCCCGTGACCATGGTTGCTGTAAAGCACCCGAAACGTCTGGAATTAAAAATAAGTAAAATCAGTTAAATAAACGCAATAGAATCTGTAAATTTAGTTTTATTCAATGTGTATTGTTCGCGTAAATTTAAGAAATCTTTACTAAAAGGACATTCGAGGAAGCGCTAAGATCTTAAATCAGGTGAGTAAAAAGTTGTTACGGAAGGTAATCCAATAAAATAGCTCCGATCTATATGACATAAATAAATCCATAGACACAATTTCCAGTGAACTAAAGAAAGTTTTAACGACGTTTGATTATAATTTTTGCATGGAAACATTATATAAACGCAAAATCAGTAAATATAACGAATGCAAAAACAAACATATAGAAAAATATCAAAAATTAACGACCAAATCAAATGTCACACATCTGAATCAATGCCAGAACCAAAAGAAACCATTGACAAACACAGATAATAGATTAATCGCGTTCTATAATCTGTCAAAACAAACACTGGATGATGCAACAATTAAGGTTTTATCCAAAGGATTCAACTTTGCAGTAACACCACGCAGATTACCGTACGAAGAAATTATCTGTAGTGTCACGGACTGTTTATTTAAAAATAATATGCGAAAAGAAGATTTGGATGCGATACGTCAAGACATTTAGTCTATGTTACGTCGATGTTCAGTGCCCAAACAGAATCTTCCCAAAGACGTATTTATAGCGTTAAAGAACCTACGCAATAAACCAGAACTAGCGATTCTCCGCGCAGATAAAGGAAACGCCACGGTAGCCATGGATACATCAGATTATAATTCTAAAATACAAGAACTTTTGTCGGATGTAAGCACTTATATAGCCGTGTAGTGGCGGTTGAGAATATCCACTACCCCGTATCTTCCCGTGGGTGTCGTAAGAGGCGACAGAGGTAGACAGGCAGGAGATGACAGCAGCATCTTCCTGATAACAACAATAACATAATAAAAAACTGCGGTTGCCAACCCGCTCGCCAAGCGTGGCAACTATGGCAAATATCCCCCCATGAGTAAAGACGCAAACAAACGGCCCCCAGTCCCCGGTGGCCCCTCTATTCCTGGCTACGGTGGCGACCATGGTAACAGCGGGGCAGGGGGTGCTAAGAATCTCCGGTGGAGGTTCGGTGCCACCTACGACGACTCGACCTGGCAACATATAACGCACGCACCCTGAGAACTGACGAGATGATACTGGAGTTGGAAGAAGAGGTAGACAAGTTGCGCTGGCATATTATCGGGTTATCCGAGGTCCGAAGAAAGGGGGAGGACACGGTAATCCTCGAGTCCGGCAACTTGTTCTATCACCGGGAGGGCGACCATCTGTCCCAAGGAGGTGTTGGATTTATCGTCCACAAGTCTCTCGTCAACAACGTTGTAAAGATTGGGAGTGTGTCGACGAGGGTCGCGTACCTGATACTCAGAATCACCAAACGGTATTCGCTGAAGGTCATACAGGTTTACGCACCAACCTCGGCAAATCCCTATGAGGAGGTGGAGGAAATGTATGAGGATATTTCCAGAGCCATGCATTCCTCCAAAACTCACTACACGGTGTGATGGGAGATTTCAACGCAAAAGTAGGCACAAGAGAAAGCGGTGAGCTGAAGGTAGGGAAATTTGGAGTAGGGCAACGGAACCGTAGGGGCCAGCAGTTGGCCGACTTTATGGAGAAAGAGGGACTCTTTATGATGAACTCTTTCTTCCAGAAGCTGCCCCACAGGAAGTGGACCTGGTCGAGCCCCAACGGTTCGACAAAAAATGAGATTGACTTCATTACGACGACCAGACGCCAACTGTTCAGTGATGACTCAGTGATGGCAAGGGTGAAAACTGGCAGCGATCACCGAATGGTTAGAGGCACAATGAATCTAAACGTTAAGTTGGAGAGGTCTCGCCTAATGAAGTCAACGCTCCGTCCCCCTCGTGCTCTAATCCAGAATCCCGAAACATTTCAGCTCGAGTTACGTAACCGCTTTCAGGGCCTAGAAGATTGCAATGCAGTGGACGATATGAATGACAAGCTCGTGGAAACTGTCCATGCGGTCGGAGCTAAGTTCTGCAAGACCAGCCGCAGAAGAACACAAAAACTCTCCGATCACACTCTTAATCTCATGGCTGTTAGACGGGAGATGAGGCTGCAATCGTCAACAGATTTGACAGCATATAGGCAACTGAACAGACAGATCTCCAAATGCATGCGGCGAGACTTACGCAACTTTAATACTGCTCGTATTAAAGAAGCGATCGAGCGGAACCAGGGCTCCAAAGTCTTTGCCAGAGATCTGTCTGCCAGAAAGAGCCAACTATCAAAGCTGACAACCGAGTGTGGCAGCATCGTTTCCGGGACACCTGAGATTCTGAGTGAGATTGAGAGGTTCTATGGGCAGCTGTACACATCATCGTTGGAGCCACACGCAAGTGTGAGTAACGATCCAAGAGCGGGTCTTATCCGACACTATTCCGATGATATCCCGGACGTCAGTCTGAGCGAGATTAGAATTGCTCTCCAGCACCTTAAAAACGGCAAGTCCCCGGGCGAGGATGGAATTACAGCGGAGCTTCTGAAAGCGGGTGGGACACCGGTACTTGAAGTCCTTCAGAGGTTCTTTAATTCCGTCCTCCATGGTGGCACTACTCCGGAGGCGTGGAGCAGAAGTGCAGTGATCTTGTTCTTTAAGAAAGGTGACAACGCTCTCTTGATGAACTACAGACCGGTATCCCTTCTGAGCCGCGTCTACGTGCTGTTTTCGAGAGTCATTACGAATCGTCTCGCACGCTGACTCGACGACTTCCAGCCTCCCAAACAAGCCGGTTTCCGAAAAGGCACCATAGACAACATACATACTGTTACGGCTTGAATGTTTCGCAATGTGTTTCGTGGGTGGTTTTGGGAACCAGAGAACAACCAGACCAAGGGCTGGCTAACCTGATGATCCCAACCGGGAAGTAAACGAAAATAGCTTTAGAACTGGGTAGATAAGGTAAGGATACTCACAAGACTGGAGCACTCATCGTTGTTATGGTGAACTCTGTATATTTAGGCTGAAGTTCTCGTGTATACACAGATACCACACTGCACTTCGAATGTATATGGACACGAGCAATTGCACGATAGTCTTACAACTTATTTATTGGTTATTTTTAAACAAGCGGTAACGAACACGTTTTATGCGTGCGCGGCCATCTTCTCTTTTTTCTTTTTTTTTTCTACGATAGGTGGCGCACCATTCTGAGCAGTGCGTATACGGGGGAGGCGGGAGGATAGGAAACACTTAGGAAAAGGATGTTATATCGGGACTGTTCCGAAGCTACAACATTCCCTCCCACCTGAAATCACCTAGGGATTTCACAAGACAACCATCGACCCGGCAGCTCTCCAGGTCCCCAGTTGCTCATAGAATATAAATTAATATAAACTAAATAGATATCTGAGCTAAGTTGTGCATTGATAACCTTAACTAAACTACAAAAGAAAATCAAACTTAGTTAATTTAATTTTAAAATTAGAACTTACAATCTAGCTTAAAAAAACAATAAAAATAAGATTCAATCAAGAGGAAGAGGGCAGACTTTGACTAATGGTCTTGTAAGTAGGCCTCTTTTGGTCTTTAAGGTCACAACCCGGATAATATTGTCCTTTTCGGGGTGGATTTGGACTACTCGAACCAGGCGCCATTCGTTAGGTGGTAGATTAGGTTCAATGATTGAAACGAGTTGACCAATATTAGGATGTTTGTGATCATTCTTAAACCACTTAACCTTTTGTTGAAGCGTATGTAAATAATCACTTTGCCAAATACGCCAAAAACTTTGAGAAAGCTTTTGAAGTAACTGCCAGCGTGTTCTAGGATTCATATCTTCAGCGGACGGTTCTGGTAGAGCTACTAAAGGACGTCCTATAATAAAATGACCGGCCGTGAGAACATCAACTTCGCCAGGATCAGACGATAACTGACAAATCGGTCTTGAGTTCAGCATCGCTTCAACTTTAGTTAAAACTGTAGTTAGTTCTTCAAAAGTCAGGACTTGTGAGCCTATGACCCTCTTGAGATAATATTTAGTAGATTTTATACCACTTTCAAAAATGCCTCCAAAGTGAGGTGCTGAAGGTGGATTTAATTTCCACGAGATTCCACGAGACGTTAATTGATCAGAAATATCCTGTTTTTTATCTATCAATAATTTAACCATTTCCTCAAGATATCGTTTAGCGCCTACAAAGTTAGTGCCACAATCTGTCACAATATGTTGACATATTCCACGTCGAGACACGAATCTGTCTAGGGCGGCTAGAAACGCTTCTGTAGACAGTTCAGATACGAGTTCTAAATGAACTGCTTTTACAGATAAACAAATGAACAAGCATATGTAAGCCTTACTGACCCGTGCGTTACGTCGTCTGTTTTCTTTTATAAGAAAAGGACCGCCAAAATCAATTCCTACCTGTTGAAAACAGTAACCTTATTGAGATCTACAAGGTGGCAGGTTGCCCATAGACGGCTGATAGGGTATAGGTTTAACCCGAAAGCAAGTCACACACTTTGTTAAAACAGAACGAATAAGATTTCGAATTCCTAAAATCCTGAACTTGCGAACAATTAGTGATTGTAACGTGCGAGGTCCACAGTGCAAATACCGTTTATGATAATAGCTAATAATTAATTGAGATAAAATAGATTGCTTCGGTAACAAATGTGGATGTTTGGTGTGCTCAGGTAAGTTGAAATTGGTAAGTCGTCCACCCACTCGCAAGAGTCCTAGGTTATCAATAAACGGAGACAACTTTTGTAAGTATTTAGGTAGAGGCTTCTGCGATTTTAATTTAGACATCTCTTGATTGAAGCTGCCCCGTTGGACATATTTAATAAGGCTAAGTAGAGAGCACTTTACCTCATTCGTAGTCAAGTGACCTTTCTCGCGTTGGCTTGGTTCTTTGCGCGAATTAGAAATGAAGCGAAAGACCCATGCCAATATTCGCCGTAGTCGCGATAAGGATGAATACCGATTTAATAACACCTTCATAATGTCTTTATCAGATTCCCGAGATTGAGCAATCAGAGTGCGTGTTCTCAACTCTGGCAACTCATCCTGGGGCTTACACCGAATTTGAGCTGGCCAGTGATCTGGACTACTAAGCATCCAATCTGGTCCTGACCACCATCGCTTACAATTGACCAATTCTGCACACGAGAGACCTCGGCTAGGAAAGTCAGCAGGATTGTCCTGAGTCGAGACATGCCTCCAGGTAGAAGGTTCAACTGCGTCAGTTATTTTAACTACTCGATGCGCAACAAAAGGTTTCAATTTGTATGGCTCTGTATTGATCCAAGCTAATACAGTTGAGCTATCAGTGTAGGCAACAATATGAGATATATTTATTTTCGAAATAAGTAAAGCATGTGTTTGAGAGTACGTGATAACAAGAGCGCACCGCACAACTCCAAACGATTAACTGTTAGAGGCTTAATCGGAGCCACTTTAGATTTAGAAATCAAAAGAGAAACTTGTTTTTGATCATCGATACTTGATCGGAGATAGACACAGCACCCATATGCTTTGGTTGATCCATCGCAAAACCCAATCAGCTGGTGTGTAGCTGTTAAATCAATCACGGTTTTACGAGGGATTTTTATCGATTTTATATTAGACAAGTCAGACACAAATGAAACCCAATCGTCACACAGATTGGCGGGAATGATTTCATCCCAAGACAATCCAATACGCCATAAGTTTTGAAGAAGTAGTTTGGCTAAAAGAATAAAAGGTGAAAGCCAACCCAACGGATCATAAATACGAGCAACGTGGACAGGATTGAACGTTTCGTAAACTCCACATTCACAGGAGAGACGGAGTAAGTGAAATAGTCTTCCGCAGGATCCCATTGAACTCCTAAAACCTTAAGCGTTATTGAACTATCATCAGAAAATGTCTTCGGACACTGACAATGTTCCATGGGTAACGATCAAAGAAATAAAAGGCTGTTACTGCTCCACTTACGCAAATCTAGCTGAGCACAATTAAGAAGATTGATTAAATCTTCTTTAAGCTGAGAGGCTGCTTCGACTGAGGAAGCACCTGTAGCAATATCGTCCATGTAAGTATGATGCCGAAGAGCTTCAGCTGCATGAGGAAACTGATCACCGTGATCTGCGGCTAACTGATGTAATGTTCGTATCGCTAAGTACGGCGAGCTTTTGACTCCGTATGTGACCGTACGAAGTTCAAATTCTTGAACAGACAAGGAAGGGGATTCACGCCATAGTACGTGTTGCCACACTCGATCCTCAGGCCTTATCAAGATTTGCCTGTACATCTTAGATATGTCACATGTAAAAACTATATTATGGACCCGAAATCCAGTAATAACGTCAACCAAATCAGCCTGTAACTTCGGTCCAGTGTAAACAATATCATTTAAAGATAGTCCATTAGTCGTCTTGTGACTCGCATTGAATACAACGCGAAGTTTGGTCGTTATGCTTTCTGGACGAATCACACAATGGTGAGGAATGAAATATCCACCAGGGGTAATATCCTTTCCCACTGGTTGCATATGATTAAGCTGCTCATAATCACGCATAAAATCGTTATAAAGTGATTTAAGATCTGGTTGTCGGCAAAGTTTTTTCTCAAGATTTATAAACTGCGACAAAGAACTATTATATGAGCCTCCCATATAGACAGACGACTGCGTCAATAAGATAGGGACTACATATCGACCGTCCGATTCCCTATAAGTTTGAGTGGAATACAGGCGTTCGACCTCCTCATCTTCTGGAGCAGGTATATGTTGATGAGGCGGTTCCTCGACTTCCCAAAATCGTTTCATCATCTTCTCAAATGAATTGGTTGAAGTAATTAACGAAGTGCCAACCGATTTTACCGGACTCTCCACATTGGTGGGTCCTGAGAGAACCCAACCAAAGACGCTATGTAAAGCAGCAGGATAGCCGGGCTCTGGTTGAATGACACGGCCGTCATAAATGTGATGAAATACTTCAGCACCTAGCAATAAATCAACATCCGACGGTTTGTCAAAGTCACGGTCCGCTAATACTAAGTGTTTATAACAGTCTCGAACCGCTAGAGGAATATCAGTGGTTGGCATTTTAGAAGTAATGCTATTGTGGCGGCGGGCGCAAACGAAAAAGCTCACATACAAAGGAGGGCAACCCCCGCTATCGATGACTATAGGAATTAATATCAAATTGTGGGTCATTCGAATCACACGGGCGTATAGAGCATTGAGTCACTCCCTTGACTTGACACACAGACTGTTGTCCAAGTCCAGCCACAGTTGTGGTGCATCGACGTAATTGAAAACCAAGTCTCTTTGCGCATTTCATGCGATGAGCGCTCTAACTTGATGGAACGTGCCACTAGAGTCCTGCACACGCACCATGCACGTCCCGAGCAGCACCACGCACGGGCCACGAGCCTCTCCCACGAACGCACTCGTGTTAGTGTGGGCACTACTCGAACCGGTGGTCACCGCGGTCGGTGATCGAACTTGGTTGTCGATGTGTACCAGAGTGTGATGATTACCACTACAGATAAAACATCTCATTTTTGAGACGCATTTATCAAGAGAATGTTTTCGTAAACAGTTAATGCATAAATTATTTTGTTTGACAATATTTATTCTAGCACTGGTGTCCAAAGATTGAAAAGTGGGGCACTTATAGATACTGTGTGCTGCGCCACAATAATAGCACTCTAGTGAAGCCAGCTGCTTCGAACTAGTAGGCTTAGACTGAGTAGTGAGCACGGAACGTTTCAGGTTCGGTGCCCGCGGTGAAACATTCTTGATCTGTTTACCGCCTAAAAATTGAGAAGATCGCGCTCTAATGTCAACATTAGCATTTATTTCTAAAACTTTTACATAGTTTTGAAGAAACTGCATAAGACTTTGAAAAGAAGGAATTTCCGATTTATTTTCAGATTCGAAGCGGTGGCGCGTATCGGAGTCCAGTGCGCGAAACGCTGCGTTAAATAAAATAAAATCGCCTAAGTCATCTAGCTCTAAGGCCTTAAGGGCATTGACTGACTCACAAAGAATATTAGTATATGTTTGTAAATCATTGAAATTAGGAGTTTTTAAATAAGGATAGTTAGTTATTTGATCTAAATACGCCACTGCTAAAATGCGCTTATTTTGATAACGCTTAATAAGTTCATTGAATACAAGCTCATAATTATCGGAAGTTAATTTTACCTTCTTTGCGATCCCTAAAGCGGATCCCGATAAACAAGAAATGAGATAATGAAATTTAGTAATATTCGCGATTGATTTATTATTATGAATTAACGTTACGAAAGTGTCGTAAAATGTTTGCCAATTCTCAATTTTTCCGTCGAACTTCAGAAGCTCAATTTGTGGCAGTCTAGCTTGTACCTTTTCCGCGTCAGGCGTAAAGGTGTAGTTAACGTCAGCGGACGTTGGGCTGCTGCCTCGTTTGCGCTCCGGTAGGGACATCTCCGCGGCAAAACTTAGAACTTCATAGTACATATCATCAAATGCAGACAACGCTTGCATATCTATTTTTTCTTTAGGAAACAGTGCCAGTTTTAACGAATTAATTTTTTCCGTAAGCAACACATATTCATCACGAATGTTCTCAATTTTAAGAAATCTAGATTTAAATTGGCTAACTTTAGAAGAACTGGAGTCTTCCCGTATTTGAGTGGATAAATCGAAAAGAGTTTGAATACAACGAAAAACATACTCTCGCTGTGACGTATAAAGTTTAAGTTTCATTTCTTCTTGCGACATGATTATAAAATAACAGCAAAAAATTAAATATGAATGTTAAGTATAATTATTAACTACAGATATTTAAAACAATATTTAAGTCTCTCCAAACTAAATTAACATTCAAATACTGAATTTCATGTTAACGTTTTTTTTTAACCATTTTGAATTAGATAACAATTAACAAACGACCCAACATTCATAGATATACAAGTATTTATACTTAAGTGCTATTATTCTAAGACCAAATTAATCATTTCCATAAACTGATTTAGTAATTTTTTCCAACAATAATTATAAAATACCCTCAAATTATAATAATTTTCAAAGTGTAAGACTATCAATGCACATTCGAAATAAACTTAGCAATTATAACGCAACCAAATAAGATAAGTCTGCAAAGTCTGAGCAATACGAAACACTTCACGAGCATTCAAGTCTAGCAGGATTATAATTGAAATGAATTTACTTTCAATTATAAGAAAAATAGATTAAATATCAAAGTTTTCCTTAGAAATTGAACTTGATATTATCTTTATGAGGAGCGGACTGTATAAAAATAGAAATCCATAGGTACCCGGATCGTATGGACCAGAAATTATGTTACGGCTTGAATGTTTCGCAATGTGTTTCGTGGGTGGTTTTGGGAACCAGAGAACAACCAGACCAAGGGCTGGCTAACCCGATGATCCCAACCGGGAAGTAAACGAAAATAGCTTTAGGACTGGGTAGATAAGGTAAGGATACTCACAAGACTGGAGCACTCATCGTTGTTATGGTGAAGTCTGCATATTTAGGCTGAAGTTCTCGTGTATACACAGATACCACACTGCACTTCGAATGTATATGGACACGAGCAATTGCACGATAGTCTTACAACTTATTTATTGGTTATTTTTAAACAAGCGGTAACGAACACGTTTTATGCGTGCGCGGCCATCTTCTCTTTTTTCTTTTTTTTTCTACGATAGGTGGCGCACCATTCTGAGCAGTGCGTATACGGGGAGGCGATAGGATAGGAAACACTTAGGAAAAGGATGTTATATCGGGACTGTTCCGAAGCCACAACACATACCCTTCGGCAAATTGTACAGAAGTCCGAAGAGTACAATCTTCCACTTTGCCTGGCGTATGTGGACTATGAGAAAGCCTTTGATTCCGTCGAAATTTGGGCGGCGCTACAGTCTCTTCATCGGTGCCAAGTTGACTGTCGGTATATCGAAGTGCTGAAGTGTTTGTACAGTAGGGCTACGATGGCTATCCGAGTACAGAACCAGAGTACGAAATCTATCCAACTGCAGAGAGGTGTAAGACAGGGTGACGTTAATTCCCCGAAACTCTTCACCGTTGCATTGGAAGATGTTTTCAAGCTACTGGACTGGAAAGGATACGATATTAACATCAATGGCGAGTACATCACTCACCTTCGATTTGCCGACGATATAGTCATTATGGCGGAATCGCTGGAGGACTTAAGCACTATGCTAAATGATCTCAATAGTGCCTCCCAACGGATAGGTCTTAATATGAACATGGACAAAACAAAGATCACGTTTAATGTTCATGTCACACCTATGCCGGTAGTTGTTGGGAGCACTAAGCTCGAAGTTGTTGACGAGTACGTTTACCTGGGACAAATAGTACGGCTAGGTAAGCCTAACTTCGACCGAGAGGTAGAAACGATTCGAAAACAAC
The DNA here is from genome assembly GCA_907164705.1 of Parnassius apollo. Lineage (NCBI taxonomy): Eukaryota > Metazoa > Arthropoda > Insecta > Lepidoptera > Papilionidae > Parnassius > Parnassius apollo. The sequence goes on from CAJQZP010000616.1 coordinate 930,412, forward strand.
CATACCTCAAAACCTGAAAACTAAGTTGTACAACCAGTGCGTGTTGCCAGTGATGACATATGGAACTGAGATGCGGTCCTTCACTGCTGGCCATATGAGGACGCTCAAAGTCGCTCAGCGAGCTATGGAGAGGGCTATGCTCGGAGTTTCTCTGCGTGATAAACTTAGAAATGAGAATATCCGCAGTAGAACCAGATTGACCGACATAGCCCAACGGATTAGTAAGCTGAAGTGGCAATGGGCCGGCCATATAGCTCGAAGAACCGACAACCGTTGGGGAAAAAAGGTTCTCGAGTGGCAGCCTCGTACCGGTAGACGAAGTGTGGGGCAACCCCCCACTAGATGGAGTGACGACCTGGTAAGACATGCAGGAAGTCGATGGATGCAGGTGGTTCAGGGCCGTGCTTTGTGGCATACCTTGGGAGAGGCCAATGTTCAGCAGTGGACTTGTAAAAGGCTGTAATCATGATGATGTTGATGATGAAGCACTTATAAAAAGTTTAAAACGACCCATGTGCTCACCTGTATCTCTCATTGTCGCCGACATATTCATGGAAGACTTGAGGAGAAAGCCCTGCTTACTTCTCCCATAAATCCAAGATTCTACAAGTGGTACGTAGACGACACTTTCACAATTCTACTTTAGATAAAATAACTGCATTTTTAGACCATCTCAACTCTATAAATTCTAAAATTTAGTTCACAATGAAGTTAGAGGCAAACAATTCTTTAACTTTTCTAGATGTGTTAGTAATTCGAAATCCTGATAACACCTTGAGCCATACTGTGTATAGAAAAAAGACCCATACAGATAGATATTTAAACGGTGATTCTCACCACCATCCTTCACAGTTAGCTACTATGGGTAAATCTTGTCCATGTCAAGCAAGTTTTACATGACAACAAGCTTCGGGTCCCGCGCCTACGTCACAGTGAACGAGTGAAGCAGGCCACAGTCGAGCGTGTACCTGCTGTACTGCCATATGTAAGAGGAGTCACTGACAAGATTGGCTACATCTTGAAGCGCGCTTCCATCAAAACATACTTCAAGCCGCCGAAGAAGATTGGTCAGTTTTTACCATTAGTTAAAAGTAACGTCCCTCTGCAAGATGCAGGAGTGTACAAGCTTGATTGTGAGTGTGGTCTCTCCTACATAGGACAAACTAAAAGATCAATTAAAACCCGCGTTAAAGAACATATAGCTGATGTGAAGAATCGACGCTCCGAGAAGTCTGCAGTCTGTAAACACGTACAGGATCGCCCTCGTCACTACATCAGATTTGATAGATCACAAATCCTCGCTAAAGAACATCGATTCCTTACCAAGAATGATTCGCGAGTCTATTGAAATCAAAAAACATTCAAATTTCAATAGAGAAGATGGCTGGGTGCTACCATCTGCTGGGGTCCAATAATAAATAAAATTAAATCCCAACCCAAGCATACAACTGCAAGACTTCAAGATACCATAAGTTCATACTGTGTAGATCGGAACAAAAGTTAAATTTTTATCTATGGTAACCTCTGTTAACTACGATATTTGAACGTTGAACATCTCAATCCTCCCCGTGACCATGGGTGCTGTAAAGCGCTCGAAACGTCGGGTATTTATAGATAAATATACGCGATAAAATCCGTAAAAACTAGTATTATTACAATCTCTCATATGTTACTTTCCCAGATAGGAAAACTGCTTCGGTTTGTCCGATTTATAAAACGGTACCTTAGAATTCTGTCAACAAGTTTTCACACGCTTCACGATCTCAATCGTATTTTAAAAAACCCCAAAAACACACACATATTGGGCCCACACACACCAAAATAGAAAACGTAGGAATTTGAGTTTAAAAGTTATTTAAAAAATCGAAAACAGTGTGTAAAAGTAGCTTATGACTGGTCAGTTTTGGAATCTCACAGGGTAGCATCTTTTGACCTAAAATATTTATCTTATCCTTTAATGACACACATTATAATAATAGAAAATGCCGATATTTTATGCTACGCCTATGAGACCACGGTCGTTTTTCACGGGTACTCATGGAAATCTGTTTGTTCTGTTGGAAAAATTTACTAATATTAAACTCAAAAAAGACAATATAAGTATGTTTTCATTAAACAAATGCCTTCTGTCGGAAGTTCGGTTTAATATAAAATAAAAATTAATGAAGAGTCATGTGACATGAATATTCGTTGTACATAAGAATCTCTTATGCGGATTAATGTTATAAAATATCTCGGTGTACGTGTTGACGAAAATCTGAGATTTAAATCTCACATAGAGGTAATTTCAAACCGAATCAGAAGGATGATCTATATAATGAAAAAGCTACGTTATATAACAGATAAGGAAACAGTTTTCATACGTGATAGAGCCACGCTGAAGCAATATTATGGTTGTAGCACGAATGGGTCGGCTCAGCTGGGGAAGGAACACGCTCTCACAGAATACCAGCGTAAAATAGCAGCTTAATGCTGCTTTATATATATATATATATATATATATATATATATATATATATATATATATATATATACGTGTGATGAGTGTAAAGATCCGAATACCCTTTTTTACCGGAAGCGAGGCAGTCCTCAGGGGTCAAAACGCATCTGCATTTTGATTATTAATCTGGATAAATGTAGATGTCTATGGACCACAGCATCCAATTACCATCTGGTGGACTGTTTGCTCGTTTGTCACTCTTATTCTATAAAAAATAAGAAATACAAAAATCAGTATATTATAAAGGGTTGTAAATCGTTACGTTAATTTGCAGCATCTTATGTTAGACCAGTGCGTCCAAAACATATTGAATACAGATCCAGGGAGCACAGCAGGAAGTTTTAAAGGCAATTCTGGGTAAACCATACAGATACCCTACTGCAAACGTATATGAAGATGCCAGAGTATTTACTGTACAATTAAATTTTTTGTGCTTCATACTTTGTTAGCAGTACATAAATACATATTACCTTTCAATGACCACAAACTACTGACAATTCGCAGGGTATACAAACTATTCATACCATCAAAGTCGTAAAACATTGTAATATTATAAATAAAAATTACTTATTACTGCGATATTTATTATATTGAAATGAATATATGATTGAAATAAAGAAATTATATTGATCGTCCTAACATATGAGGAAACAGAAGAATTGTTAAAAACTGGTTTTTGATAATTGTATGGTATTTGTGAAATTATTAGGTAAATATTGTTATTGTTTTATTTTTTGTTATCTTTTTTAAATGCATATAGGTAATATACAAAACATATGACATGAAATACATTCCAGTATTAGTAGATTTTAAGCAATAAGCATTTCCGTTATTGCTGTTTTGTATGTATGTATGTTAATAGAGTATTTAATAAGGTGTATAAAGTAACGCTTAATGTACTTTGGTATCTTCTTTCCTCGACACAGGCTTGCAAGGAGGGAAGCAAAAGCATTGTATAATTTTTTCTCTTAATAAAACTATTTTAATTTTTTTTTCTTGTATAAAATATGTCAACCTACAGAGAAATGCCAACTATGATTCGTAAAGAAATAAAATCTTATTTAATTATTTAAACAAGATATAAGATAATATATTTATAAACAATAAAAAAATAATTTCAGCAATTTAAAAGGAAACATAATTTTGCCATGACAAATAAAATGGTAAAATATATTTAAAAAAATATTAAACTTGTCTATTGGTTTAAAAACAATTTCTTAACATATATAGAAAAAAAATCTGCGTTAATTAATATCATTGTTAGATGCAAAAGCAACACAATTACATTTGCAACAAGAGCAATACAAATAGCAATATAACTAAATTTATCAAAAACATATTTTTAACAATGTGATTTTAACACTTCACTATTGTTGAATATAAAAAATTATAACAAAGAAAATATGAATTTTTAATAAACTTTTATCATGATATCTTGTTAAGTATGTATATAAGAAGCCCTACAAGAAGTTACAATTTAATAGAAAAATTATTTAAACTTTTATGTCAACAAGTTGGAAAGAAGTTATTTAATTTACAATCGTATAGCTTTTTGAAAAATCGAAATATTTTCCAACGGGGCTTTATTTTCTCAAGTGTTATGATGACACTATATTTTTTTCAATATTTATTGCCATAAAAATATTTTATGTGATACGCTGTCTTCAGCGGCAATGCGCTCGTGCCGTAACGGTCACACGGAGTCCTATTTTCGGCGTTAAATAAAGTTCCAGATAATGGAGGTAGAATTCCGAAAGATGAGAATTTTTTATTGGAAATTTTCTTTTTTTGGAACCTTTTTCAAAAAATTCTTAAATATTTATAGTTTTTGAGTTATTAATACAAAATTTAATAACTTTTTACATCTTATTTTGTTAATAAATTTAATAAATAATAATAATAATAATTAAATCATTTATTCTGGACCAAACCTTTTGTACATTTTTCACACCCACCAAACTGCGTAACAGTTTGTCGGCGGGATTTGCGCTTGTCTTAATACATTTGGTTCAAATACGTAACTATAAAGTAATGAAAATAAAGTGTGTAAATAAAGCAAGTTTTAAATTTTAAAACAGGTATTAAACTATTATTAAGAAATATTTACTAAAATTTAGCCTATTATTAAAAAACTACTACTATTATTAAGAATAACTAACATTTGAGCAATAGAAACTATTACTAATATTAGGATTTAATAACTTTTTCACATCTCGCAACAACTTCGTTAAGGGAATCAGTTTTCAATTTATTTTTTAGTGTTTGTTCACTTTTACTAGTATTATCTTCTCTCAGCCAATCGAGATCATTAAAAAGTGTGGGGGTCAAATATTTGTTGGTTCTTTTCCCATAGTAACTTTTTACTGGTGGTCGCACGAGTTTACGCTCTCTAACGCTTCTAGTATTATACCTATTTTGCACTTGTTCTTTAAATTGGTCGTTATCAAACTGTTCAAGAACCGGAAGGTACTTGACCTTCTCAGGTACAGGAAGCATTTTACATGCAACAAAAAGTTTTTCATAATTGTCTTTACAGGCAAGTTTTGTTTGTCGTTTGACAAGGTATTTCCTAAAACGGATTTGCAACGATTTTATACTGTTAAGATAGGTTTTAAATGTACGGCCATACAAATACACGCAACGATTTCCTATTCAACGGTGCATTCAGGATATAAAACTTACTTAACACTGCCCTGAGCTTTGTACACACTGTGTCAACCTGTGTTTTCCAATTCATATTATAGTCCACCCACAGACCTAGATACTTAAATCTACTTACATACTCCAGCTTTTGACAAACACAATTTAAATTTTTATCGTGAATACATTCGTACGTGATTATTCTAGTTCTTCTGAATCGAATAAGATATCTCACTTATTTTCAGGAGCTAGAACAAGAATTAACACAATTTTGAACTTGTTGACTAGACTGTAGTTTATGTTTGAGACATTTATGATTATTTTATAATAATGTCCTTGTAAACGGATTTGCTATGTACAGGATTCCATTATGCATACATTACGCCCTATAAAGTCCCATACTGAGGATATACCTTCCTCCCCCATAGATTTCCTCACAGGTGGAATTTTGCCATAGTCATCATGCTTGGTAGGTGAGTTAGAAACCCCAGTTTGAATTATTTGAGCTGTTATCAAGAAGACGCTAGACGCAGTGTTCTGTTTCTGTGTTCAGCCCGCGGAGCGACCAACGTTCGTTGTCAGATCTGTTCTATATACAATGTATAGCGCGGTAGCTTCGGAACTTTGATAGAGCGATTTAAGTTTCAGTGCTTTTTGCTGTGGCGCGATGACAGCGCCGCTACATTTTAGATAAAAAAGGGGAACGTAAATCAGAAAAGGAATAGAAGCCAACCATAAAATTTTGAACGAAAATGTTTAAGAAAAGAAATAAACATTTTATGAAATTAACTTTTGATCTTATAACAATAAACATTTTTCATTTGCTTGGGATAGGCTTTACATTTTGAGTAGAATAAGAAATATCAAATCTTGAATGTTATGTAAATAACTACTTTTTTGAACTATCAGGGACCATCCCTAAAGAAAGGTCCCTAAGTAAAAAATAATAAAGAAAATCGATTCACAATCGACAAACATTTCACACCACAAACGAGTACAGACAAAAAAATGAAAAATACACAGTCGAATGAATAGAATTAACAGCATTCCTTTCGACTTTTGTTACACAGTATAACTTTACTTTCATTCGTATTTATTATTTAGGTGCTTTCAAACATTCCTTTTTGTATAGGTTTATTCCTATAATGATTTTTTATATTTACACGAACACCACACATTGAATAAAACCATATAGCCTCTCGAGCGCCCAAACGTCAAACGTCATAAAGTCGACAAGCGCCCCGGCCAAATTTAGCGTATGAATTTAAGTTGGCGGTCAGCGTTTAAATGCTGATTTCGACATAAATTCATTTATGAAGACTAATCAATATATACATATTCAGAATCTGCATGAAATTTCCTTTATTATGTATATAAAATTAACTAATTCTAATAGCAAGTGGAAATATTTCAAGCGGTTTAATCACACAAATGTGTAAATATATACACGTATTTGTAGAAAAGTGTATTTAAAAATCAATATGAATCATTAATACCATAATAAAAGGTCTTATAATGTTATTTATTAGTTATTTAATTAATATAAATAGGTAAAATCATCCTCTTCTCATTAAATTAGTCAAAGAAATAGATTTGAAAGCGAAGTTGTGAAAGCAAAATAATATCCTTGCAACAGATGTGAGTTCAAAGCCATTTATGGCCTTGATTAGCCACTTAAAATATTTTATGTGGTCCCCTGTTATGCTAAACTTGTTAACGAGTTTCTTTTATAATACATCTCGTGTTTTAAGTAGTCAGATCCTCCATAATCTCACGAAACAAAAAAAAATCCACAAAAAATACCACTGCTAAAGATAAGGCTGTAAAAAATAAACTGTTTGATAATTTTTATAAATGAATTGTTTTGTCAATAACTATAATGAATATGAAATGAATAAACATAAACACGTATTTCTAATGATTTGCTAGAGTTATTAAAATCAACTAAAATCATTGACAAAATTTCGAACCAAACTGAGAATTAAGGACATAAAATTTATAGAGTCGTCTTTCGTCGAATATTTTATATTTATTTATAAAGGTATATATTAATATATTAAATTTATCGGTGTTTTTATTTTTACATTTTTATGTTTGGTTTAATTTGTTAATAATGAAAAATATTTTTTAATTTTTTTAAAATGGTTTATATGGGTCAACTAAACGAAAATGAAACAATGGCAAAGTTGGATAAATTGTATAATAATAATAAAAACAAAAAATAGAAAAAAAGTATAAAATAAAAGACAAAAACATACGGGTCGAATTGAGAACGTCCTACTTTTAAGAAGTCGGTTAAAAAGCTTAAAATTATTATTTAGTGGCGTGATGTTGTGCAAAGCAAGTAAACGGGCACAAAGTCACGTTGCAACCAGGGCAATAAACGTGGGTGCGTTTACGGCATATTAGCGGCACACTATATGTCTTATCCTGCTATATAGCTAAATCTGAAAACAATTTAAAACATTAAGTAGTTAATAGTTAGGTAAAAATAAAATAAAATAGGTACATAAAATAGGGATCCCTACAGTAGGTATATATGTACCATACATGTGTATATATATACCATACCTCAATTAATAAACAAACAATTAGCTTTATAAAAAATTCGATTGCAATATATATATATATATATATAATATTTAAATACCAACTTATTAGACTACAAATATCTTTAGCCGTCTCCACGACTTCTATGTTCATTTGTAAATTTATATTTCGCCGCCATTATGAATTCAGAATTCGGGGCGTCCCGCCACCGTATCACGGTTATTCAAGACATCCTCTTATAATTTTGTTATTTAGATTTATTTTAAGCACTGTGTATATCTTTTTTTAAGATAAAACAATAGTTCATGATAATTTCTCCCATTAGAAGAAATATTTTAGCAGAAATATTTCTTATATCTTAAAATCTAAAACGATTTTTGCAACGGTTTTGTTTGGCTAGGCACATGGTCTAATCTAAATACTGTAAAACAAGTTCGTGGTAGCAAAACTATAATGAAAATAATATTACCATACACTAAGAATAACATTAGCTACTTACCAAAAACTTTCTTCTCGCGATACTCAAATTACAACACAATAAATTCACAGCTCGAAGTTAACTAAGCGTCCAAAGCGATATGACATCACCTACTGATAAGTTTAGCTGATTTTTTGTTTTAACAATCGTCGAAACTATACGTGCTTGTGTATTAAATCTGTTAAACGTTTCATTAGCTTCAATATAGTATACGTTAAAAAGAGACAAACATTATTTCGGCTCTTCATTTAAATATTATTTGGGACAACTACGTCACCACCGTATAACGGTCGATGGGCGCTTATCGGGGGTAAAACAGTCCACCGTAAAACGGTGGCCGGGCGCTCGAGAGGTTATATGGATACTATCGCGTTTAAATAACTTATGACATAACTATTTATAATACTTTTCATTTTGACGTTTTGGGTGCTTTACGACATAGAAGCAGCAGCAGAATTAAAAATAAGTTAATTAAACGCGAAAAAAATCTGTTTTAATAGTTTCATTCAATACTTTTATTGCTTTCGTACATTTGAGTTAATTTTCAATATATCTTTGCCTATGTCAAATATCTTCCGTTTGACTTCTTTCACTACTCAACCACCTGACACTATTCAACCACCCTCCCTCCACTGTTACGCTAGAGATGTTCAATAGCATTTTCTATCTCCTTCAGTGCTAGTGAGTGAAAATGACGTATTAAGAAAGTTCAGTTACAAGCAAATCATAGGCTTTAAAAGTTAAAGGTAAATATTTCTGAAAAATCAAAAATATTAATAAAATTTACCTTATGACATTTAGAAAACTTTTGAATATTGTATAGTAATATCAACGTCAACCTCTTGAGCAATGGTGTAAATATTAAAGTAAAATAGGTGTGCGCTAAGGGATTAGACCTCATTCCTCATATCATAACTATGTAAAACCGATGTAAGGGTTACGCGGTAAGTGAACAATGCCTGCAGTTTAATAAACTAAGGCCAGTCATTAACTTATTTCTTCATGCAATCAAATAAAAAAATGAATTATTAAATGATTGATAGTATTTTGTTCGTTAAATAATTAAATCGTTCATTAGAGCTTATCAGAAGTCCGTCATTTGAGACTCAGATTTAAAAATCAAATTTAAGAATTATAGCTTCTGTCAGCCTAGTTCTGGGATAGAGTAATTAAATAATTCTGACATAGAACGGTGAGAGTGAGCCACATGAAGGGTTCGATCGTTCATACCACCACATCATTCTTAGTGTAAACCTAAACCTAAACATTAAACATTTCTCCTATATCACTGGAGCAGTTTACATAAATAAATTTCACAGGGTTTGTCCATCCAGACCCACAAATACTTGTTTCTCGCGACATTCGAACCCGTGCCCCTCAGGGTTGCAACTCATTGCTATGTTATTGAGCAACGGAGCCGATAAACTTGTGAAGGTCTGTAATGAACCAAAATTAACAATTTTTCATCAACAATTTATTTTGAACTATAGTTAAAATTTTGGTTGAAATAAGTGCCCATATTCAGCTTTGAGTGTAAACTGTATCGTGGCAATTGTTTTGCTTGAAAATGAACATAAAGCAAGTTCGGAGCAAAATGTTTAATAAATATAAACTATTTGAATTAAACCATAAGTTATCTTAAATAAATACTTTAGACGTGGCATTCCTTTGAATTTTCTATCGCATTAACACTGAGGAATTGTCCGGATTAATTCCAGCCGAAAAATTTTACCAGCACACAACGCAATATAACTCACGATACCATCAATACCATCTGGATGCTTGGTGGTCCATCAATGTTCCTTTTTTCTTGAAGTTTTCTTCATTCCATGACTTTTTTATAATCATTTGGAAAATTTTCACCCTACGACTTAGAGAACTTTAAAAAACGAGCTTACTCCTTTTTTTTAAGCCAGCAACGCAACTGCACTGCTCGTTTGTCCCATCTTCTAAATTAAAAAATACACTTTAGTCGTAATCTCCGCATCATGCATGTGCAAATTACTTGAAATTCAATTATCTTAACACAGTAAATTCTTTTTAATAATAAAACTCCTTCGGCTATAAAACTGCCATTAAGGAGCTGTTTCGGCTCCTAATGTCTTTCAATCTTGAAAACGTTACAAAATTTACTTGAAAGCAGAAGAAGGACCGTTTGACGTACGTAATTTTTAAAATTCCCGTATCAAAGTTACGTGCGTACACAAGTCCGGGTTTATTTGTTACTAGCTGTTACCTGTTGTGGACGAAGTTGTCCAAGGAGTATCTACTTAAACAAAGTAATGTATAATTTTTTGCCAAGTAGTAAAATTATATAAATACTACTTAAAACTTAGTTTAGACACACTACGCCACGACTATGGGAAGGGCCAATATAGTAAAAACAATCTTTAGGCTATGCATTAAAATACACAGTACTCTAGTGATAGGGTACGGACTACAAACATAAAAAGTCTTGGAATCAAATGTGTTATTCGATAGCTACGGTAAACCATGATGCAGTTATATTATGGTTGTAGCATGAATGGGCGGGCTCGACCGGGGAAGGACCACAGTCTCACAGAATACCAGCATTGGTATAATGGCAGCTTAATGCTGCGGTGCATTGTACGGTGAGTAAAGATAAACGGAAATCCTTTTATCTGGCTTCGAGGTATTCTATCCCGGTCATCAGCGGTGACAACGCATCTACATTTTGTACCTAAATAAAGGGTAAACGTAGATATCTATGGATTACTGTACCCACTTACAATCAGGTGAACGTTTGTCACACTTTATCTATAAAAAACAAGCATTTTTAACCTTAATTGGCGTAGTTAATGGGTGTATTAATAGAACAGTACTAGTATTTTTTAGTTTTTACATAAAAATATCGACACTGGCGACGTGGCAGTGTCAAAGGCACGACACGTGTGCTACTGTCATCGTCAGTCCACCTACCATGTGTGGCAACTATAGCAAATCCTCACTTCAACACGAAGGGGCTACGTTTAGTAGATTAATTTAACGGGATGAAATAGATCGACAATGATTGGTAGAGTTAATACATCTAAACTCCCGTTGGGCTATTACTAATCATATGCCTTTCCCACAGTAAAAATAATTTTTCATCATCTTCTGTGGGTATTTTGAGCACTGCGATAAATACAAAATAAATCGTCTTTCATAAGAGGCTTACCATATTGTTGATGATGTAATGACAATAACCATAACATAGAGGTGAGTTGCAGAGATAAGAATGCTCTCTTAGTTATCATAATTCTTAACCTTGAACGAATTAACCACTGGACCCGACATAAAACACAAATGTATGAAAACTCTTTCAACCAAGTGGATTCTCCACTAACGCACACAAAGATTTTATTACGTTAATATAAACACAGATACGAAATTCGTAGAAGTTTACTTTATTTCTAATGCTTGACGACTGAGAAAGAAAAGGCGTATCGTAAATGAGCTGTAAGATAAAGGAAATAAAGGGATAATGAAGGTGAGGTAAGCTTCCGATATTTAAATTTTAATTAAAATAAAAGAAGCAGGACATTGTTATGGACTTTTTTTCAATTAGTTACGATAAACGTCAAATTTATTGTTAAGTTTAAATTATTTAAATAGGTTTACTGAGTTTTATTATGTATCATCTTTCTTAAAATGTGTTTCTTAGAATTTGTTTTGTTCGCCTGTTTTCTTATGTAAGCAATTCTAATATTTATATACATTTCAGCAACGGCTTTCGTTAATTCTTTGACGTGATTTACGTCGTCGCTTTCAAATTTATGGAAATGAATGTCTTCTTCGTACGATGGAATTTTCAGCAATGTTTCTGTTACTTTCGGCAAGAGAAAACCTGTTGTGTAATCTTTTTTCAGTCTTTTATTCTCAACACCCTTCGTAAGTTCGATTTCGCACTGTTGACAAATAGCCATGGTATCACTTGAGGGGAAGTAGCAGTTTTCCCTTATCTTTATGGGCAATGAGACTGCCTTCATTGCTGTCATTTTGTGTTTCTTTGCATTAGTATTAAAATAGGCAGTATCGAAATGTATACTGCATATGGCGTCGTGTTTTGTCGGAATCCAGGTTTCATCTCTACGAACTGCTTTTACCTACTTTCTTTTCCGATAAGGGTCATTAGGAAATCTGAAAATTCGTGTAATTTATGTATTTAAATATTTTAAGTACAGATACTAATTATAATTTTTGCATTTATAATATTTTTATTTAATTATAAAAATTACTATTATACATTTAATGACATCAGATTGTAAGATACTGTTATATAAGTATTTTAAGTGTTAGTGTAAATCACAAATAACATCATCATTCATTCTGTCATGTCGTCAAATATCGATATATTTTTCGACATGGTCAAGCACTAGTCGATGTCAAATTGAATTACTCCACAGTTTTAGTCATTTGTTCCGAATGGTATAATCCATTACACCCATTTTGTGATGGTTGTCAGATTTCAACAATACATAGAAATATCGACTTTAACATAGTTGGATAATATAAAATTTTATTTTACATTTGAATAAATTTTATGATAAATAACAATAAATATAATAAAATAATATACTTACAAGTGAAAAGAAATAGTGCTGCTTCCGCCGATATAGTTTTTACACCATTTAACTGAACATTTAGTCATTTTTGGGGGATGTTTTGTTGACAAGTAAGTGCTTGAGACTGACGTAAAAACAAACGACCAAGGCTAGAATTTCCTGGTTGCTGACAAGACCGGTATAGGTAAGTCCGCTTTTGTGTCGGGTCCAGTGGTTAATTCGTTCAAGTTCTTAACTATTTCCAAAAATAATGTGATCAAAGAGTTTTAAAACTACATAAAGTTAAGTAGAACAATATATGTGGAGGTTACTTAAATAAAATTGCACTAAATCTTTAATTTGTTTCGTGTTAAATTAGGTTATATGTCATCATAAGTTATTAAATCATTAAATTAAGAAACTTAGTCCATTTGAAGGTAAGTAGATGATGTGGTCCATAGACGCCTTATTCCACTATTAACTATTATTTAAATTAAAAACATCTAGAGTATGAAAACATGATCAATTTTTTTTCAACAATCGCCGAAAATTGTAAAGAAAAAAATTTCAGTAAAGAAACAACGATATCTTAACATAATAAGAGATTCGTCGAAAGTACAACATTTTACTATGCATCATACATTCAAAAATAATATCTTAACCCACATTACACACTACATAGAAGAAAAAATATTGAAAACAAAGCTAGAAATAGGGATTCTGAAAGCGAACCTAACATTCGTATAGAGGTTCATTATTTTGGTGACACACTTCGAAGTACAATAATGGGTTTTTGTACTGTAACCACAAATGAGTGCAGCTCTACTCCAACATGTAGGGACAATCAACACAATGCACAGTGCGTGCTCTTTCTTTCCTACTAAACGCAGCTAGTAAATGATGAGCGTATCCATCGCCTGCATACATCATCACCATCATCATCATTACAGCCCTTCACAAATCCGCTGAACATAGGTTTCCCTCAAGAAATGCCACAAAGCATGGTCCTGAGTCACCTGATGATGAGCTGCACTAGATGGAGTGACGGCCAGCTAAGACATGCAGGAAGGTGATGGATGCTTATATACAACACTTGCTCAATTCAACGGAGATATATTTATGTAAATAAGATGAATTACTGGTGTTTATTGGTAGCGTAAGACAATCTACTGCGCTTACACACCCCGTGTTGCAAGAGGCGACAGAGGGAAACTGAAACATGAGATGAGCAGCAGCATCTCCCTGACAATAACTTAAAAACCTGCGGTGCTCAGCTCGCCTCTTGTGAACTTCTTATAGGCTGAAATAACGGTTCGAATAGAATAAGGATGACAGGCGAGAACACGCAGTCCTGTGATGTGAGTGGATGCTGCGGCCCACGGGATAAGAATCAAAATGCAAATGTATTGTCACACCTGAGGACTAATATTTAATGGCTCGTTTCCAATGAAAAGGTTCTTCGGTTGTCTACGCTCACCATTCAAAATACAACAGGATTAACCTGCTATTCTACGCAGGTGTTCTGTGGCGGCGTGTGATCGTTTCCCGGTTGGTCGAAACCATTCGTGCTATTGTGTGCTCATTTGTCACCATTATTCTATAAAAAGCTATAAATTTTCAAATTGATGGTAGGTTAATATTGTCTAAAGTCATTTCAGGAAACACATGATAATCACTGCAGTAAATATATAATATACTATAATAATGCAATGCTTGATTGAGATCTGGCGTTTGACAATAATCAGGTAACAATCACAATGTACGCATTATGTATTTTTATTGTATTTCAAATGAATTCCTAACCAAATTGTATGGCGGGCCCCCACTAATCTGCAAATTGTCACGCGGGCCCCCACTAATCTACAGAGTGCAACGGAGGATGGCCATACGAAGCGTGCGAGGTACCGCACGATATCCTTAGATCAGTTGATAGATTGCTTCATAGGGATGATATCTGCCATAGGAGCTCCGTTTAGCAAGTTGGTGGGTTGGAAGGTGTAGCAGTTTTTAAAGATTTCACACAGGTGTTACCGGGAAGATGCTACTGCCCATCTCATCTCTACAAGATGTAAATAACGCAATTATAAATACCTGCAATAATGTTTAAAAATATTTTACATCAATTTAAATTAAAATAATAAGTTCTTAATGGATACAAAATACAAATGAACGTTCATTCTTATTTAGTATTAAAAATCATATCTCGAAGGAATTGGCTGCGGTTAGAAATCGCTGTGAAACCCCATTAATCACTCACCCGTCTTCCAGCAACCTGGATCACTTGCGCTATAAACGTCGAGTGATTTTATCGTCTACTACTTGTTATATTGTTACATTTTGGAACATTGTTATGGAAATTTTTTTAATTTAGATAACAAACAGTTGTACATGATGTTTTAAAAAAAGCTTTTGGTAAATTCAAATGTGTATTCGTTATAAGCGTTCATGTTATACATCAAAATTTTAAAGTATCTTAAATAACTACAAGTTTTCACAAATAACCCTATTAATTCTAATTTTCAAAATTTTAAAATATATATTGTAAGGTGCGATCTAAAATGTATAAGATATAAGTTAATGTTGAAGATGGTATAGAATAAATTTGTGAGATACCTGTATATGAAGCTTTATGGCGTATACCCACTTTATCCCTTAATGTATCCAACTTTATTCATTATAGGAATAGTCGGATGTAATGAACATAGGGTTAGGAGAGAATTTACTCTGCTTTTATATATTTATAAGGTACTCATAGGGAAAATATTTAATTCTGACATACTAACACGAAAAAAAGACGGATACACAGGGAGACAGCGACGGCCAAAACTGTTTGCCGTGCCGAACGGAAGGACAAACCTAATGCGTCAGGCACCCCTCACACTTGCTTTCTGCACACTTAATTTGATAGCGAGAGAAATAGACTTGTTTTGTTGTCCCCTGAGTGAGTTCACAAAGGTGGCATTATACAATATTTGTTATGTACCTAATTTAAAATGATAATTGCTTATAATAATAATAGCATATAGAATATTAATAGTGATAGCATATACAATAGTTACAGTATCGTATTAAGATAATCTGTAAAGATAGTTGTAAGTGTTTAACCTCTCATTTGAGAAGCGTTCAAATTTGACCGCTTCGATATTCCGTCAAAATTCAAGAGGTCAAATTTTCTTCTCTTCTAAAAAAAATTACCCACAGCATTTTAACTCATAAATACTTATATATAGAGACTACTTTTCTATGAAGAAGTTTGGCATTATAGAATTAATATAAAATTTTATATGGAATAAAAACAGTAAGTCTGTGAATATTAATTTATATTCTACGTTCATTACGTACGCCATTTTCATTTTGATTTTGT
This sequence comes from Parnassius apollo, assembly GCA_907164705.1. Taxonomy (NCBI): domain Eukaryota; kingdom Metazoa; phylum Arthropoda; class Insecta; order Lepidoptera; family Papilionidae; genus Parnassius; species Parnassius apollo. Next base: position 946,488 of record CAJQZP010000616.1, read on the forward strand.
TGTGTTGATTTTTGGATTTTTCTAGTATTTTGTTAGTATTTTAGTATAGTGTTTTATTATAAAGTTGTTTTAAAAGTTTTTGTATGAATTTAATTTATCTTTTTACGTAAATAATTTCGAGTAATATATAGAAATAATTATGATTTTCACGCTGCCGACATCCGCTTGGTATGTTGTTTTTGTTATCAAAATAGGTACAATAAAATCTTTTTTTAATGAAGTAAAACCTGACGTTTGTTTAGACCACAGGATATAAAATTTTGTATAGATTTTATAATGCCAAACTTCTTCATAGAAAAGTAGTCTCTAAATATAAGTTTTAATGGTTTTAACTGTTCTGGGTGGGTGTGGTCGCATGTGACCGCTCGGGATTTATTAGGCGTATGCGACTGCATGGGAATTTTACGGGGATTGAAGGGTTAAATAAATAAATAAATAGTATGAGTGAGATTGTTTTTTCTTCTGAGTTTGCGGAGTGCCGCCGCATAATGTGCAGCTTGAGTAAGTACAAAAAGTACTAGATCGCTTGTATCAGAATATTGCACATGCTCTAAGCGCGGCGCGGCAAGTTTATGATGCTTACAACGCGGAGGAAATAACAGGCATTTATGTTGGTGGAACAAGCATGTTTATGATGCTTACAAGCGGGCCAGACTTAATTATCAAGTGTGGTTGTTAAATAATCGGCCTAAGTCTGGTAGCACCAATAAGCAGATGTTACGAATCGTGTAAAATATTCAAAAGTCGACTAAAATGGTGCCAACAAAATCAAGACAAACTTAATATGTTCGTTTTGGCCAAACATAGTTCTGCTAAATTTCAAAAACAAGAAATTGATTGAACTTGATGTAAAGTTTGGTTATTCAACAAGTTTTGAAGGGGAGAATGAGACTGCTCGTATTGCAAAAATGCTTAGGGCTCGTTTTAAAGTCAACTCACCACGGAGCCCTCGGTTTCTACGTTTAACAAGCCTTTGTGTCAGGGAGAAAATAAACTAGTGCATGATTTGGCAGAACAAGTGCGTAATGCTATTAAAATATAACTGGTGGCAAGTCTCCTTGGCATGGTGGCATTAGCGTTGAGCATCTTAAGCATGCTGGTGTTCACCTCCCGAGAGTTTTGGCTCTGTTTTTCACAATGTGTATCAGACATTATTTACCTCTGACATTATTTACCTCTGACATTATTTACCTCTGACATTATTTACCTCTGACATTATTTACCTCTGACATTATTTACCTCTGACATTATTTACCTCTGACATTATTTACCTCAAGAAATGTTAAAAAAAAATTGTGGTGCATTTTGTGAAGAATAGAACGGGTGATGTCACGGACTAGAAAAAGTATGGTGATGATCCTCCTCATAACGAAATTTCTTAGTCACTTAGCTACACTATTAGTTGGCTGAACCTCGCAAGTGAGTCAGGAGGTTGCTCCGGGTTCTGATGCAGTTGGCATTTTCAGAATACTTGAAACTATGCTCCCTTATAATTTCCTACAAATCGAATTTCGGTAACGGTGGAGAGTCTTACTATAGACTAGTCAACCGCGCAAGATAGGATTATAATATTCAAGTTAATGCGCAAACACAGTTGCACTCTCTATTCCTTCGCTCGAAGTCAAGAAATTGGTAAATTCGCCCAATTCGTGACTTCAAGCTACGGCTTTTTTTTGGACAGAGAAAGTTAATAACCTATTTCGACTCGACTCGGGATTCAAACCCAGGACCTCCTGGTAAGCAATTGAAATAATCACCAACAGACCAATGAGATAGTAGATTCCCCTTTACACAGAATATATCAAATTTTCTATTACATCATTCGCGTTTTTTTCCACGTGATAAAGTATATCTTTTCTCGCAATTTTTATTAATACCATGCTTGGTGTTGACAGGAAGCAATTTTCTATGTCATGTACCGGGTGTCGGCTATCGAAAAATGTTATTTAATGCCGCTACTCTGTCACAATGTTGAGATTTTCTAGAAGTTTGTACTTTATAATAAACAAGTATTTAACGCGGCTTTTCTCGCGTGGACTTCGCTTTAACAGTATCATTAGTGTTTCAATCTCTGTCTGTCTGTCTGTCACAAACGTTCGTCTCGGAGACTTGATATGAATACGTATGTTACGTAATAAATAAGATTTTCTTGTGTCTAAATTTCTATACTAAGTTTAAATTAAATTCGTTTCAGCCGCTTGTTATACCAATACCACGAAATATTCACTTACTTTTTAAATTTATAGAGTCACCTGCAGCGTATGTTACTGTCGCAGTAATGAGTTGTTACGATGAGTGCATTTCTGATGACGCCGAAACCATGTTCAACTTCTCGACACGCACTCACGCACACATATTTCTTTATTTTTTACATAAAACAATGATGGTTGTAAACGGCTTTAAATGCATATGTATAGATAAGTGTATGTTTTTACAATACCTATACCATGGTTTTGACTTGGTTTTTGCGTTACTTAAAATGTACGCAGCGCTTTGTCTCTTTTCCTCTGTTAGTCTGGGACTCTTACTACGTGTCTGCCTATACAATGCTGTGGAGCCGTGCTACTGTCCTTATGACCGCGGCAGGAATGGGGCGCCGCGACCGGGGAAGGACTACTCTCGCACAAAATACCGGCGTGAAACAGCAACATAATGCTGTTCTTATTCGTATGGTGGTCTGGAGCCCTCAGGAGTGACAACGCATCTGGTTTTAGGTTTCTAAGCAAAAAGTGATGTGAGTAGCCATAGCATTAAGTAACCTTGAATTGTGCTGTTTTTTTTTCTATAAAAACCAGATATTTCAAATCAGTATAATGTTGCGGTATCTAGTAAATAGATTGAGGAGAATATATAACAAATACTATATATAACAAATACTATGACTTTCGTACATTGATGTGGATATTCTACTACATAACTAAACGTTCCCTAATAAACATACTTAATAAAAATATAAAAATTCGAATGTAGAAACTCAACCCTCTGTACTACTTGATTAAATCCTCTAAACGTCTGCACATGTACAAATCGGTAGATACGTTCAAACGCGGATCAATATTTAGTTATTTTATTCGCAGTATGTTATTCTATTTTATATTTCGCCAAAATATTGTGTGTAATTAGATTCGACATATGTATATTTTTGCCAGTAAATTCATCTCCAGTTGAAATGTATACGTGTATAGATAGCACAAAACAATATCTACACTACGATATACATTACACTTTTATATCACGAAAAACCTATTATTTATTTAACAAAATATGCCTATTTTACTCACAAGTTCAAAGTCTAGATTTCTTAAATATTTAACATAGAAAGTTAAAACAATGTTTTCCACTTGAAATTATAAACATGTTAACTAATACAATAGTTTAATTTACATTTTCTCTATTTATTTCACTATTAAAACACTTTTAAATTTCTTATACAAAACTATCATTATTTCACTTATACACAGGAATTTTCACATAATAATAACACAGAATTCACCTTTTTAGCACGTACAATCAACCTGACAAGACTAAAACAAGTCATTTTTACATAAATTGCTGAAATTACAAATATTAAAATTTTTACATATTTGGCCTCCTAAGTACGTGGCTAGCGTGCGTCTATGAACTCACACTATTTGAACAACTAACTTTTGCACGGCTCTCGGCTATCAGAAAAAATGAAAGTCTGATATACACCAATTTTAACAATATTGGGTGAATAAACGCTTCTACACAATTATCAAACCGTAGGAAACTATTTCTAAACAGATTCTTATCAGATATCATGTTTCTTATCAGATAACAATATAAGTGAATGTTCTCATAAATCAATCATGACAAATAGGCATTTGTTTTCGTACAAAACATATCAAACTTATATAAGACAATACTTATGCGATTAATTTCCGTTAATTCTATTTATGCACAAAGTGATCATCTCGACCGAGGAACAAATCCGATCTCTAACTTCACTTTAATATTCCTTTGAATTTACATCATTGGAAAGATGATTTCAACCGGGGAAACAATCCGGTAACATAATTTATATCTTAAAATTCCCTATATGAATTTATTAAGAGATATTACTTAAGAAAACAATAAACTAGTCCGGCCTGGGAGTCGAACCCAAGACCTTCATATCATTAATTCGATATTTCTTTAAGATTTAACTAAGCATTTTCTTATCAGAACCTTGCTATTGGTCCGTAAATTCATGGATACCCTATGCGCTCGAGTGACGTAATCACTGTAAAGATCACCGCCCACCCTTGCTACCTACACAACATTTTAATATAAACACAGTGGTACACATAACCTATCATGAAACTTTTCCTTCATACTTTCACACTTGCTTACGACAGATAAAATTTCCTACACTTTGTGTTGCGTGACGAGTCCAAATTAATGGAAGTTAGATTTAACAACAAAGAAAATTAAACATTAATAATAGTAAATAGTAAATCATTAGGTAGGATTTTTGGCGTATTTACCGTATACCGTACCGCGGCCCTGGAACGCAAAGGGCATTTGAAGCATAAGCTGACCGTTCATTGTACGGAAAGATCATACATAGCGAGGCCAAGACAAAGAATTTGTACAGCTTGATGTGTAGCCTAATTGATTGGTTATTTACACTTACCTATTAAATAAAATCCTCGTAAATGAATTCCATTTTGATCAGCTTTTACATTAATCGTAAAGGCTAGAAGCACAACAGTGTTGTTTCTCTAAATACACTAAGAATTCGCCTTTTGAGTTCGGACGTATTACGGAACTTAGTTGCATACACTCGGCGCTTCACTTCTCCCCAAAGATAAAAGTCCAGCGGGGTAAGGTCAGTTCATCGCCCAGGAAACTCCTCAACCAGCATAGCCCTGATTTGCAGCTGAAAATGTGCAGGGGCACCGTCATGTTGGTAGTAGAGGTTTCTCAGTGAACGAAGAGACACATTTCCACTGCACGTTTATGTAGGACATAATTACAAATTAAATACACTCGCACCAAAACTACAACCTAAAGCGACGTAGAATGTCGGCACTGCGCGGCGCGGTTTTAAATCAAATTAACACGTACATTCCGTACCGATGCAGCGAAGGGCTGACACACTGACACAGTGACATTGGCCTTGACCGCGAATCGCTGCCGCTACCTACGATATGTTGAGTTTTTTGTTGTGAATTCTGTAGGTATATCCTTACTTGCCTAGGGTGAAATAATTGTAAGAAAAAATTGAGATTTGACTAAAAAAATGTTGTTATTTTTCATTGAAATTACTTTCTACAAGTGAAAAGGACAACGGTGTTTACACTAATAACCTATATATATATATATATATATATTACTACTACTACTAAATTAATAGAACTCAAATTATTGATTATTAAAGTACATAACTGTACGCACTATAACGTGTAGCGCACTAATTTGCGTTCAATTCTCCGTAACTTCTAACTGTAACCAAAGCCGAACCGAAAGTTTTTCGATCATCTAACACTGATTTTGTTTAATGTGACTCAGAAAACGCTGTCATTGTTTATGTGTACATTTTGTCAACGAGAATATATTAACTGTAATTATATAAGGGAACGAGATAAGTCCGAGTACGTAACTTAATTTCTTATTTGCCTAAATCGTTAATGAAAGTACAACTGCTTGGCATATTCACTAGGGTGGAGCGCCGTTTTTTTCTTACTTTAAATTCTAATAGCGCGGGTTTAGTGCCTTATGATTAAAGTCACCTTTTTTTTTTCAGCTGAATTGAATAACGTCCTCTGCCTCCGCAGTTGCCTTAAAGTTTAATGTTTTATCGAAAAAGTTTAGTATGTTTGGGCCAAGATAAATATTAAATGAGAGTTAACTGGAGATTGTAAATGAAACTCAATAATATAACTAGAATATTTGTAATGGAATTTTATAAAAAAGTGTAACAAAATTCAATCATATGTTTTAAAAATCAAATTGTCAATTTGCCTTAAAATCTCTATTCCTCTCGAATTTGGGCATTTTCTTACGGGATTACAATTTGGCTTTTATGGCTCCCAATCGTGATGAATCCTAACATCGAGAAATGACCGCTTCTGTCATCAACGTCATAGCCCGCTCAAAAGTCTGGTTATGTTAGGAGAGACGTAAAAACAAAAGTTCATCCTCACCACCAGAGTGGATTTTTTTCTGAATATCTTGGTCACTTATGTACTTCAAGATCGGTGATTCAGTAATAGTGTGTTGCCAATTTATCATATCAATTCAGGTCGTTTCGCTGAAAGTAATGTTACGCGGCTAAGTTGACATCTGGCACTAGCGCCATCTAGTGTCGGGTAACGGAGCGGGGGAGAGCTTTCCAGAAAATGACATCACTAATCTTTCAACCGACAGCGCCATCTGTTGTCGAAACGAAGAACTAAGCTTCTGGAAGCTGACTCTAAAACTTTCGGCGCTTTGTGGATTGGTGCGCGTATTTACTTGTGTTGATATAGTTAAGGTGCACTTTTGTTTGTATGACGTGTAAATGATAACCACAGTGTCTTTACTCTTCGATTCTTTAATTGCGACTGACTATAAATTACAAGTTTGCGTACATATATTGTAAGAGAACGAACATGCCGCCCACCAAAGAACATTTAGTTCTTTCTAAATAATTCAAATTAACTGAGTGATACAAGCTAAACTATATTATAATTAACAACCAACAATCTACATAATTAAAATATTGTAACAAACAAAATCAAAATTAACAAACTGTTATGCTCACAAGAATGCTTTAAAATTTAGTTTAGTATTAAGATTTAGTGTCTATTGGCAAAGCACATAATTTTGTAACACTACGTTTCACAATATTACAACCACTTTTAACACTATACACTCTGGTGTGACCATCACTTCACGGATGTTTATCCACGATACGTCCCAGACACCATTTACAGGTGGCAGACCTTCACTCTTAACTAAAACTATATCTCCCAGTTCAAACTCGCGCTGTTGTCTCTGCCACTTCGGGCGTTGTTGTAGTCTTGTCAGGTATTCCGTCTGCTAACATCTCCAGAAATCTCCCAGAAGTTTTTGAAGGTGCTGCTATCGTGTTAAGTTTGAAATTCGAGTGTCTTTCAGATCGACTGAAGGGACTATAATCGGAGCTTGACCAATTAAAAAGTGCCCAGGTGTTAATGGTTCAATAACTTCAGGATCATCTGTGTCTATTAGAACCAACGATCGTGAATTCAGGCAAGCCTCGATTTGGCACAAAACGGTGGTCATTTCCTCAAGGGTAAGGTTTGCAGATAGGACACCCTTCAAATGGTACTTTACGGATCTAACGCCAGCTTCCCATAGCCCTCCGAAATTTGGGCTGTAAGCGGGATAAAATGCCACTGCGTGCCGTCTAACGCCAAGGTCTCAGCTATGTTCCCTTCAAAGTCTAAATCAGCTTCTCGCCAAGCTGCTTGTAGCTCTCTATCAGCACCGATGAAATTACGACCTTGGTCGCTCCACATATGAGCACATTTGCCTCTCCTCGCCACGAATCTTCTAAACGCACCGACAAAGGCTTCGGATGTCAAGTCCCCAACCAATTCAAGGTGGATGGCCTTGGTTGACATGCATATAAAAAGAGCAATATATGCCTTTCTTGTTTTGGCTCCTCTGCCTTTATTATTCAAAATTTGAAAAGGTCCACAAAAGTCGACTCCACTATTTAGAAATGCTCGAGCTGGTGTCACTCTTTCCTTAGGTAAGTCACCCATCACCTGTGTTCTAACTGTAGCTGCTTGTTTGGCACAGGTCAAACATTTGTGTATATGACTCTTAACCAAGCCTTTTACTTTCAGGATCCAATATTTAGAACGAAGATAACATAATGTCAATTGGACACCACCGTGCATCGTATGGGAGTGAGCATCGGCGATAATTAAAGGCGTTAAGTTGTTCTTTGTGCCCAGTATTATCGGATGTTTTTCTTCTAGCTCAGAGTGACGAAGACGACCGCCCACCCTGAGAATATCCACTTCGTCTAAAAAAGGGATTCAGACTCTTCAAGTAACTGTTAGTTTTTACAGGCTTGTTGTCTTTTAATCTTTGAATCTCATCCACAAATTCTTCGTGTTGAACCAGTCTTATGCATGCCTTCAATGACCTGTCCAGGTCTTCTGTATTTAGTGGTTCTGGTATATTGTTTGTATTTTTCTTGTTATTTAAAAATCTTCGACAATATGTGATTACCTTAAGCATTTCCTGTAGTGTCTCAAAGTTTTCTAACTATTCTATTAATTTCTTTTGTTTTGTTTTTACTTCTGCTTCTGTAATGTTAATATTTACTTGTAGTTTTGTTCTTTTCATTTCTAAATCAGTTTCTTTCGTTTGTTTGTCGGAAAATTGGATTTCCTTTTCTAGTAACCATGTTGGTCCTGCCCACCAGAGCTTACATGACTTCAACTCGGACAGTAGCATGCCTCTTCTCCAGCGGACATAGCGCTGGATTGTTCTTTGAAATCACATGATGCCATCTATTGCAGTGTACATTCTCCACTATTTCGACCACGCGATTCGCTACAAACAGTTTCCATTTGTGAGGATCTCCTGCGAGCTAAGCAAGAACAATTGATGAGTCTGTCCAGGCAAATATTTGTGATGGTAGTATTCTCATTGCCTGTGCAACTTGCTTGAGTAGACGAGATAGTAGCAAAGCACCGCATAATTCCAATATAGGTAGCGAGATTGTACGTAACGGCGCAACTCTAGTTCTGGCAGCGATCAATTTTGTTTTGATTGTTCCGTCTTCGGCTTTGATCCTAGCATATACAAGCGCTGCGTATGCTTGCATTGACGCATCGCAAAAGCCATGAATTTGTAAGTTGTCGCTTACTTTACTCGTTGTGCCAATCCATCTATCGACTTCAATCTCGTTGACTTGTTGGAAGTCTGATCGGATAGAAATCCATTCGTCCAGCAAATGTGAACTGGTCTTGTCGTCCCCGTTCAACTTTTCTAGCCACAACTTTTGGATAAAAATTTTCGTCATGAACATGCTTGGGGCTATCCAACCAAGTGGATCAAAGAGCTTCTGTATGTCGGACAAAACACTTCTCTTGGTGACAGTTGCTTCAATGGGTGGTAAGAGAGCTTCATATTTAAATTTATCTGTACCCATATTCCATTTAATACCCAGGGCTTTTACGGTTCCATCAATGTTAAGGTTAAAATGTGCACTGCTGGATCGATCTTCTGGTTTGATAGACAGCATGAAGTCCAGATTATTTGAAGCCCATTTAGTACGAGTGAAACCTCCCTTCTTTATAATTTCATCAACTTCAATGGCTTCAGTTACAGCTTCTTCCACAGTATCAGCTCCGCTCATCAAATCGTCCATATAGAACTCTTCTTTAATTATTTGAGCTGCTTTGGGATGATTCTTGCCTTCATCATTAGCGATTTGATGAAAAGTTCGAACCGCAAGGTAGGAAGCAGATGCGGTACCGAAAGTCACGCGAAGAATTCTGTACTCTTTGATATCTTCGGATGCGTCTGAGCGCCAAAAAATTCGTTGGTAAGTATCAGCATCTTCGGGGAACACCAATATTTGACGGTACATCTTCTGCATATCGCCCATGTTACATATGCGTTTCATTCTCCATCTCATTATTAGATTACGAAGATCTTCTTGTAGTGGAGGTCCTACGAGGAGTTCATCATTCAATGAGACATTATTCGACCCCTTGCAGGAAGCATCAAACACCAATCTTGTTTTCGTGGATTCTTTATCTTCGCGAAGAACCGCGTGATGAGGTAAGTATACACATTTTTCTTTTCCCTGGTCTTCTATTAGTGTAGTCTTCTTTTAGCTTAGGCATTTTCTTAAATCGTCTCTCTAGTTGTAGCAATCTTTTCTCTGCTATATCCCTTGTATTTCCTTCTGTACACCTCGGTGTGTCAGTGTTAAACGGCAACTTCACCATGTATCTCCCTTTTTCAGTCCTTTTGTGTGTTTTCTCGAATATTCTTTCACATAACCTTTCTTCCCTAGTTAATGTTCTTTTTGTATCTGTATCTACTTCCCAAATTCATTTTAAAACTTCATCTATTTCTACTTGCTGGTGCATGACCAGAAACGTGTCTTGTTGCATATTGTCATCGACCTCTCCAAATAAGATCCAGCCAAGGTTGGTTTTCTGAGCGCTTGGTGTACCCGGTGGACCCTTGATTAAATCTAGTTGTAGTATCTGTGCATATTCCTTCACTTCAAGAAGTAAATCAATGGAGCCTGGTGCATTGTAGCTTGGATCAGCAAGATTCAAACCTTCTAAATGTGACCAGTGATTTGCAGCAATCGTTCTAGCGGGTATCTTCGTAGTAAGTTGCTTCGACATTACATAGGCCTTAACAGATAAGTTGAAATCTTTAGCATCGCGAAAACTTACTTGAAACTGTACCACGTGATTTAAATTTGTTCTAGTAGACCCCACTCCTATGACAGTTCCTCTTGCAGGTTGTTTGTTGAGCCTTAATCTTTGAGCCGTCTTTTCGTTTATAAATGAAGCCTGCGATCCTTGGTCTATGAGCGCCCTTAATATCATGGTGTAATTTTGCTCACTTCGAACGCTCACCATAGCGGTTGCTAATAATGCAATGCCTTGTTTAGTGGTATGATGTGACGCTATCATTGAATTAACTTGAATGCCTTCCCTCTCTTCTAGGTTTCAATGTGACGCTGATTGGTGTGATGTTTCTTTGCTATTGATTTCTTTCCTTTCAGCTTGGTGTAGAAGAGAATGATGACGTCTATTGCATATACGACAGAACATACGGAGTCGACATTTATGAGCCGCATGTCCCGGTACTAAACAGTTGAAATACAATTTGTGTGTTTTCACATAATCCGCTCTTTGTGAAGGTTGCAGGTTGGTAAATTCTTTGCAGTGACATAACGTGTGGTTATCCTTGCACATAATACATTTCTGCTCCGACGACCGCGGCGGGGCTGACGTTGACGATTCACTGGATTTTTCTGATGAAGCGGTGCTAACGTGGAAAGATCGCTCTTTGATGGTCTTCTCTCGTGGGCCTGATGAAATATGTTCTAATGTTCGATATCTTGATTGAAGAAACTTCGTTAAGTCGCTCCACGTCGGTAAATCTTCGGACTCATTTTTATAGGTATATTCTTCCCACTCTTTATGAGATTCTTGTTCCATTTTCTGCACAACGAGAAAAATTATAATAGGATCCCAAGAATCAACACTAATAGACAAGTTCTTTATATTATTTAAACACTCAGTTGTTGTGTCTAATAAACATTTTAATTGATTTGCTGATTGAGGGTTAATTTTCCTTTGAAGAAACAATCTTCTTAGCACTGAGTTGACAATTAAACGTTTATTACCGTATCTTGTTTTTAATACTTCCCACGCCTGCGAATAATTTTTTGTGAGTAACTTTTATATGTCGTAATGATTTCTTAAGTTTACGCGAACACTACACATTGAATAAAACTAAATTTACGGATTTTATCGCGTTTATTTCACTACTTTTACTTATTTTTAATTCACGACGTTTCGGGTGCTTTACAGCAACCATGGTCACGGGGGGGGACTGAGATGTTTGACGTCACAATGTCATAGTTAGTCCGGCTACCTTCAGTTTTTGAATATTAATTTTTGGTCCGATTTACGCAAAACGAGCTTATAGTATCATGAAGTCTGGCAGTGGTATGCTTAGGTTTGGGTTTAATTTTGTTAATTATAGGATCCCAAGCAGGTGGCAGCACCCATCCATCTTCTCTATCGAAATTTGGATGTTTTTTAATTTCAATAGCCTCGCGTATCATCCTTGGTAGGAATCGGTGTTCTTTTGCGAGAATTTGTGGTTTATCAAAACGAATGTAATGGTGGGGACGATCTAGAACATGTTCGCAGACTGCAGACTTCCCGGAGCGTCGGTGCTTCACGTCAGCTATATGTTCTTTCACGCGGGTTTTTATGGATCTTTTTGTTTGACCTATGTAAGAGAGACCACATTCACAATCTAACTTGTACACTCCTGCATCTTGTAGAGGGATATTACATTTGACGGATGGTAAAAATTGACTAATCTTCTTCGGCGGCTTGTAGTATGTTTTAATAGAAGCTCGCTTCAAGATGTAGCCAACCTTGTCTGTGACTCCTCTGACATATGGTAGTACAGCAGGTACACGCTCGACTGTGGCCGGCTTCACTCGGTCACTGTGACGTAGGCGCGGGACCCGAAGCTTGTTGTCTTGCAATACTTGGTTGACGTCCTGAAGTTCGGCGGCCAGATGTTTTCTGTCACAGATCCCTCGTACTCTCTGAAACAAAGATTTACCCACGGTAGCTAACTGTGAAGGATGATGGTTAGATTCTCCATTTAAATATCGGTTGGTATGGGTCTTTTTGCTATACACAGTGTGACCAATTGTGTTATTAGGATTTCGAATGACTAAAACATCTAAGAAAGCTAAAGAATTATTTGCCTCTAACTCCATTGTGAATTGTATTTTAGAGTTTATAGAGTTAAGGTCATTTAAACAGTTTCCATAAATAATTTTTTATAGAATCGGCTGACAAACAAGCACACAGTCCACCTGATGGTAAGTGGTTGCTGCGGCTCATAGACATCTACATCTATCTTCCATTATAAAGCAAAATGCAGATGCGTTGTCACCCGTGAGGACTGAGATGGAATGCCTCATTTTCAGTAAAAAGGGTATCCGGTTTTCTACACACCTACGAAACAGCAACATGCCGAAAGTAAGTAAACATACTCAAGTTCTACCCTTTAATCTTGGATTTACACAGTAAGAAGGGCTTTCTCCTCAAAGTCCTCCAATATGTCAGCGACTATGGGAGATACAGGTGAGCCCATCGCCACACCATCTACTTGCTTGTAGAACTCTTCCCTCCACAATAGATGGCCAGATGTGAGGCAGTGTTTGAGTAATACTGCATATTCAGCAGGCATGTTATTATATTAACTTCAGCACGTCAAGCAAGTATTGCAAGACAACAAGCTTCGGGTCCCGCGCCTACGTCACAGTGACCGAGTGAAGCCGGCCACAGTCGAGCGTGTACCTGCTGTACTACCATATGTCAGAGGAGTCACAGACAAGGTTGGCTACATCTTGAAGCGAGCTTCTATTAAAACATACTACAAGCCGCCGAAGAAGATTAGTCAATTTTTACCATCCGTCAAGTGTAATATCCCTCTACAAGATGCAGGAGTGTACAAGTTAGATTGTGAATGTGGTCTCTCTTACATAGGTCAAACAAAAAGATCCATAAAAACCCGCGTGAAAGAACATATAGCTGACGTGAAGCACCGACGCTCCGGGAAGTCTGCAGTCTGCGAACATGTTCTAGATCGTCCCCACCATTACATTCGTTTTGATAAACCACAAATTCTCGCAAAAGAACACCGATTCCTACCAAGGATGATACGCGAGGCTATTGAAATTAAAAAACATCCAAATTTCGATAGAGAAGATGGATGGGTGCTGCCACCTGCTTGGGACCCTATAATTAACAAAATTAAACCCAAACCTAAGCATACCACTGCCAGACTTCATGATACTATAAGCTCGTTTTGCGTAAATCGGACCAAAAATTAATATTCAAAAACTGAAGGTAGCCGGACTAACATTATGACATTGTGACGTCAAACATCTCAGTCCCCCCCCCGTGACGATGGTTGCTGTAAAGCACCCGAAACGTCGGGAATTAAAAATAAGTAAAAGTAGTGAAATAAACGCGATAAAATTCGTAAATTTAGTTTTATTCAATTGTATATGTCGTATTAACGATGCCGCTTCACCACTTACACTTCGCACACCTAGATCTAAACAGCGATTAACTCAAAAAATCATTTTTTTTCAGAAAAGGTGATAAACTGATTACAGTGTCCCTGTGCCCCGCAGGAGTTTTCTGAATTGATCAAATCTTTATAAATGCAAATAGAGGAAAGATGTCATAATGAATCATGTATTTTAATCATAATTGAGTCTGAAAATTGGAGTTTTGTAGTTATTTCCGTATTGCTTAACAAATGTATGTATATATTTTTTTTATTTGGAGTTGAACCTGTGTTGGTGAATTAAGTTCCTAGTTGGCTCCCTTTTGAAGAGTCAATATTAATTTAAATATAGCAGCATTTAGAATTAATTCAATAAAAATCCAACTGATAGAGGGGTCAGTGACCAGCAGTAGGGGTATATTGGTTGATGACTTAGCAAGAAAACACTAAATTATGTAATCAAATCAAATATTTTTTATTAATAATATACCTATACCTAATATTTTCTATAAAAAATACAGCCTTTTATGACCCTTAATTACCTAGTAGGTTCAAATAAAATTATCATAATAAAATAGTAACACAACATAAACATAATGAGGAACCTTCCCTTCTATGAAATACTATTTTAAATACTCATCTAAAATCACATTTGACACATTCTTAGTAGGTAGTTAAGAATGCAAACACTTCAATAAGAATAAAACAGTCAATTATCAGTATCACCCAAAACATATTTATAATAAACATCATAATAGGATTTCAGAATGACGTTCTTATCAATCAATTCTTTTATGTCTTTTTTTTTGCATCAGACAATGCAATTTTTTCAGTGTATGCGTGTGTTAAAACAATTGAAAATAACGATTGATCTATAGCTATGGCCGATCCGGATCCTCTTACACGAATAATCCTCTTTCGCACACAAACTTTCTTAAACGTTTCCTCTGTAAATGATTTTTTTATAGAAAAACGCTTCAGGGTGATCTTTTTCAACCCTAAGAACCTTTAAGTCATGCCACTTAACTTGATTTCTCTCTTCGTCTGTATTGAAATTTGTGCCCCACGTTTCTTGCAAAGCTTAAACATCATAAAACTTGTCATGCGTCATTTTTACGACTGTGTAAGGTTTTCCAGTCTTTTTTGCTGTACCAATCAACGTTATATATTGCTCTGGTATATAGATTGGACCCGACTGCACGTATCTTTTAATTTGTTTCTCAATGACACTATGGACGTTGTCACCTTCATTTTGTGAGTGTCCACGTATGAAAAACTTGTGAGTAATAGACTTGACTCTTAACTTGTTGACAGCGTAGGCATAGGCAGACAACAGAAACTTATTTTTTTGTTGACCGCCACAATTGTCCGAGTAGAAAATTATTTCAATTTCTTTATTAGGATTTTGGTCTACCTGAGCTTTAACGTAGTCGAGTACGCAGCTGCCAATTTCAATAGGTCCTCTCTTTCCTTCGGTTTCATCCCAAAAGTAGCGCATAACTTCTTTTGCCCTTAATTCGCTGATGGTAAAATTGAAACAGTTGATCCTGGATTTACAAAATAAAATAGTGATATTTGTCCCTTTGGATTCTGCAAAACTGCCTGCAAGTCGTAAACTGCTACGATAGTACCATCGGCCCTACTTTTATCATTATCTTTCTCAGCTCTTGCCAAAACTTTTTCATTCTGATGCTGTTCATACTCCTAGCTTAAGTTGCGTTTTTCTTCTGAGTCTGAATTCTTAAACATTTCGCACAGATCGCATTGATCTTTTTTTGGTACGAAAAAAGAAATGTTGAATTCAGTGTTGAATATCCTGATGAATGTGGAAGACGTGGCAATAGCTAAACCATCCTTTTCACGAAGTTGTTTGTAATCTCTGTAGATATCCGCCAATGATTTCTCACTTGAAATATACTGTCTTTTCGTTTGAGCTTTCAAGTAGTGAGACTCAATCTTTGGAATAGAATTTATAAAATCAATAACGCTCTGTTTGATTTGTGGATCGACAGTTGGTTGATGGCCGTGTTTTCCTCTCAAATCTCCTTGTATGACTCCTGATTCAGAGACCTTGGAAAGTGCCGTTTGTATAGCTTTATAACTCAACCCGAGAGTCGATTTGAAAAACGGTTTGCAAACTCTAATTTTGGATTCAGCAACCTCAAAATAAAACGCAGTGTTAAGAGCTCTAAAATCTTGTGTGCTTGAGTATCGATATTTAGGTTTAATTTTTTGTGAGTGTCGCACTATAAATTCTTTCTGCCTTTCAAGATTGCTGAGTCCCCAATATGCACAAAAAGCTGTTGCCTTGATATTTCATTGATCTTATCTTTACATTTTAGCCGACATTTTTCTCCACAGAGGAGGCCGACTTTTCTCTCTGGTACTTGTAATTTTGATTTTGACATAGACTGGTAGGTTTTACCAGAATTTCTCAGCACTTTCGCAACTTTCGATTTCCACATCGTTGGTTTTCGTACCCTCTTTTTACCCTTTTTTTCTTTTATAACGAGCTCTTGGCAATTAATTTCC
Organism: Parnassius apollo; assembly: GCA_907164705.1. Lineage (NCBI taxonomy): Eukaryota > Metazoa > Arthropoda > Insecta > Lepidoptera > Papilionidae > Parnassius > Parnassius apollo. Next base: position 962,811 of record CAJQZP010000616.1, read on the forward strand.
GCTACCCTAGTATTTTGAGGGTCAAGCTGTAAATGCGCACTATCATTTTCCGTGTCTGACGAGCTATTAGAACGTGATGAGCTCTTAGAGCTACTACTGCTGGTGTTGGATGAAGCCAGCAATGAACCAAAAGGTGCGATCTGAGATAGTGTCTTACTTTTATTAATCAATTGGTAATTGGGATCCTCACCTGAGTCATCAAAATCACTTTGGTCACTTTGGATTGGTGAAATATAATAATTTGGTGTACTAGCCTGCTGTTGTTTATATGTGCTCGGAATAGATTTACCATTCCACGGATAAGGCTGCATGAGTTTCGTTAGATGAATCTCTCTCCTTTTGTATTATTGGTTCAAACTCCTGTCTAGTATCTGGTTGGGTTAGTAAGCTAGGGCTGATGTTTTCTTTGTCCCTTTCTTCAACCATGTTTACTAAAAACCGTCCACGATTCATTATTTTTCTGAAATAGTAAAAGAAAACAAATGAACCATCTAAACAGCTCTAACTTAAAAACTGTTCAGTAAAAACACAACAAACTGTGTAGTTACTGGGATAAAAATAAAATATTATTAAGATGAGCAGACTCCAACCACCGCTAGCAAAAAAGTTCAATTTCATTTGTTTTCTAAAGAAATATACGAGTTTAAAAAATGACTCAACAAAACAGGCTTAACTACAAATTCAAAAAAATTTATAACAACATGGTAACAATTCAAAATAAAAACAAAAACATTGCCTACCTTACTATCAACACTGGTTCAACTCAAAATGTAGCTTTTATTTACTCAGCACTAACCATAAAAACAGCAACAACTCAAAATAATGTTAAATAAAAACCTTTGTTTAACTCAAGAACAGGGAATCAACTCAAAATAACTCCGATTTGTCTACAACGGGCACGTGCGTTCCGCATAAAATACTGGTTACAACTAGCGATGTCCCTGTTTTAGTGGGGGAAAGCGTGGCTCGCTCGTTCAACAAAATGGGCTTTTAACATCATCTAGCGTTGAGTAATAGAACTATTTTTGAATCGGTTTTATTGGGTGCTTGGTGATGAGATTTTTTGAATTAGCTCTCTTTAGATCTAGGTGTGCGACTTGATTTTAAATAATGTAATTTTTGTACGTCTTCGATCGTCTTGTTGTTATGTATAAGTGAAGTAAACAAATCTTCAAAGGTGGGCCATTCTTCGTAATTGCCACTAAATGTTGGTAATTGAATTCTCGGCAGCTTCACAAGGGAATTTTCGCTTCGTGTTTGCTCCATATTATGCTCGGATACGGAGGTATTACCCGACGTTGTTGACGAATTTACAGAAGTTAACATATCACGTAGATCGGCTTGTAAAACGATGTAAAAATCTTCATATATGTAAAAATCTTCATTGAGAAAGTAAGGTAAAACTCCCCCTTTTTCCTTCGGCGTAATCCTTAATAACTCTTGATGCGCAGTCTTAAACGAATTCCAATAATCATCTACGCGACGACGAAGACGCGTCTTTGGACATTTCCTCAAGTTGGTTTGTGTTTTCTTAAGTAAAGCAGCAATATCTTCTAAAGAACTAAGTAATTCCGCCGAAGAACTCATGTTTTTTCCAGTTATTATTACAGTCGAGAAATATGTTGTGCTAATTGCGTTAGCGTTACGTAACTTGTTTACGAGTTGAAGCGCCCGAGATGTATTGTTCACGCGGTCGGCCGGAATTTTTTACCTGCACCTGCACTTAATCCCTTTTCGCTGATCGGTCCGGCACGATTGCGACTATATGTTGATGTAGTTAAGGTGCACTTTTGTTTGTATGACGTGTAAATGATAACCATAGTGTCATTACTCTTCGATTTTTTAATTGCGACTGACTATAAATTACAAGTTTGCGTACATATATTGTAAGAGAACGAACAACTTGAATGTTTTGGATGATTTGGTACTAATGTGTATTTATAGGCGCTGCAAGGTGCGATCGGGGAAGTATTGAATTTGGCGAGACAAGCAAAGCTTCGGGGCGGGATAAAGTGAATCAGTGTGATTAATTTTTAGTGTTTTAAGTTTTAATTAGTGTAAAGAAAATTAAAGTGTTAATTTAGGTATTTCTATCGGCAATTTTTATTGTCACGAACCTCAAGCTCGTAACAATTGGTGTCAGAAGTGGGATAAAATCATGCCGATTTTACCTTAGGAGGAAACGGAGGGTGTCCCGCAGTCAACGACAGCATGAGACGGACCAGAGGAGATTTGGTGGTGCAACGCCGCAGACGTCGGAGGGCCAACTGCCGGCTACGGAGGCTGCGGGCCCGTCAGTAGCTCCTACATCTGCAGCACCTGACTTAGGTGCTCTGATGGCGATGCTACAGAAACAGGCCCGTCTGTTGAAAGAGCAGCAGGAGGTACAGGCTCGCCGACAGGAGGAACAGGCTCGCCAACAGGAGGAGCAGGCTCGCCGACAGGAGGAACAGGTCCGTCAGTTGAAAGAGCAGCTGCAGAGCGTACAGGATGAACAGGCCCGTCGGTTGAAAGAGCAAATGATCCTCATGAAGGACCTTCACGCTACCTTCGGGAAGGAGATAAACGAGGTGAAGGATAGGGTTGCTCAGCATGATAACCGCCTGTCGGAAGCTGAAACCCAAATCACGAAAGCTAAAACCCGAATCGAGAAAGCTGAAACCCGAATGGACCAAGTGAACAATCGGGTTGACAACGTGGTGGCTGACGTGAAGAAAACGCTGGATGACCTCAAACTGGGGGATGCAATTACAGCACCCGTAGTAGCTGCAACACCTTCGCTACGTGGGTTCAAGGTGCCACCGTTCGACGGGACTTCTTCCTGGTCAGCCTACGAAATCCAGTTTGAAGCTGTTATGAAGGCGAACAGCTAAAATAAAAGTCAGACCACTGACTGCTCTCACACTAGGCCTGCGCGACCAGGCCTTAACAGTTCTGGAAGCTCTCGGTGAGGAAGTGACTTATGAGCAACTCCTTGAGGCACTGGAGTCGAGATATGGCGACGCTCACCTGGAACACGTCATTCGTGCGCAGCTTAAAGATCGCGTGCAGCGCATCAACGAAAACCTGCAGCAGTGGGCTCTAGAGGTGGAGAAGCTGGTGCGAAAAGCATACCGGTCTGTACCTGCGCTCATTGAAGGGAACCTGGTGCAGACATTCATCGACGGCATCCGCGACCTGGAAGTCAGAGCTGCTATGAGGCTCGGGCACCACAAAACAATTAAGGACGCCTTGGCCCATGCACTGGAGGTGGAAGCCGTGCGGCAGGATTATCGTTACCATCGCATCAAGGAGGTTGCAGCAGCTAGAGTTCGCGACCGCAACAAAGGATACAGCCCTAGGTGCTATGGCTGTGGGGAAAAGGGCCATCTTCGATCCAGCTGCCCTAAGCGAACTCTAGAAAGGGAAGGTGAACGATTTCAGGAGGGTAGTGCGACCAAAAGCACCGCCCAGCAGCAGCAGGGAAACGAATAAAAGCCAGAACTGCGGGGCGGGTGATGGCTGATGTTAAAAGAGCCCCAAGGATCTCGATCTCACAAACCCATGATGGGAACAGTATAATTCATCAAGGGCGAGGTCAACGGAATGCCGTGTAAACTGACCATAGACACTGGAGCCTCTCGCATGGTTGTTAGTTCCCAACTTATAAGTCAGTTCCTTGGGGACTCCGCATACAACCGAGAACGCATTAATTTGGTAACAGTCACCGGTCAGCGTATACCCGTCCGTGGAGAGAAGGAGATGGAGTTGAAGCTAGGCAACGTGATCTACCTGCATAGTGTCATCGTGGCTGATATAATGGATGACTGCATCCTGGGCCTAGACTTTATGAGGAATAATTGTTGTGAGATCGACGTTAAGCAAGGTGTTTTGAAATGTGGACAGGAGGAACTTTTTATGGAAGGTGCGTTACCAGGGAACGTGTACAGCATTAAGAAGATTGTTCTTCCGCCGAGATCGTAAACGTTTGTTCCGGTTAGTCTTCCCGGAAACGCTGGGCAAGCTCACCGTTGTGTACTTTTGGAAAGGGTAAACAATGACCTTCCATGGAAAGTGGCTCGAACCTTGGTCAGAACCACTGACATCTCAAGGAGTACGTGTGCTGAACCTTTGTGACCGGGAATAGATTATAGAAAAAGGCACGCTGGTTGGTACTTCTGAGGAAGTGGATTGGTTACGTCGGTGCCAATATCTATCGAGTGAGACCCCCAGCTAGGATGCACAAACGAGAGTGACCACACTTTTGGAAGACTGTCGCAGCGTTCTCTCCCCGAAAGAAATGGTCAAGGCGAAGAAGTTGTTACTCAAGTATGCCGATGTATTCTCATCAAACGATGCTGACATAGGAAAGACTGGCTTAGTTCAACACAAAACAAACACAGGAGAAGAATTGCCTATCCGTCAGCGACCAAGAAGATTGCCGGTAGCACGTGAAAAGGAAGTGGAAACCATGATTAAAGGAATGGTAAAGGATGGTGTTATTGAACCTTCCTTCTAGTCCGTGGTGTTCACCAGTGGTGCTAGTAAAGAAGAAGGATGGCAGCATGCGGTTTCGTGTTGACTACCGCCGTCTGAACGATGTTACGAAGAAGGACAGCTATCCCTTGCCAAGAATTGATTACACGCTGGACATGCTTACAGGAATAAAGTGGTTTAGCACGCTGGATCTAAAAAGTAGCAACTGGCAAGTTGAAATTGACCCTAAGGACAAGGAGAAAACTGCGTTCTCGACGGGAAAGGGTCTGTGGCAATTTAAAGTAATGCCGTTTGGGTTGTGCAATGTTCCAGCAACGTTTGAAAGGCTGATGGAACTTGTACTTACCGGGCTAATTGGCGATGCCTGTCTGGTCTACTTGGATGACATCATCATCGTGGGCCGTACGTTTGAGGAACACCTTCAAAACCTGGAACGCGTGCTCATGAAGATTCAGAGTGCCAACCTCAATTTGAGTCCGAAGAAATGTTCAATATTCAAACGGCGAGTTAACTTTTTGGGATATTTAGTATCGGAAGAGGGCATCCGCACGGATCCAGAGAAAATCGCCGCTGTCAAGGATTGGCCGGTACCAAAAGACAAGACGCAGGTTAGAGCATTTTTGAGTTTGTGCTCCTATTACCGGCGGTTTGTGAAGAACTTTGCAGATATAGCCAAACCTATGCATAAGCTAACCGAGGAGAAGCGACTTTTCCGCTGGGATGAAAGTTGCAATATCGCATTCCAGGAGCTCAAGGACCGTCTGTGCAAAACACCTATTTTGGGAAACCCTGATGCAAGCAAAGAATTTATAGTTGACACTGACGCAATTGATATAGGACTTGACGGTGTGTTGTCTCAACGGAATGGTGACTAAGAGGTCGTGATAGCGTACTTCAGCAAGTCGTTGTCAAAACCGGAAAGGTACTATTGTGCCACAAGTCGCGAATTGCTAGCTGTGGTAAAGTCGTTGCAGCATTTTAGCAAATATATTCTGGGGCGGAAATTTCACTTACGAACTGACCACGCTGCACTAAAATGGCTATTACGGTTTAAAAATCCAGAAGGACAAGCTGTGAGATGGATTGAACTACTGCAGGAATACGACTTTGAGATCGAACATCCCAGCGAGAAATCTCATGGCAACGCAGATGCATTGTCAAGAAGACCTTGTCCTGAAGATTGCAAACATTGTACTATGCAAGAGAGTAAGGAAGTGGTATCCGTGAGGATACTCAGGGCAGACCACCTCAGCAACGAGTGGAATGACAGCTTACAACGTGCACAGCAGGAAGATCCGGACATCAAGGCGATTCTGCAATGGATGAAGGCCAGTGCTCCCAAGCCCAAGTGGAGCAACGTCTCAGCGATGAGTTCGACCCCTAAAAGCTATTGGGCCCAGTGGGACAGCTTGCTCCTTCAGGATGGAGTTCTGTGTCGTAAATGGGAAAATGTTCGGGGGGACAGCTGTCATTTGCAAATGGTTGTCCCTAAAGCTAAAGTACCGGATGTTCTACAGCTGTACCATAATGATTGTTCAGGAGGCAATCTGAGGAGTTAAACGAACTCTACTGAAGATCCGAGAACGGTTTTATTGGGTCCACTGTCGAAACGATGTCGAGGACTGTTGTCGCAAATGTATAAGTTGTGCGGCTGTAAAGGGACCTCAGACTCGTAGTAGAGGTGCATTGAAGTTGTACAATGTTGGTGCACCATGGGAGAGAATAGCCATTTACGTGGCGGGGCCGTTTCCGAGAGTGAAAGCGGTAACAAATATTTCATGGTTTTGATGGATTACTTCACTAAGTGGCCAGATGTCTTCGCCATTCCAAATCAAGAAGCTTCAACAGTTGCAGATGAACTAGTTCATGAAGTCTTCTGTCGTTTTGGAGTACCTTTAGAGATTCACAGCGATCAAGGAAGGAATTTTGAGTCTCAAATATTCCAGGAAACTTGCCGAGTTATGGGTACTCATAAAACAAGAACGACTTCTTATCACCCGCAATCTGATGGAATGGAAGAACGATTTAATCAGACATTGGAGAGGTACCTAGCAAAAGTTGTAGACAACCGGAAACGAGATTGGGATAAGCAATATACAACCGTTTTTGCTGTCATATCGAAGCGCTGTTCACGAAAGTACATCAGTGACACCAGCTTTCGCAAACTTTGGAAGAGAATTACGGCTGCCTGCAGACCTGATCACCGGGATACCACCTGATGCCCCACGCAGCATAACCGATTATGCAAATGACTTACGGAACAAAATGAATGACATTTATGAGCACGTCAGACAATCGAGCCAGCAAATGTCTGAAAAGATGAAAACCCGGTATGACCGCAAAATGAACAACAAAGGGTTCGACGAATGTTCACTAGTGTGGTTGCACAATCCGGTCCGCAGCAAAGGGAAATCTCCTAAGCTTCAAGCTAAATGGGACGGCCCGTACCAGATTGTGACCAGGATCAACGATGTAACCTATCGGATACAGAAGGGCCCAAGGGGGACTCCTAAGATCGTCCATGTGGATCGCCTGGCACGTTATTATGGGGCCGATAATGCTCGGGACGAGCATGTCTTAGGAGGGAGCAGTGTTACGCGTCTAAGTTGACATCTGGAACTAGCGCCATCTAGTGTCGGGTAACGGAGCGAGGGGAGAGCTTTCCAGAAAATGACATCACTAATATTTCAACCGACAGCGCCATCTGTTGTCGAAACGAAGAACTAATCTTCTGGAAGCTGACTCTCGAACTTTCGGCGCTTTGTCGATTGGTGCGCGTATTTACTTGAATGTTCTGGATGATTCAGTACTAATGTGTATTTATAGGCGCTGCAATGTGCGATCGGGGAAGTATTGAATTTGGCGAGACAAGCGAAGCTTCGGAGCGGAATATTCAATTATCGTGCGGAGGCAGTTACTCTGAATCAATCCAAATAATATTTTGCATAAGTTAATCTGATTCCTAAAACCACCTTTTGAGCAATATTTAATTATGATAAGGTGAAAAAATTTTTCGCACTACCCTAATATTCTTCGTACCAGTTATTCACCCCCAGATCCGGCGGGGCGCGACAACGTGATCCAGAGCTAGGAAAGTTTTGTTCTGAATTACCGGTCTAGTTGAAAAAATGAGTGTATTTTTATTTTCTTGTACCATAGTTTATGAAAATAAAACTGCAATAAAATACTATATGCTTTTTTTCTAATCATTAATATATTTATTAACTGAATATCAATATGTGTTTAAATTTGATACCATATCTTTTAAAAAAAATAATTTAATGCGCTAGTTCTGATAAAAGGCTCCATTGAGTTACGAAAAATTAATAGAATTTTTATAAATTAAATAGGCCAGTTTATAAAATAACATTTATTTCGAACAGAATCAGTCAGTGCTACAATTATCTATTAAATATTAAACATTTAAACACAACTTGAGCAATGAAAATCTCTAAATGCTCTCCTTTGAGTTACAGTTGGTCATAAACCTACACTTTATTTTTGCTGCTAACGTATTAATGACAAATTAGACAACAAAATCTAACACAATGTAAAATAAAGAAAAAAATATTTATTTGGTAACAAAATGGCACGTAAATTAAAGAACTTAATGAAATATCTTTAATTTCTTAACACTAGATTTGGTAGACATCACTCAATGGAATTACGAAATAACTAAATGGAACAAGTAAAGCTTTGCTAACAAGAAACAATTTTTACCTAATAATATTCTGTTTAACAGGAAGCTACTCTAACTACGAGTCTATAAAAAACATAAAATTAATAAATATCTATTTGGAACAGTAACTGAAGTATTATTAATTATCCAAAACAAATAATTAAGACGGTTCACGCGTGTCGTCATTTCATACAAATTTTCAAGTTCTTATTCTTCGATGTTTATGAACCGATTTTAATGAAACTTGGTATACTTACGCTTCAGAGCCAGGTCTAAATAGTTCGTATTTTTCTTTTTTTCTAGAACATTTTTCGAAAAAGAGTTTAGATGAAGAGTGAGGACAATTTTTTTTTTCTATAGAAAGTCAAAAATCACTCTATCTTTTCCCCTGAACTCTTTTTCGAAAATGTTCTCTACTAACTTCCCACGCTCATCCATACACACACACATTTTTTCGCACTATCACGCAAATATCGCTAATTATACCTTACATGCAGTTTAAATTGTTTAGCTTTTGATTTTTTTAATGTTTTCTTTTGTTATTTTATTGTTTTGTGTTATATACTTAATTCTAATTTAAAGTAGTAATATAATTGTAATAAGGAAGAGCGGGGCCCTCCACTACAGGTATTTATTTACTTAAAAGAGGGTGCCCAACAATATTGTAACAACTTACTACTGGTTTTAAAGTAATAAATTATTATTATTATTATTAACTATTTAGACCAGACTTTAAAGCGTATCCATACCAAGTTTCATTAAAATCGGTTCATAAAAATCGAAGAATAAGGACTTGAAAATTTGATTGAAATGCCGACACGCGTAAGCCCTCTTAAGAGAAACTAGTCGCCTAAACATTCTTCACAAATGTAGTCATCGTAACCAGCACATTGCCTGCAGTACCAGGCTGAACAGCACATACATTTTCTAGGACATTGAAACGGTTTTTTTTCTGTACATTTACGGCATGTTATAGAACGTGTGACTACTATTCTAATGGACTGAAATTTGCCTTTTGCCTTTGAACTTGTGTCAAATTCGACTTTTTTAGTTAGCCTGCTATTGCTGTCATTCATTTTCATTAAATTTAATGTTCGTTTTTTAAAAATATGGTTTTCAATGTGTTTACTTATAACCTGAAATAAAATTGATACAATATTAATGTACGTATAATTATGTTATACGTTTAACCTCTCGTCTGTGAGGTGGCTGATTTCAGCCAGTAAAAAATAAGGCGCGTCTGTGGACTGGCTGATTTCTGCCATTACTACACGGTCGCATTTCGCGGCTAAATTCGTTTATTTCTTTATCTTTCTCTGTGGAATAAGACCGTGACTATGTTCGTTATGAACTTGGCTGTATGATATACGTTACTACTAGCACCGTCTATAGAAAAAATAAAAAGAAACTTGTCATTGAAGTTCCGTTGATTTCGTTGAATAGACGTGTGGTAATTTTGCTTTTAAAATTGTGAATTACAAGTTATTATATCTGATATCATGGAAAATACAATGGAGCGGTAAGTTATCTTTAATTATTTATCTACTTTTCGAGGCTGGTTGGCAATTTTCAATAAAATTTTTGTAATTGAATTTGACTCAGTCCTAGAAATGACCACGGTAATGTCGCAAGTTTTTACTTTTTAAGTGACTTAATTGCTTTATGTGTCAATATATTCCGTGCAATATATTGTGAAACTAATATTTAAGCTAAATACGAAAGCGCAAAGTAAACTTTGATGTAAAAAGTGAGAAATTGCTTCAAAAGTATGTAACGGTCGTTAAGTGGCTGATATCCTCCAACTTCACAGGCTAGGTTTCACATTTGTTTTGGTAACGATGGAGAATATGGATAAGCCTTTGGCAGTGATGGGAAAAATGGTTTATTAAAGGTATTTAAAAATTCAAAATGCTAATTATTTGATAATATTTTAGTTTGAAGTAAAATATATATAATACTTTTGAATTAAAGTATTTAAGTACAAAATTCAAAATACGTATTTAAAAAAAAAAACACTTTTTTAAATACATTTATAATCGATTTATTGAGAGATCAGTGATTAATTGTTTTGTTTGAAATATAGAAAAATACTTACAACCAGATTGACTTGCGATCTCGGTATGTAAGACCATTTTGAATATTACAAAGACTATTTTTATTTAAAATGCAAAATAAAAATAGGTAAAAGGTATTTGCATTTTAAATACATGTATTTCAAATTATTAATTTGTCTGGTACTTTAGTCTACTTTTTTGTACTGGACTGGAACATTCACGAGGAGGATTTGAAAACTAAAGTATTTTTGCGTCTTATATTTTCAGAAATAAATTGCAGATATTTAATCTTTTTTCTGACCTAAAGATGGTGTTCTGATCTTGGCAGCTACTGTTCGGGAGCGACTGCTGAGAATCGCGGCACCGCTCTGTATGGGTTTATATGCTGTCTTTCCGTTATAAACAGAATGAGTCGCTTGCCGAGATCGAAATTCCACCCAGATAAAGTGCTTATTATTTAAAAAAAAATTTCTTGTGTTTTCTTGGCTTATTTTCTTTTTCTTTTGCATGTTGGTACTGTCGTTTATACAGTCGGAGGAGTGTCAGTGGCATGGTCCATACACGAGGTGGCACTTGTTCACGCATTAGTGCTCACACACGCGGTGGTGTTCGCACACGTGGTGGCATACACACTCGTGGTGGCGTACGCACACGTGATGGCACTGCAGGTGTGGCGCTAGATGTGGACGCGGCACTTGTTACGAGTATATGGTGTGAGCACAATGCCAGGTGGACCAGTGGTACGAGGCGGGCACGCAGCGTGAGGTGAACGCAGCGCACTTGTTACTGGAGTTGGAATGGGCATGTCAAGATCTTCCATCTCAGAACCGTAATCATCGCCTCTTTACTTACATTCTAATATCTTCTATACTGATAAATTTTTGTATATACTAATTACAGGAAATTATTACTATTTTAGCCTATTTAGCGCGATGATAGAAGATGTACAGCAAGGGTATGGGTTGGGGCGTCCTTTACACGCTAAGGAGGGGGGGAGATTAGGGATCACTAGTGTAATCATTGTACTGAGACAGCTAGATTAGTTTATTTCAGTTATTTCCATAACATAATGTCATATGTGATTTTGCTATGGGGAAATGCGGCATTCATATAAATAAATAATTAACCTTTAGCCACTCAGTATATCTACGAAAATTTGATTTATGTTCACAAAAACAAAAGTAGATTTATTAAAAAAAGTGATATATACTTTGTGAACACTCACAAACACAGGCTTGTGATACTAGTTTCTTTACTCCACAGATTCAGGCATCCATTCTTGGGGCAATGTATACGCTATTACAACAAAGTCCCAGAAAATATACAAGGTCTCTGTATTTCTAAGTTTAAATATTTAATTAAACAAAACTATGAATTATATTATATTATAACCATGACCAGAGTATAAATATGGATATTCAGGGCACAAATGGATATACCTGGAACATCTGGTGTATGAGGCAGGACCACCAACTGCTACGCTACTCGGCCGTAAGAGCAGTAGAACAACGGGAATAATTTAATTATGTTTACTTTTACTCTGTTTATTGTTTCATTATAAATACAAAGTAGAAACTAAAAAAAAAATATTTTAAAACAAATCAATCTTAGTCTCATCCATATTAATCTAGACACATTTTGGATGTTTTTGTACTAATTTTGTATTGTATAAGTTAGCATTGATTTTATGAAAGTTCTTAGAAACCATGCAAGGTTTTTAATTTAAATTAAAGCTAGTTGAATGTATATCTTGGAAAATATAACAGTTTGGTCAAACAAACAACTTAATCATTTAAAAATTAATTTCTTGTAACCACTAATTTTGTAAGTAAAAAAAGGACCCTTTTTTGTGTAACTCTTATTCTAGTTCCATTGAGCATACCCATGGACCACTTGTGATTTTGCTTACCTGATAAGCTCAAGTTACAGTAAACATCAAGCTTCAATACTCAAAGCGCTTATTTACATAAATATACGTTAAAATATGGAGGTCACTTTTGTATAGTCTCAAAGTAGTTGGTTTAGAATGAAAGTTTTAAACATTGTTTTGCTGAAAAAAATTGTATGAAGTGGATTGCTTTTTTGTAATAAATCTGTTAAAATATGTACTGTTGATGTAATTAAATGATTATTATTATGAAACATTTCTTTATATTTTATTTTTAACGCAGAAATAAATATGAATATAAGTGCCCTAACTTAGATGTAGTATAACAAATTCATTATAATATTGCAGTTGATATGATTTAAAGAAATAGGAACAGAAACTACTTCTGAGTAATGGATAAAGAAAATAAAACCTTAATTTAAAAAAAGAAGTGTAGATATTACAATTTTTATATAACTAAAGCCAAAAATAACTCAAGTCTGTGATGTGGCTGATTTCAGCCACACAGACATGACATATTTCATTTTGAGTTTCTCACAGTTGAGAGGTGAATTAATTGAAATATATTTTTACATACTTTCAGTATTTTAAAATTATCATCTACTTACTTTTTGTTGAGTGTTGTCCTCGCTTAAATCAATCGTTTTAATTTCAACATTTGACTGGTTTACTTTGTTCTCAACAGATATAGGCAAAGGCATTGGCTCGATGTTTAAATCTGTACTATCTTGGATGTTTAGATCAATTTCCATTAATGGTTGCTTTTCTAGGCGGTCTTTTTCAATGTCCTCATCAATCTGGAAAATATGAAATATAGGTAAAGCAGAATAGTTTTTGTGTGATAACACAGAGCTAATTGTGTGTAAGATGAATAATATATTCGAAGTAAAAAATAAAACCTGTTCTTCCTGAAAACATTGTTTTGAATCTTGAGTATCTGGTAAATTATAAGTCACTTTTTGTTGTTGAAGCTCATCTTGAATGTTTTGTAGATCAGTCGGTAGTTTCAATTCGTCTTCGTTGAATGGAATCACAATTGCAGAATTATATTCATTCGTTACATTTAAATCTACTTCGTCTGTGCTACTTTCCTTAATATTTTTCCTAACCTTTTCTTTAAAGATGTGGGTTTTCAAGGAGTAACAATTGCAGAGTCCTCTTTTGATTCCGCAAAATCAAGACAAATTCCTGTACTGAATTTTCCCAGCAGAACTGGAAATTATTTGGTGTATTTGCATAGTTCCAACTAAGGGAGTCAGATTGTCAGGAACAATTTTAGTTATATTTTCAATATCGGAATTTGATATCAGCCAGCATTTCACAGATACCATACAGTTATTCAGTATATCATAAGCTTCTGAGCCGTTTGTTACGTCTTTACCAAAAGCCACTTGACGATCTAATGCTCTTTTTGTAGATCCACCAATTCCGTCTGCCACCCCTTTTCCGTGGCCCGCTTCAGTGAAAAACCAGGTAGAATATTCAAGTCCCATCCATTTAGTAAGTAAATTCAAAAGAAAAAAGTTCTTTTTTTGTCTGTACTGAGACGTGGGTCCATCGGAATATACATGGACTACCTTCGTCTCAGACATCATTTCTTTTACATATCTCAGCACCGGTATTAAATGAGCCCAAATTTCCGGAGGCTCATGAGAGTTATTATCGGAAATAGTACAATAAGACTTTGCTTCTTTGTTCCCCATGTAAACCATTCCAGTGTTAAGATAATTTTCCGAAAAATCGCAAACAATTAATATTTCGTTCGGTTTTAAGTTCTGTATGCAGATTTGATATTGTCTATGTTGATGTAGCCAAATGAAATAATGTGTCTTAAAAACAGAAATATTTTACTCGAACATATCTATAAGTTCAGCTACGGTCGCTCTCTTTCTCAATTTTACAGTCTTTTTGGTTACAAAAGTTTTTTTAATACCTTTTTAGGTTTTCTGGTATTCGTGTTTCACTCTCTCCCATTGATACCACTCTGTTTGTGACTCTGCTTTACCTGGCTCTAAACTGTAGTTCAATTTATATCCATTACACTTTGGACAATTACCCATCATACATTTTTCTGATTTTAAATCACAGCACAATTCTTTCAAGACATCGTTCATACTTGGATAAAAAAAGTTGTTTTTCTTTAATGCATATACAATTTACAGTAACATATAGTTAACATCACTTCAGTGTTGTTATGCTTTATGCATAAATATGTTTCTCTGTTTTGAATATTTGGGGTCACAACATAAAAGGGTTTATATATGTAAAATATAGAAAAACTCCGTTTTCCTCCTTCTGCTCTGTATATGTTATATAAAATTCAGTAACGTATCAGTTAGATAGCGTATTTGTTTTGTAGTTTTGCCAAGTGTCCGACATTCTCTTTTCCCTGCTGTTATTCGAGTTATATCATCTCTGATATAAAATCTTTCAATTTTTTTTAATACTGTCATCTTTCTGCTTTCTCTGAGATAATCTTATTTTCCCCTCAAGTCCCAATATATTAGCCACATAAGTTTTCTTTCTAGCTGCTTGTACTTCATCGCTTACTACCATCTCTTTGAAAATTTTCTTCTCCTTTGGTGATTGACATTTGGCGTAAGTGGTCTTTATGGTACTTTCCATGAATATTTTCTAATTTATAAATATTTTCATCGGTCTCTTCCTTTTGCTTGTGCAGTTTTTGCTTATATCTGTTCACTATCTTTGTCAATGCACGTATCCGTTTTAACGCCGCATTGTACTTCTTAACTACAGCGTTATTACAGCGTTTCTTTGTCGAAGTTTCTTCTTTACTGCGTGTTGTTACTTCTTCATTTACAGTCTCTTCTGCACGAAAATCCTTTTTTTTTGTTTTTGATGGCGTTTTTGTTCTGTCCATACTTTTCGTTTTCTTTTTTTTTCTTCATCCGATAATTCACTTACTTTCTTATTTTTGGACCTAACATATTCTGCATGTTTTTTTTCTTAGCCTCATATTTTTCAGGATGATTTTTTTAATTTTTCCCTATATTTGCTCATACGTTCAGCAGGTGTCAAAGGCATTTTTTATATTTTTTTTATACTTTAAGTATTCTAAAACAAAATAGTGTTTTAATATTGAGTTATCACTACATAGTACAAAGCAAAGTCGTTTTCCGCGTCTGTCCCTATGTATGTATGTATGTATGCTTAGATCTTTAAAACTACGCAATGGATTTTTTAATAGATAGAGTAATTCAAGAGGAAGGTTTTTATTTATAATTTAATGCGTGCGAAGCCGCGGGCTTAAAATAATAAAAATAACCTACCTAACTACCTCCCGAAGCTTCTACACTCGCCTATCGGACATATCTGGGCAAAAACCTTCCTTCACCATTTCCAAATAATAATATCAAAATTTTCTGCTATGTGGTTGGGTGAAATTGGTCTAAATCGCCTCAAACATTTGAATTTATTTTTAATAAAAAATTGTTATTTATAAACATCTCCTTTGGTTTTATTAAAATCGCTTGAAAACTAAACAGATGTGAAAAATAAAAAACCTACCATGTAGTAGTTATGAATGTTATTAGTCTAAAATCTGAACTAATATGCTATGCTACTAGTCTAAGATCTGATTATTTATCTGTTTGTTTTAATTATGTAAACCTATTTAATTAATTCTTACATATATAAAAAGACAAATTTTTAGCGAGTAGCGTAGGCTAATTACGTAATATATTAAGGTATCAAAATATTACTTAAAAAAATAATTGTTTGACGTGCGCTGCAAAAACTATTGGTTATACTTACATAAAATCACAGTCAAGGATGATCATGTAAGTACATATATGTACATTTTGTTTCTAAATTATTCAAATCGGACCTTTCGTTAATAAGTTACGACGGGTATAAAATGCTTAAAATAAGAAAAACGGGGAATGTCCGCTATGTGGGCTTACAACCTTAAACTATAGGTACGTCTTTGTAACTAACATATAAATTACAACTCCGAATTGCTCCCGTGCAAAGCCGGGGTGGGTCGCTAGTCAATTTACAATTTGAACACGCCTTTAATGTGGATGTAAAAGTTGTCCGAAATAAATGATTTATTATTATTATTATTATTTACCTTTCACTGAGTTACAAATTCATTCCAATGAGTGAAATGTTTCTCAGCCGACGTAACCAATCAAAAAGTGTATAGTCAAACTTCAATCTATGTGAGTGATAATACAAAAATGATTTCACAGGTTATTATTTGTGCCTTTGCATAAACTTTATGATATATTTAGAGTTTAAATCTTGCGCTTTCTAAAATATAACACAAGAACACTTAAGTAATTATTCTTACCTTGATTTTGCCTTGAGTATTCCCGTTAATTAGTGGAAAATCTCTTCTGCGCCAAACTAACATCCACACTTATTTAGCGTCTCGTCACGGTTTGCAAAATGTTTGACAGTTATGACGCTTTGAGTTCTTGTGGCCAAATTGTAAAATATATGTACAACCGGTAAAAAATAAAAAATATGGTTTAAATTAACGTAACTCAGTAGGAACTTTCCACTTAGTTCCATTTTGAGTTACGAGAAATAAACTCTTATAATGCATTGATTACGGTTGATATTTCCGCGTAAGGCACTTTGAACGTTCAGAAATATACAACTGCCTTTGGAGTCAGTTAAAATTCAAAGTTTTGGCGGCAAACAGTGATGTTATGTAAAGATTAAACCACTGTACTTAGTGTTTTCATACATACGAGTACTTTCAGAAAATCATAAAAAATACAATTTAAAGAAAACCTCAAAATAATAATCATATTTAAAAACAAAAATAAACACTAATCTTTATTTTTTATTCACATCATGAATATTGATAATCATCACCAAAAGAAAAATAGCACAAATGAGGTGACAGGTGAAAAAAGGCATGGTACAAAAAAATTAAAATACGCCCAAATAGAAGTTTTTGTATAAAATTAATTAAACTTAAACTCATTCGTTCCAGCTTATCATAAATTTTTCATACATCTTAGGAATAAAAAGATACAGAATATCGCACCTACAAAGTAAAAATTACTAATGACATGACCAAACAACGGTGGACGCCAGAGGGACTGGTCACGTTGCATTCACTGCTCTAAACAGATTGGAATAAGAGCTACTTGATTTCAAATTGTGAACGTCAGAGCTAAAATTGGTCGCTCTAACATGTTTCTGTCATATCCATGCGTGAATTTTGCTTTTATTTGTAAGTATGCTAGCAGAATAGCTTTTTTATTTTTGGACGTATTTAAATTGGATAATATTTAAATACTGATTAATATTATTTTATATATTGATTTAAATATTGAAATCCTAAAAATGGGTTAATATCTTTACGTACTACCAATTACCTTAACTAATAAGACTTATGCTTTACAACTCCCTGGCTTAATCTTATATTCAGTATGGCTTATCGAGCTATGGTCGGACGTACAAATCATATATAAAACAGATCTATGATCTTCAATTTAGTATTCTCAAAAATATTATATCCCCTAATATACGTGTCCTAATTGATGATGATGAAAATGCGATTTTTAAACATTGTAAAATCTTACCAGTTTATGACCAAACTAAATTCATGTTATTAAAAAAATATTTCTTTTGCGACAGTTTAAAATCATATATAGAACATCCAGTACATACGCGCGCTATGACACAAAACCGCACAGTTATTTATTATAACTTACCTTTCGATGTAGGCGAAAAAGTGTCACAACAAAACGTTAAAACTAAACTCAAAAGATTTTTCCTATCTAAATTATAATTACATACTATATCTACTTAATAATAATGTACTACCTGCCTAGCTCTTACTTTTACTTTTACCTTGCTACTTTTGACTTTAACTAAGTTGTTAACTTACCTTTTTGGTTTTTATATTCTTATTATACCTTCTACCTACTCATATACCTAACTATTGAATTAGACTGTGTTTTGTACATAATTCGCTTACTTAAAGGAGGATGGCCAAATTTCTATAGGAGCTGGACTTGACTTTTTTTTCATGTCCCAAAACAAACTATAGTTAGATTGGTTTGTTTTTATGTTGTAAACACAATCACGTTTAAAAGTAATATCTAAATAGCCACGATTTTTTTATAATAGCGTCAACAATATTTTTAAGGCTGAATCAACAAATACCTTTTACTTTATTTTATTGGCCATTTTATTAAAATATAACATTGGTATGTCAAAATTACAATCAATACAAATGATATAAGATTAGTACATTAAATTATTAAAATTACAACTCAAAATACATTTACATTATTTTTACATGTCAAGCAAGTCAGAAAATGAACATTTCATATAGGTATTCTTCTATATTATAGAAAGCGTGATTCATAAATTATGTTTCTGTCACTTGTCGAAACGAAGTCTTGTTTTTAACGAAAAACCTTGCTTGGACGCTTTATCCGACTGCGACGTAGCCTAATAGTGTAGTTAAAATAATTATATTACCCAATAATAGAACATCTCTCAAAGCGCACCCTACGTATGTGCACCATACTCCCTAAAGTTCGATGTCAAATCAAAAAGGGCCGTCTGTCAAACCATCTCGTGAAGTTGACCATTTCGACAACAAATTATGACCGATAATTCAATAAAAACTACACCTACATGTATTGCACTGGCTTGCACAGTATGTAGTGCAAAAAACAAGGATGGCGTAATTATTATCACACGAAGTTTTTCCTAAAAGATTTCAAGGCTTTTTTGTAGTTTGACCATTTTAATTCTAGCTGAAGAGAGTTAGTCGCTAGATAGCTACAGTCTTTCAGTCTTCAATACTAAAGTTGCATATGTATTGAAAAATCGAGTAATGGTAGGTTACGGGAATAAATGAAGTGTAATGGTAGAATTTATAATTTAGGAGTACTTTAATGAAACAAGTAGGGTAGACAAAATTACTTTTTATTCATCATCCTCTCTTATATCTACAACATCAAGGAGTGATGTTGGCACTGGCGATATTGTCGGCTGATGCCTGGCCCACCCAAGGTACCACACAAGCGTCATAACATGTGCACATCACCCAACTGTCCTTCGATTCGATACCCTCTGTGAAACCTGACATGTTCACTATAATAGGACCTTTCCTGTTGAATCCATATGGTCCCACTGCAAATAATATAACTTCATACATGCGACTTAAAGCTCGTTGCAGTGTTTGCTAAATAATATATGGTGGAACCATACAACAACTATTTATCACACAATAATAGGGCATCTCTCAAAGCGCACCCTACATCTGTCCTAGAAATCCCAAACATCATGTATAATATCACTGCATTTATTATTCTAAGAATCGTCGGCATTTTATAAGTCCTTTCTTAAAAATAACACAGTAGATAGGTGCAGTGCGGGCCCTTTGTTTATTAAAGTATTCATTTATTAGCATTCAAGTATAAATTCCAAACATCATTAAAATATAATGTCTAGAGATACTTACCCATTTATATTATTATAAATCAGAAGGAGATTGTGAATTAAAAGAGATAAAAAAGGGTGTCAAAGCATTAAATTCAACTTTGCTCGACGTTTATTTATAAATTAGACATATAACATAATATATAACAGAAAATAAAAGCACACAGTAAAATTAAAATAGGTAAAATAAACAAAATTATAATTTTAATTGATCATTATTAATCATCATTGCGACAGTCACTGCCTCAACATAGGCCTCCTAAACTAAATATATAATGTAAAATATTACACAGGCCCTTCGTGAATTGCCACCCCGTCCCATGTGGTGTTGTAAAAGTCGACAGAGTAAAATAAAAATATCAGGAGATGGGCAGCAGCATCTTCCTATGGAATACCACAAAAAACTTTAGTTGCCACAAGTGTAGCAACTATGCCGAAATCATCATTAATATAACAATATTAATACGCATTAAGGTTATAATCATCATTCTGTATTTTAAATATCATCACTTGATGGTAATATATCATATTATAAAAAAGATGCAGGTGGATCAACCTCATATCGATGCTATGCCCATGATAGAAACCAAACTAAAATAGCAGCTTAATGCTGCTGTGTTTCGAATGGTGAGTATAGAGAACCGGAGACCCTTTTTAATGGTAACAAGGCATTCTATCTCAGTCCTCAGGGCTGGTAACACATCAACATTTTGATTTTCAATTGAAGATAAATGTAGATGTCTATGGGCCACAGCATCCACTTACCATCAGGTGGACTGTGTGCTCGTTTGGCACCTTATTTCTATAAAAAAGAGAAAATTACTTTTTATTAATCATCCTTCTCTTACAACTACAGCATCAAGGAATGCTGCAGGTGCTGGTATTGTCGGCTGATGCCTGGCCCACCCAAGATACCACACAAGCGTCATAACATGTGCACAGCACCCGACTGTCCTTTTACCAACTAAACAATTGCAGCAATACTCTATTATAGCTTCCCTTCCATACAAATTATTTTCAATTAATATATAAACATAATATACTTTTCTCGAAATGTGTCTGGATTTGATTTTGCCTCTTATAAGTGAATTATTTCCACTTCCTCTCAAACAATACTCTGTTACATTAATGTTTTCTCTGCTTATTTCAATTCTATACCCTCCGTGAAACCTGACATGTTCACTATAATAGGACCTTGCCTGTTGAATTTGATATGTTCCTAGGGCAAATAATATAACTTCACTATATTCTAGATAGGGGAATATAATATTAGTATTGGAATGAGCTATAATATTAGTAAAATCAGATGTTCGTCTATTCATATTCATACTATTTATAAAATCAGATAAATTATTATGTAATGGAAATCGTTCTCTAATCACATTTATGATTTGCTCAGCATCATTCCTGTTTTTTAATTGAACACCGAATTTATTTAAAATGCAGCTATGGAAAACATTTTCATCATATGTGGAACAGTTTTATTAAAAAAAAATCTTGCCGAAATATTTTAAAGTCTCGTTTGAAGTACCCGTTTACAACTTCCACCACCCATCGGCATATGGTCACACAACGACTCCTGTTAGCTTGCTCAGTGGTGAGCTGATGTTCACCCTCAAGCAAGGATTCTGGCATATATGATCTGTAGCTGCAAGCCTCTAAGAAACTAATTGAATCTCTAAATCCCCTGTCTAGAATAAAAACATCGTTATTTTGAAAGTATTATCTGAGAGGAGCGTTTTCATCTCTGAAAAGAGACTTCATTATATCTGCATCAGTTGTGGTAGCTTTGTATGGGCCAAAGCAGTCTAAAATGTAGCCATCAGGTGTCACCAGCAAAAATGGTTTTAACAAGTTTTTGTATTTATTTAAGGAATATGTGTCCTTTTGGAACATATAATTGGAACTTTTGTTTATAAAAATATATGTCCCATCACATATAACTATCGCATTTTCATTATTTTGGTTATAAATTGCATTTGGAATCATTAAGTTGTGTTGCAACAATTGCTCACGTGATATGTGTTCAATTCCCAGATTTCTAGGCACAAAATCTTGTACCAATATTTCCCTAACCTTATCCATTAATCTTTCTAATGTTCGCCTTGGAACCATTAATAACTGTGATAACCGATCATCTGATTCACCAGTTCTCATCTTCATTAGAAGAGCATCTAAATCTAAAATGCCTCTATTTGTTTCTACAAGACGGGGTGTTTCATATAGTAAAAGTTCAAATTGTTGTTTATTCGTTCCGAGCCAATAATAAAACAAATGCTCATCAATTCTTTCAACACTTTCCATATTCGAGAAATCAAGAAATGTGTTGAAAGCATTTATAAAAGAAAGAGCATGTTCCACTTGTTCAGCCGTAAATGTTCTCAAACTAGAGCTCTTAGAGGGTCAGAAATTCTATGCAAATCTGTGTTCTGGCAACCAGAAAAAACACAATGTGCTGCAGTGTTTGCCGCTCGTCTATACTGCGGCAAACTAATCACCCGAGGTATTTCGTCATCTTGCTGGTCGGTATTTGGTGGGCTTTGAGGTTCCTGAGGTTGAGGCTCTGGCTCCTGCTCCAGCTCTGGCTCTGTCTGCTGCATATTGCTGGTTGCAACTCTCTTGAGCCTCAGCCAACAGGGATGACAAACATGGTCTGTTGAAGTTGCCTGAAACAACCATACAGCTTTGTCTTAATATATAATATTTGGATAATTATATTAAACCCGAGCAAACAGAAACACTTTTACAAACAATATATAATTGCAGTGATAAATTCACTTTAACATTGATACCAAGACAAAACAAAAGAAAGTACAAAATAAAAAGGTAATTATTACCTGCCTTGGGGCAATTCTATTTTCAAGCTCAACATGTATTGCTTGTTGCAACTGAGATGGATTCTCTCTCACAACAACATCACGTTTACGAGTCCTCAGAGAACTTCCACAAAGTATGCAAACATGCTTGTGGCCACGGGAAGATGAGGCACCAGGTTCATTAGGTAACCCGGAGTTGACATGCTGTATTGCCAATTGCTGACAGGCATCACATACGTAATCTTCTTCGGTGATCTAAAATAAGAATTAGAGTTGTATTATGATGATGTATTATGTTAGTGTAATAAAATAAGTAGGTATGTAAATACGTACTATTATTGAAGAATTCCACTCGCAGATCTTAGAAATTACTCTTGTATCAAGCTCAAAAACGAGATGGTGGCGAAGTTTATCAATGCATATGTTACAATTAACACAAAGCAATCGCACACCTAGTTGTCTTTGTTGTGTTTGCATGATGTTTCTCACAATTATCCAAGATGTGAAAAAATCAGTCCGTAGAAAAATACCGAGGTCAAAACAACAGAAGGAAATAAGAAATAACAATTTAACAATAATCATAGATTACTGCGTATATACTAAAGTGACAATAATACTCGCGCCAGTATTATTGTCACTCGATGATCACAGAGTAAGCGATGACAAATAACGTTCCGTTGTACATATGTAATTAAACAAACGTTAAGCTTACTATGACCTACATAATTATTTTTATGACAAGAATCCAATACATAATAAATCAGCATAGTAGTTGATTTGATGTCTAGATACTAATTGAATTGAATTAAAATTAACAACTATTTATAAAAACGTGAATAATTATAGTCTTTGAATACCAAGTCCTTTTACACACGAAATGAATCGTCATTAGGTGCGTTCTGAAACTATAATTTGAAATAATTTTGAACAGTTACAAAAATAGAAATAAATGGATAACTTTTTTTGTGGCGACTTAGAGAGGTATTTCTAGTGTGTTTTGAGACCTTAATCAATAAGGGTATTTTACAAAAATATTTCATATTGGGACGCTATCATTTCGTTGTCTGGTACGATTTGGCCATCCTCCTTTAACTATTTAGCATCAAGGTAAACCTCTGTGGTTTTTAGACGTTAATTAAGCCTATATCGGAATGTAATTTTTATTTGATCTGATAAATAAATTAAAAAAAAATAATAAATAATAATAATAATCACATATATTTTTTTTAATGAATAGGTCCATAGACTTTCAATTTGTGCTATGAACTAACATTAATGTAGACCTAGCATTACAGAGATAATTTGTAATATTATTTTTTAAAAGTAAGTTGCATTAATAAAAAAATATGTTCTTTCATTCTCTCTTTCTTTCAGTAGAGGGTGGTTTTGGGAAAATTCAACAGATTGTATCGTGTGCGGACCGCAATAATCCAAATGTCAACAACTCTTTTACGTTACTGATTTCTAATAAGCAGTCACTGTTACCGACTGACAAGAAAAATGAATATTGAGCGATTTACGCGGAATTTTTGCTTCGCATGACCAAACTGTAATTTATTGTCACTGGCGGTTTTCCTGCACAGATATGACTTAGACACTTTCAAGAAAAGCGCGTACTACTTTCTAATAGGCCGGCAACGCACTTGCAATTCCCCTAGTGTTGCAGATATTCATGGGCGATGGTAATAACATACCATCAGGTGAGTGGCATACTCGTTTGCCTCTTCTATCATATTTATCAGCGTTTTAAAAACATCAGCGCTAATTATAGGGCTACCCCATGATTTTGCCAGGACTAATGGTCATAACTTTTGGTGTTCCCAATCATCCGCCACCTTTGAATTCATTCCTTATCGTTGGTTTTTAAGTTCTTTTGCAACCTGTCAACGCCATTTTGAATTCAAACTAAATTATGCTACCGCATTGCGGAAATCAGGTTCCGCGCATCTTGACAAAATTTATTTTTCATTAATGTTCGCAATTTATTTCCGTTGGATTTTACGTCAGTGGTTTCTTTTTCAGCTTCTTCGAAATATTTTCTTGAGTGTCGATCTCACTAATGCAGCTTCCAAAAAAGTGATGAATAAAGATTAACAGAATGTTATATTATTGAGCAGCAAGTGCAACTTTTAAGTGACTTGCAAAATATTTTATTTAACTTTAAAACAGTGCAACAACCTCCTCAAATTAACTTTACATAAAATATTTGGTTTTTAAAAGCACACATAAGGGTTGGTTTATGTTCCAAAAATGGTTTCAAACAGTATTTTGTTTTACTTATGATATGCTGGAGTTGTAGTTAAGCCTGACTGCAAACTCACCTTCCATCATAGTAATGTAGCGTACTGCTCTTGCCTCTTATCTATCTATCTATCTTATCTATACACGTGACCGGAATAAACGTATATGTTTTGATCTTTCCAAATTGTTTTTCTAAAGGTTTAGTTATAGACCGTTTATAGTATTTATGGCGTGGTCGTATTAGCTAGGTTATTTACGTTGTGTTCGTTTAGTAACTTAGTTCTTTAGGTGTCTTATGAAAGAATGAATATCCACTGGAGCAGTCGAAAGCCGATGGTATTGCTTTATATTATTTTCAGCTAAGTGAACGCCGTTTACGAAGACAGGGCATGAATTTACATTTATGAATTTTTTATAAATTATCCCTTCACGCTTGTAAAAGGCACACAATATTTGAATAAATTATCCAATACAAGGGCTTCGCTCCCCCACATATAAAAAAAATGTAGGCAACGCACATGTCTTCACACCCGAGGCGTGCGGCGGTGAGCGCCAACCAACTGAAGCGCTCTTCCCGAAAGGGGCACTTTAAGTCTGGAATTGGAAAGTAGTCCAAAGCAAAATTAGTGGCGAACAAGTAAAAAAGGGCTTGGCCCCTTGTTAGTGCGTAAGCACCAACATCCACCGAAATCGCGCATTTCAATGCGTGTAAACGCCATACAGAATACGACCAAATCCAGCC
The DNA here is from genome assembly GCA_907164705.1 of Parnassius apollo. Classification (NCBI taxonomy): domain Eukaryota; kingdom Metazoa; phylum Arthropoda; class Insecta; order Lepidoptera; family Papilionidae; genus Parnassius; species Parnassius apollo. The sequence goes on from CAJQZP010000616.1 coordinate 988,147, forward strand.
ACAGTGAATGTACGTCACAGGGTTTAAGCAATTAGGCACACTGAGAGCGTCACTACCTGCCAGACCGCCGTTCCTGTAGACGTGATGTAAGTGTATAGCATCACCACCGAATTAATAGCTGAAATGCATTTATTTTTACTAAATGCTTATCAATGCATTTTTTATTGTTTAAAATATTACTTCTAAGATAATTTTGACGGCTTTATTTAGAAATTCGTCACAGTTAGCGTAATAAAAACCTATTTTCGCTCGTGCTCGGACTGTAATTGGATGTAAACACAGACGCCGACAAACTATTCCATCCTCTCCTCTGCTGCACTTATTACAGAGGACGAAGTAAACCTTATAAATCGTATAATATTAGTTAGACAAGTGTCAGTAGTGAATGATTCGTGCATTTGAAGAGGGTCGAATCAAAGTATTGATAATTTCAATTACATTTTAAATGTTCTGGATCAAAAGATTGATAGAACCTACGCTCAAAGAGTATAGTAATGTTCGACGACCGACATTATCGAGCGTGTCTCACTGTACTAAGTACTAAAACTCGAAATGATCCATCCCAATCATCGGTTCGTAAGAAGAATGTAGATTGTTAAACCCGAGGAATAAGAAGATAATACCTAGTTTCCAGTTAAAAGGATCTCCAGTTCACTACATTCACCATATGAAACCCTGCAGCATTACACGATTATTTAACGCTGGTAGTATTCTGTTAGAACGTGATCCCCGGTTGAGCCGACCCATTCATGTTATAGTCATAATATAGCCGCAGCGTGGCTCTAACATGTGAAATAAAAATAGTACTTGAATGATCGGGTCACTATAAATTAACGAACGACACGTGTATAGTATTAGTATATTACTCATCATTAATTATGTTTTTTCTGTCAGAGGATTTATTTGTCTACACACTGCAATGGTTACCAACATCAACACTATCACCATGTGTGATAACGATTGCATAGTAATGATTTGCAGAGAAAATTCTACAATCACGTTTCATAATAAAATCGTTCAAATAACTATTTCGTTGATTACTGTTTTGTAATACTTATACGAGTAAGTAATAGAAATACTGATTCCTTGTTTTTATCCTCCTTAAAAAAGGAGGAGAATTTTACCAGTGTGGTGCACGCTGAAATCGCGGTTGCATTCTGCAGGCTGCCGGCGTGATTGGCACTATAGTTCAGCTGATTGGAATAGGATGCGGTCTTTTTTGCATTCTACCCTTAACATTCCCAAAGTTGTTGCTGATTCTGTTGCTGACGTGGTACTTCAGGATATGAAACTTTTTATTCCTTCCTCTGTGGTGCCCATTGTATGCAGATTTCAGCCATGGTTTAGTCGCTCCCGTAAAAAAACATCATGCTATAAGCAGGAGTGCTAGCGGTCTTGGGCTGATATCAACGTCCCGGGATGTAAGCACCAGCGCCCTAAAAAGAAGTATAATTACACCTCCAGGTCCTTTCAAAAGAGTCATTGACAAGGCAAAGTCAGAGCACATAGAAATAATTGTCAAGAAACTAGTATGCCTTCCTTCTGGAACCCGTGCATTCTGGTCTGTCGCCATGGCTATCCAAGCGAATTTCTGTCAGGCATCTTTTCAATCCCTGCACAGGGAGGACTCACTGGCCCATGCCACAAAGGAGAAAGCCGATCTGCTAGGCTCTGTGCTAGGAAAAGCTAGTGATTTTCATTTCTTTCCGTACAAATTTCATCAAGATCTGACCAGTAGTTTTTGAGTTATACTTTTAATATGAATCGTATTTAATTGACTTCGAATACATTGATGATATTCTCATTTTATTTATATTCAAGTAAAAATATATTTTTTTTAATTTTACCACTTTGTTCTGTAATACCAAGGACTATAAGCGATTGATTATAAATTGACTAAAGACATTGTCTTTCTTTTTTCTTGCAATAGAGTAGAAAAACTTACATGTTTCAGTACATAAAAGTATTTTACACACACACACACACACACACACACACACACACACACACACACACACACACACACACACACACACACACACGCACGCACGCACGCACACACGCACGCACGCTCGCAGTCACAAACGCACGCACGCACGAACTCACGCACGCACGCACGCACGCACGCACGCACGCACGCACGCACGCACGCACGCGCACACCCGCACACGCGCACACGTGCACACGCGCACACGCACGCACACACACACACACACACACACACACACACACACACACACACACACACACACACACACATACAAAGTGAAAGTTATCTTTTACCTGTCTAAGAATTCTGCAGGTAAACATTTATCATTAAATTCATCTTCATTATCATTACAACTCTTCATAAGCCCACAGCTGAACGCAGACCTCTCCCAAGGAAAGTCCTAAAGTAAGGTCCTAAGCCACCTCCTTCCATCGACTTCCTACATATCCTAGCAGGTCTTCACTCTATCTAGTAGGGGGTCGCCCTACATTTTGCCTACCGGTCGAGGATACCACTCGAGAACCTTTTTTCCCCATCGGTTGTCGGTTCTTCGAGCTATATGGCTGGCCCATTGCCACTTCAGCCTACTAATCCATTGGGCTATGCCGGTCGCTCTGGTTCTACTGCAGATATGCTCATTTCTAAGTTTATTACATATAAAAATATATCAGCATAGCTCTCTCCATAGCTCGTTGTGCGACCTTGAGCTTCCGCATACGGCCATCAGTGAAGGACCATGTCGCAGATCCATAAGTCATCACTGCCAATACGCACTGGCTGTACAGTACTTGAATGCATCATGACATTATCATTTAACAAATAAAATTAATATGTACAATAACGATACCTTTTGAAAGTATATCGGTTCAGAAGTGCACTTTAAATGGTTTACAAAAATCACCGTTGTTGATTTTTGTTCCCATTACTACATTACAAAATTGCTTTCGAATTAAATCTTATTGGAACGGATTTTTGTCGAATATACTCGAGTAGCAGAGCTAAAATGAAGATGAGATTACATATAAAGCCCAAGGCCTTAACTATAAAGCATAACCGCGTTGTAAGCATTTGAAGAAAGTATAGCACAGGAACTACGAAAGACAAAAAAGCGAAATAAATAAGATTTTCATTTTAGCATATGACAAGCAATTAACTTTTATTAACGCAGTCTCACGGGAAGTAAAGTAAGTGGATGTCTATTATATTTATATTTAACTTTATTCTATATAGCTGTAAAATTTGTTTTATATACGTACCTGTAGAGTGATCGGTCCAGTTACTCATAGTTTGTAGGCCAGAATAGATCATACTTTGCAGCATAAACGACCAAAAATTATATTTATATACTTAGTAAACACGACTGCTACTCTCACCATCATCATCATCTGTACAACCCACAATAAGTCCAAAATAGGCCTTCCCCAAGGGGTGTAACAAAGCACGGTCCTGAGCCACCTACATCTACCTCTTAGCAGATCGTTACTCCATTTAGTGGGGGAGGGGAACATTTTACTCTTCGCTTACAGGTGCGAGGATGCCACTCTCATTCTTAATGTTAATAACTAATATAAACTTGATTAAAATATTATATGTTTGTGAGGTATTATTGCATATCTTAAGTAGCGAGTTCTATTTTGGAAATTCTACGGTTGAAAGGCATTCTGTTTCAGTCCTTACAGTGTATAACGCTGCTGCACTTTAATTCTTAATCGGGTCTATATGTGAGTCTCCATGGATCTTCACCATAAAGGCCACCTTATTTTAGTTTGCTCGTTCTTCACCCTTTCTTATATTTACAAATGTTACGTAGCATAATTCGATATGTAAGTGAATTATGCTATACCATGATAAGTTCAGTACAGTTGTGAACTTTATTCTCCACTCAGAATTTCATAAAGACAAGCGAGGTCTTAGCATTTGTTCTAGTTAAGTTTTGCAGCATGTATATTCAGGTCTGCACTTTGAATCGCTAGTTTATCTCCCACTTAATTTCAACATCTGTTTTAAAATTTTTGGGAAAGTTTGATATGATGTTAGTAGCAAATATCAAACAGAAATAAATTTTAATATATTTAAATAATCTTAAAAACCGAATTTAAATCAAGGCTACCGGCCACGCATCTGCTCTAGACCGGATTATAGTGCACAAGTGTGTGCGCGAGCACAGGTGCACTCTCTATTCCTTCACTCTCATAATCCGTTGGGACGGTCATCCAACACAACCGGAGAGAGATCAGACACAGGACTGACTTTATGTGCTTTCTGAGGTACGGAGGTAAAACACCGTTGGATTTCGGGCTGCGAATTACTTGATATAAAAACCCAACAACTAAATATGGACCGGCCCGGGATTCAAACGCACGTTCAAGTTTACGACCACTAGACCACCGAGGCAATTTGTGTTTTTGATTAAGTTAATAAATTCTTTTTCTAAAGCGATTTAAAAAAAAACCGCAAGCGAGTGTCGGGTCACGCACAATGTATAGGTAGGGTTGCTTAGTTGCTCGTCACAATACGTGGGCTTTCTTGATAATGAGCGTATTAAGTTCGCGGTTTGACCGCTATAACGACCAAAAATGAGCCTAAATAGGACGACGGTGACTGAAAGACTTATTTTCCAATCAGACTTATATGAAGTGGTATTAAAAAAAATTAAAAACCTTTTCGATTTTGAAAATACTACAATCTACATCAAATCATGCACGTGCCAAGTTCGTACAAAGATGGTCGTAGTTGGACTATCTATCTATATTTTCACGGTAGTGCAACCCTAAAATATATGTGACCGTAACAAAGCTTCCAGTAAACCATCACTGCCCTAAATTATCCTGAAGGTAGTTCGTGTAAACCAAGAATACCATTAATTATACTCTATGAGGCTATATTATTGTAAGAATATTCTTTGAATGAGGTCTACAATAACTACCAACTAAGTAAGAAAGATGTACCCTACCTATCTTGCATAGGAAGAATAAAGCTATAGTAGTAATGCATATAAGTTGTTTTCTCCATAAAATGTTTATTTATTACAGTTCAAAAAAATTTACAAAGTTAGAAAGTAACCAGTTTTAGGTCATTTTCTATGGAGTTATAACGAAATTTTTATTAATTTAAGTGTATTTTATAAGTTGGTCGACTGTCACTCGTGTACTTTTCAACTCTACTTAGCTGTGATAGTTTTTCTTTTAACGTCATTATTATAAATAACTACTATTGCGTATACTTTTCACATTTCCAAACACTAGTTTTAGGTGGTAGAGGAGGAGAGGGGGATACTTAACTCTAAAGAAAAATACCATTTTAAAGCTAAGGATTTCGCAAACGGACCCTTTAATCGAAAAAAAAATTCTTCAATACCCCTAGTGTTTTTGCAAGACCTGTCCGACTATACCTTTATACCCACATGTAGAATAGGTGCGTAAACAATAAATCATACTTTATATACCTGTATGGGAGCTACCCAAAATAAACATGTTTTTAAAGTAGATTAAAACTACTTTTACGGATTTTATCGCGTTTTATTTATATTAATTTTAATACCCGACGTTTCGGGTGCTTTCCAGCACCCATGGTCACGGGGGACTGAGGTGACTGACGTCCCGATGTCAAAGTTAACCCGGAGTACCTTCAGCTTTTTAATTATTGTCTTTTGTCCGATCTACGCAGAATGAACTAAATGTATTTTGAAGTCTTGCAGTGATATGCTTGGGTTTAGTTTTAATTTTATTAATTATAGGATCCCAAGTAGGTGGTAGTACACAGCCTCCTTCTCTATTGAAATTAGGATGTTTTTTAATTTCACTAGACTCACGTATCATCCTTGGCAAGAATCGATGTTCTTTCACGAGGATTTTTGGTCTAACAAATCTGATGTAATGGTTGGGGCCGCCTAGAATATGATCACAAACTGCAGCCTTCCCGGAACGTTGATGCTTCACGTCAGCTATGTGTTCTTTTACGCGGGTTCTAATTGATCTCTTTGTTTGCCCTATATATGAGAGACCACAATCGCAATCAAGCTTGTACACTCCTGCATCTTGCAGAGGAATATGACACTTGACGGATGGCAAGAACTGACTAATCTTCTTCGGCGGTTTGTAGAATGTTCTAATAGAAGCTCGCTTCAAGATGTAGCCAATCTTGTCTGTGACACCTCTGACATATGGGAGTATAGCAGGCACACCCTCGACTACGCTGACTAACACATCTAGGATAGGTAAGGAATTATTTGCCTCTAACTCCATAGTAAATTGAATTTTAGGGTTTATGGAATTAAGATGTTCTAAAAATGCAGTTACTTTGTCTGGTGGTAAAATTGTGAAAGTATCGTCTACGTACCGCTTGTAGAACCTTGGGGTAAAAGGTGCAGTAAGGAGGGCTTTCTCCTCAAAGTCTTCCATGAATATAGGGAGATACAGGTGAGCCCATCGCAACACCATCTACTTGCTTGTAAAACTCTTCCTTCCACAATAGATAGCCAGATGTAAGGCAATGTCTTAGTAGTACTGCATATTCTGCTGGCATGTTATTTTCATTTAGTTTCCTAGTTATAATTGAGATGCAGTCTTCAACAGGTAGCCATGTAAATAGAGACTGAACATCAAAACTGACCGTGGTTTTATTATCAGCAAGACATAGGTCTTTTATCTCACTGACAAAATGGTATGAATCCTTAGTATGTGCTCTTGTGTGTCCTCTGAGTGGTGATAATATTTTTGGCTAAGTGTTGAGCCAATCTGTACGTTGGCGAATCGATTTGACTTACTATTGGACTTAATGGAGCGTTAGGTTTGTGTATTTTGGTAACCCATACAACTTGGGAGGTTTTGCACACGAAGGTATCATCGAATTGACGTCTAGATTCAATTTCTCGGAGTATTTCTTAATTAGATCGCTAGTTGTTTTAAGCGTATTAGTTGTAGGGTCTGTTTTGACCTTACGGTATGTACTTTCATCCGACAAAAGTTGTTGTATTTTAAAATTGTAATCCGACGTATCCATTACAACCATAGCATTTCCTTTATCTGCGCGGAGAATAGTAAGGTCTGGTCAGTTGCGTAAGGTTTTTAACGCGTTAAATTCATTTTTGGGAAGATTTAATTTCGGCACTGTACTTCGACGTAACATAGACGAAATGTCTTGGCGTATGGCCTCTAAATCATCATTAACAATATTATTTTTATACAGACAATCCTCAACACTTCAGATAATGTTTTCATACGGGATTCTTCGCGGTGTAATTGCATAATTAAAACCTCTTCCTAAAACTTTTAATGTGGCGTCGTCCAGAGTATGTTTTGACAGGTTATAGACCACGCCTTGTTTACTATTCGTGTCTGTGGTCGTTTCGTTCTTACGTTGCCATTGATGTTGGACATTTGATTTAGTTGTTAATTGTTGGTATTTATCAATATGTTTATTTTTGCATTCATTGTATTTAGTTGTTTCGCGTTTATCTAAAAATTCCATGCAATTCTTATAATCAAATTTCGATAAAACTGTCTTTAATTTACTGGACGATTTTTCTGTGGTTTTGTTTAGTAGTAGAGAAAGTAACTGCATTTTTAGAACGTCTTAATTCCATAAACCCTAAAATTCAATTTACTGTGGAGTTAGAGGCAAATAATTCCTTAGCTTTCCTAGATGTGGTAGTCATCCGAAATCCTAACAACACCATAGGTCATACTGTGTATAGAAAAAAGACCCACACAAACCGATACTTAAATGGTGAATCTCACCATCATCCTTCACAGTTAGCTACCGTGGGTAAATCTTTGTTTCAGAGAGCACGAGGGATCTGTGACAGCAAACACCTGGCCGCCGAGCTTCAGCACGTCAAGCAGGTTCTGCACGATAACAAGCTTCGGGTCCCGCATCCGGTCCGTCACAGTGATCGAGTGAAGCCGGCCACAGTCGAGCGTGTGCTTGCTATACTCTCATATGTCAGAGGTGTCACAGACAAGATTGGCTACATCTTGAAGCGAGCTTCTATTAGAACATTCTACAAGCCGCCGAAGAAGATTAGTCAGTTCTTACCATCCGTCAAGTGTCATATTCCTCTACAAGATGCAGGAGTGTACAAGCTTGATTGTGATTATGGTCTCTCATATATAGGGCAAACAAAGAGATCAATTAGAACCCGCGTAAAAGAACACATAGCTGACGTGAAGCATCAACGTTCCGGAAAGTCTGCAGTTTGCGATCATTTTCTAGATGGCCCCAACCATTACTTCAGATTTGAGAGACCACAAATCCTCGCGAAAGAACATCGATTCATACCAAGGATGATACGTGAGGCTATTGAAATTAAAAAACATCCTAATTTCAATAGAGAAGGAGGCTGGGTACTACCACCTACTTGGGATCCTATAATTAATAAAATTAAAACTAAACCCAAGCATACCACTGCAAGACTTCAAAATACAGTTAGTTCATTCTGCGTAGATCGGACCAAAGACAATAATTAAAAAGCTGAAGGTACTCCGGGTTAACTTTGACATCGGGACGTCAGTCACCTCAGTCCCCCGTGACCATGGGTGCTGGAAAGCACCCGAAACGTCGGGTATTAAAATTAATATAAATAAAACGCGATAAAATCCGTAAAAGTAGTTTTATTCAATGTATAGTGTTCGCGTAAATATAAAAAATCATTATGTTTTTTAAGATTTTGTTTCACAATTTTGTAGGCGTGATTAACATCTATAATTTTGAAAAATTACAGATTTGTAGCACCTAAGGTCTCTGAGTAAAACTACGGACGGACGGATGGACATGGTGAAACTATAAGGGTTCCTTGTTGTTAAACTACGGAACCCTAATAAAGTACAGATACTGTCCAGCAGGTTTACTTCTGATTTTTTTTTCAAATTCGATTTAAATTGACTTTGTTTTAAATCTGATTTCACATTAGAAAAGCTTTGTCATGTTTTAGTCTAAAATAATCATTATAATTATTTAATGAAAATTGACATATTATACTCGTAATTTTGCCACATAAATCAAGACAAAAGAGATCCATCTAGTATCAGATATCTGAAGGATTCCGATCTTACAATTCCAATTTGAACCATCATTCGTTTATGCGCTAACTCCGGTTTCGGGAGAGGGAGTGATGCGTATTGGAACTTGCTGTTGTAACACACTGATTATAACAAACTTTGTATGTAACAAGGAAACTGTATCAAATATATTACAATAAGATGATGACTAAAGCCTATTAAAAGTCTCCAGTTGGATATCAGCTCCCCCATAGTTTTCCTCATCGGATGGATATGTATATTATGGTAATAGCCACTGTTGCCAACACACACACACACACACAGGTGGGTTGGCAACCGCTGTATTTTATTATTTCGACTTTTTATCCAATAATGTCGCTGTCTATGAGCTGCTTCATTTCCCTCTGTCATATTCTCCGATATAGTAATCCACTTCCCCATATAATCCCGATTATACTCTATTATAAATCCACAGTTGCAATGTTATATTAAGGCAATTTGATTGAACCGAATTATAGAGGTAAATTTGCATTTTAATTTTAGTGTAATTTAGTTTAGGAGGATAAGTCGCTCGCGTCCGTAGGCTTCGACCACCTAATCCTAGGCCCACCCTACACGTTTCCCCCGGGTGGTGCTAAAAGAGCGACAAAGCCGAAAGAACAAACTCGGCTACTCACCGTGTGGTAGCGGCGTAAAATATGCCACGCCCTAGTTTTCGCACCATGAGGCAAAAAGTAAAAGAAATGGCCCCGAGTTCCCGGTGCCCCTTTAATGGGGCAGGGGTGCGAAGAATCTCCGGGAGGAAAACCGGCAACGAGGTTCGCCACCCGTCACGTTCTGTCTCCCAGAGAGGCGAAAAGTGGATTGCAGAGGCCCATCTGGCTACGTTGAATGTATGTGGGGCAATGAATGACAAAATGGATGAAGTATGCGATATGATGTATGACAGAGGAATAGATGTATTATGTGTAAATGAGACGAAAAGCAAGGGGAAGGATGTCACTACACATGGCATGTAAACAGCATACTCGTCTGGTGTAGACGAGATCGAGCGGGCATGCCAGGGAGTAGGTATCATCCTTTCAGAAAGAATGGGCCAATGTGTGAAAGAGTATGAATGTGTAAGCCCAAGACTGCTATGGATACGAATGAAAGTGGGCTTAAAGAAGTTGTTTGTGTTAGACCCCTAACGCCCCAGACATGTCTAAGCCCACTTATATCCGGGAGCAGATTTGGGAAATGGTAAGGATGGTGTTAATAAAGTGTAAGGGAAATGAAAATATTATTATGCTAGGAGATTTTAATCGAAGGGTTGGGGTGAGGAGGCTAGCTTATGAAAGGATATTGGGAACGTTTGGTGATGAAAGTATAAATGAGAATGGTGAAACACTTTCTTTCGTCATAAGAAGATTCACATGTATACTTGGGAAAGAGGTGATGATAGAAGCATGATAGATTTCATAACTGTGGGTGAAGGAATGAGGAGCGCAGTAATGGATACAAGGGTTTACCGGGGGTCCAACGTAGGGACGGACCACTACCTGGTCTTATGCCGAATTAGGGGTTTATTCAGATGTGGCGGCATAGGACATCTGTGTCTACCACTGCGTTACAGCGTATAAGAATTGAGAGGTTACAAGATGAAGATGTGAAAGACAAGTACAAATGCAGACTGAGAGAAAATATAAGTAATTTGGATGAGTTGTGTGTGAATGAGTTATACTTGGAGAATGTGTGGCATAATGTTAAGAAAGGTTTAGTGGATGCAGCTATCGAAGTATGTGGTGTTAGTAAGAGAACGAATGAAAAGAAAGACAATAAGTTATAGTGGGGTGATGAGGTACGTATGGAAGTTGAAGCAAAGAAGAGAGCATGGCTAGATTTACTAGCGACCAAAGCTGGTAATTCTGGCGGTAAGAATGATGAGAATGAAAGAAAAAATGCAGAGTTTAAACATTTAAATATGAGAGTAAAAGAATTAGTTGAAAGGGAAAAGCAAGAAAGAACGGATAGGAATGATAGAAGAATATCGGATAACTTCCAGGCAAATATCAAAATGTTCTGGAAACTCGTAAGAAATACCAGGGGACTTTCGAAACAGCCTAGATTGAATGCGATACGAGACGAGAATGGCTGTATCCTGAATGATGAAGTGTTGAGTCTAAAGAGATGGAAGGAATATTTTGAAAGAGAATTTATGAGTGAGGAGAAGTGTGAACTAAATGAAATAGAAATTCCGAAAGAAGATGAAAGAGATAGGGAGATAAGTATAGATGAAATAATGAAAGCAATGAAAAACATGAAAGTAGGTAAGGCAGCCGGATATGATAGAGTTTCACTCGAAATGCTAAGGGCTGGAGAGGACGTGGTGGCAGGCCTGCTGCACACCTAGTTTAATTTATGTTGGGAACTGAATTACCAGCAAACTGGTGCAAATCCGTGATAGTCCCAATATATAAGGGAAAAGGGTCACAGCAGTACTGTAAAAACTACCGTGGTATCAGCCTTCTTAGCATTGTGGGAAAACTGTACGCTAAGGTACTAATTGAAAGAGTTATGAAAGAAACTGATGAAAAAATTTGGGATGTGCAAGAGGGATTTAGAAAGGGAATGGGGTGTACAGATCAAGTCTTTTCCATGCGCATGATCGCGGAGAAGTTTTTGGCGAAAAACCAAAAAGTTTTTTGTGCGTTCATGGACTTGGAAAAGGCTTATGACAGAGTGGACAGGGATGTGTTATGGCAAACGCTGAACGCATTTAGGTTGAGCGCTGGTTTGATACAGGCATTAAAGTCTCTGTATAGGGACTCGAGTGCTTGTGTTAGAATCAACGGGGTCTACTCGGACTGGTTTGGCATCCATAAAGGTGTCAGACAGGGCTGTATAGCTTCCCCGTGGCTGTTCAACCTATTTATGGACAGCTGTTTGGAAAATTTGAAAGTTGAAGAATGCGGGTTAAGAATGGGTGAGTTAACCATCAAATGCCTTTTGTACGCCGATGATCAAGTCATATTTGCGTCGTCGGCGGCCGAGTTGCAAATGATGGTTACATTAATGAACAGGTCATTAAAAGAAAGGGGAATGAAAGTGAACGCAAGTAAGACGAAAGTGATGGTTTTTGAAAGAGATGAAAGCAAAACGGTATGTGAAATAAGAATAGAAGGAGAGTTAATTGAGCAAGTGGATGAGTTCGTTTATTTGGGATGTGTATTCAGCAGGGATGGGAGGTATGATAAGGATATTGAACGACGAGTGAATGCAGGAAATAAAGTAAATGGGGCTCTACACTCTATTGTGAAAAGTCAGAATGTGTCAAAAAAGGCACGTATGGCAATTCACAGTGCTGTATTAGTCCCTACTTTAACGTATGGTAGTGAAAGATGGGTGTGGCAGAAGAAGCATGAGAGTAGAATAAATGCGGCAGAAATGCGGTCGCTAAGGAGTATGTTAGGGCTGAATCTGAGTGACAGGGTGAGAAACTGTGTGATAAAAGAAGTGAAGTGCGGTGACCAGGATTAAGAAAGGAATGCTTCGGTGGTTTAGTCATGTGGAAAGAATGAATGCGGAAAGACTGAAAAAGCAAATATATGTTGCAGAAGTAAATGGAAGAGTCGGAAAGGGACGTCCTAGGCGGAATTTTGTCGACCAAATTCGCGATATACTAAAAATGGGCCAAATTAAGAGTACCCTTAACCGACGAGCATGTATGCGTAAGTATATGGATGTGGAAGAGGCGAGAAAGGTATGTCAGGATCGTGCTAAATGGAAGTCTGTAGTCTCTGCCTACCCCTCTGGGTGACAGGCGTGAGTGTCTATGTAATTTAGTATTTCTTATTAATTGAATCCGGCGTTACTTTGCGAAAACCCATTAAAGATTAATTATCTAAGATCCTTTATCAATTCCCTACTCTGATTAGATCCTTCATTGATTTGCTATGATACACGTTAAAAATAAAAATAATTTATTTTATTTATAAAATGTGTTGTTAATAAGCATCACTTCATTGTGGTGACGTCCACTACGGATGTAATACCGCCGAAACAAACTCAAGTTTCATGAACCCGAGTTACAAGTATTTTCAATTTATCCTCCTTGTCTTGCTCGATAGACAAATAGTACGCCGTGAGGAAAAGTATTTTTTGTAAAGGAAAACTAGAAGATCGTTATTATTTTAAAGCTACCAAACTAAAAAAATTAAACTATAATGAGTGGATTAAGGTGTGAAGTAATAAATTTGTAGTAAATTACAATCGGAGAATTTTGGGTAGATCAAATTCAAAATTTTATAAACATAGGTAAGTTTATAAAGTTTGATATGTAATAAAGGCCATATTTATAAAGACATATTTGGCTAAATATATTTACTGCACGACCCTCCGCAGAAGAACACAAAAACTCTACGATAACACTCTTAATCTCATGGCTGTTAGACGAGAGATAAGGCTTCAATCGTCAGCAAATTTGACAGCATACAGGCAATTAAATAGATAGATCTCCAAATGCATAAAACGCAACTTTAATGCTCGTATTGAAGAAGCGATCGAGCAGAATCAGGGCTCCAAAATCTTTGCCAGAAATCTGTTTTCCAGAAAAAGTCTATTGACAAAGCTGAAGACTGAGTGTGGCAGCATCGTTTTCGGGACACCTGAGATTTTAAGTGAGATTCAGAGATTCAATGGGCTGCTGTACACATCATCGTTGGCCACACACAAGTGTGAGTAACGATCCAAGAGAAAATTTTGTACTGTTAATTTCTGCTCATCTAAGCCCTATCTTATATCATCCGTGACTTATAAGCGATAAGCGAAGTGGTAGTGCTGTGATCAGAGCAAAACCCGATTGAAATTCATTCAGCGGGTTATGTTTTGCAGTGAATACAGATATTTCCTTAAAAACACAGGCTTTCAGCACTTTAGATAGGTATGGGATAATTGAAATAGGACGAAAATTGGTAAGGAATACAGGATTAGGTATTTTAGGAAGGGTTCGCACAAAATCCTTTCTTCATGTGGAAGGATATTGACATGAATCCAGAAAATAACTTATAATGTGTGTTATAGTTAAAGGAATCATAGACACCATTTTCTTACTAATTTAATCATAACCCACAGCCTTGGATTTAATGGTTAACAGAACTTTTTTTATTTCATACTGGGGAAAAACAAAAGTCAGCGATCCGGAGCTGCCGGAGCCAGGCTGCATTGAATCTATAGAAGCAATAGTTTAAAAACAGACTTGAGGTTCCAAAGAAGTAATAGAAATAAAGTGGCGATTAATGTCATCCAATTTGAGAGAGGCGACATATTCCGGGTAATTTGATTCATAAATTTCGAGAGAGCTAAAGAGTTTCCACATATCGTTTGGCGAAAACCTAGTTGTCATGAATATAGCGACGTTTAGTATTCGCATTTTAAAGTTAGATCAATTTTGTTCAGAACGTTCGTTTTCAAACTTCTAGAAAGCCCGACCTCGCCGTACCATAATTCCGTAGTCATCCAGGGAGCAAGAGGACGCTTAACTTCTACATAATGAATAGAAGCATGAATATTATACAGACTCAAGATGTTATTATTAACAAAGGATATTTTATCATCGATGTTAGAAACTGCCACCAAAGAGCCAAAGACAGTCGAAGATGCGTCTCTCCTGAGGCTCTCAATATTTATTCTAGAAAAAAGGTTATTTTTTGGAGGTTTGAGTTTATATGAAAAATAAATCAAGTCGTGACGTGAGAAACAAGGATCAGAGAGCTGCTTTAACTGAATCACACGATCAGAAGATAAAGTAATTATGAGATCAGTCAACGAATTATCAGTGTCAGTATTTCTTTGATTTTCCACCAATGGGAGAATGCACTTCGACTGATTCAATTACTGATCGAAGTTTTTGGGAGTGGGAAGTACTTTTTAAAAACCGGTGTTAAAATCACCCATTATCTTGCAATGCATCTGCTTAAGATCCATTAGTATCAAGAGCCGTCTCAAGTGAGGTAAAATAATCCTAAGAAGGAGGACAATGTACAACACCTAACCTAATTGCCCTAGCACCCATTATGTTGATTTCTAAAATTAAAAGCTCAGCTGTGTCAGAATAGGGAGAGGAGGAAGATACAACTTTATAAGGAATATTTAATTGGAAGTATATAGCGACCCCACCTCCCCCCCTTGTCAGTTTGATCACTGCGTATAGGAACGAAATTTGGTACATAAAAACTCGACATAAAAAATGGTTTTAGCCAACTCATATTATGATACCATCGACACAGTCTAGTGAGAATGCTTCTTCATAGTAGGAAAAACGTCTTGGAATGTTCCCTGCATTAATATGACGAACATTAAAATATTTATAATGAGGCAGAAAAATATTATTTAACTGATCGCGTAAGGGAAGTAAATTATCTGCAAGATCATTACCAGAGGGGTAAGAGGAGTCTGAACTATAAATGGAATAAAAGATTCAAAATCAGACATTTTTTCTACTTCTAAATACATTTATATATAATATGTATATTAGATAAATATATAAATAATAACTATATACAACGCTATTCATATAAACCGGAAAATCAACTACACACTATCAGTGCACTATCCTATCAGCTGACTGATATAAATATATAATAGCAATGATTGTTCATTGCTTATAAAAAATACCTTTAAATTAATAGAAAATTAAAATACACGATTAGAAAAGTAAATACAGAAACAGAATATAATAAAACATCAGCATTAAACACTTACAATTTTTACAAAATTGTAAGTGCCAAAAGCTCAAAATTTTAATTTGTTAGTGTCTGTGTAACCAAATTATTTCTTATAATTAATGTTAATAGGGATACAGTAAAAATTGTAAATTTAATCATGGTATAAAATAACATCTGTTTAATAGCAGTATTTTATAATAATTTAACACACTAGGTTGCAAGGTCCAAGAATTTTGCCTGTACTTGGCGTATCGTAACTACAACAATATCCTTTACAAAGTTTGTTTGTATTTTTCTAACTACTTTATGACTACTAATATTAAAATAGTATTTTAGCTGCATTATTCTTATTATACCAACTAAATAATAAACAATATTAAATCCTTAGTATTTCAGTTAAATCAATTAAACAAAGAAGATAAATATAATGTAATGATAACGACTACAATACAATCAATATGAACAATAAATAGCTTGAATGATGCCACCTAACATAGGACTGAATAAAGTGAACTAAATTATTTTAAGGAATCGTAACAATTTCAAGAAAGTGTGTGAAAATGTCACCAATGCCATTAGTTTTTGGTCACCACACGAGAAACCCTTTTGTTTTCTTTGCTTGGACCCAATTGTGCCACTTGATAGCGTGGAACCACCTCTTGCTGGCGACCATATTTAGATGTACTTGGTTGTGATACACCAGATAGATTACATGTACTATCTTCGGTTTTGAGAGGTGATGCATTATAAACAGGAGAACACTATGGCGAGTACTTGCCGATAAGATTATTGAAGTCTTCCTCTGAAGTTACTTTTGCCCGACTACTATCAGGCAACTTAATATATGCCATCTGTGCCATCAAGCGTCCACACATTCCTCATTCCAAAGTACTTTCTAGCCTGCTTGTGAATATTTAAACTCAAACAATGTGAAAGACGAACATTTTAACTTGGTCTTAGACTTCCAAACTACTGATTTTGTACGGTGATTATGAAACTAGACGCGGACTGTTCTAACTTGATCCTTACCTTGTGAGCCCAATCTGTAACACCGTCTGGTCCAGGTGCTGCTTACATTAGAAAGCTTAGCACCTTATCAATTAAGCTTACCAACTTTGTCAAAAATTTTGAAATAGTAATAAATACTAGATAAATGACACATTTACTTTTAAAACATCATTAATTTGAGACAATTTGGTTACCAAAGGGGCGTCGGCACCTTAGATGCCATAAACATTCTTGTTAACGACATAGTCCCTAAGCGAACGAGAAAATGACGGTAGCGGGTATTTTTATTTGACAATATAGATTACGAGTTACTTCTTGATAAACTAGAATATTACGGCGTTTGGGGAAAAACGTTAAAATTCATGACATCTTACCTGCAAAATAGACGAATGTATGTTGAAATAAAAGGTATTGACGAAAACAAACACGAAATAGTATATAAGTAGCATACGAGATGTCTAAAACGGGGTTGGTTCAATGATAGGTCCTATATTATATATTATTTTTACAATTGACTTGTTAAATTTTATGAACAAAGTGTAACCTGATGCGGAATTTGTCATTGACTTATATATTACTATCGGGAATTGTAATATTCGATGAAGACACAAACGTTGTAATAGGGGCACAAGATTTAACAGAATTAACAGCAAAATTAAATAGTAGTTTAAAAAATCCTATAAATTGGTTTACAACGAATAATATAATAAGTAATGCTAATAAAATAAACATCATACTATTAAGACAACATCTCAAAACAATAATTTACATATCTAATATAAAATATATTTAATTTTTGTCGTACCTGCCTTCTTATAAATGATCTATACAACCAACTAAAACTATTTTAATACAATGTCTAGCCGTAATTTTTGTAAGAAATTGGTCCGGCAATCTGAGAAAATAATTTTCACTCGCAGTATTTGCGCTAAGCTATACCACTATTTTTGTGTAGGTGTGACATCAGAAAGTGCCAAGAAAATATCAAGAAATATAAAATAAATATAGAGAATAAAATTTCTACATTTATCTCATGTCTACAGAAATCATCTGAATTTCGAACAGACATCCTAAATTCTCTTTAAGATGAATTCCAAGTTCATATGAAAAAGACAGCAAAAAAACGAGTTTAGCTTCATGAAATCTCAAATATTGACTATGTAATCTACTCTTAATGACATAAGTACCCAGTACGATGACATAAAAAGTCTAGCATCCACCATAGCTTAAGTGCCTAAAGGAAGAAAATGAGCATCTTCGAAGTGACGTGGATGCTAATACAAGACATATTAAACATTTGGAAGAGCAGTTTTCAAAGCAACAGCAGTGGAGTCACCTTCAGAATATAGAAATTAAAGATGTGCATGAGTACAAGGATGAAGACACTGTTATCATTGTTGTTAAGCTGGCCGAGAAATTGGGTGTCACCATGGACAGCATTGAGGTAGAGATTGCATATCTTGTGCAGCCGCGTAAGCCGTCACAGTGATCAAGGAAGGAATTTTGAGTCTCAAATATTATCAGGAAACTTGCCGAGTTATGGGTACTCATAAAACAAGAACGACTTCTTATCACCCGCAATCTGGTGGAATGGTAGAACGATTTAATCAGAAATTGGAGAGGTACTTAGCAAAAGTTGTAGACAATCGGCATTGAGATTGGAACAAGCACATACAACCGTTTTTGTTGTCATATCGAAGCGCTGTTTACGAAAGTACATCAGTGACACCAGCTTTTGCAAACTTTGGAAGAGAATTACGGCTACCTGCAGACCTAATCACTGGGATACCACCTGATGCCCCGCGCAGTATAACAGATTATGCAAATGACCTGCGGAACAATATGAATGACATTTATGAGCACGTCAGACAATCGGGCGAGCAAATGTCCGAAAAGATGAAAACCCGGTATGACCGCAAAATGAACAACAAAGAGTTTGACGAAGGTTCACTAGTGTGGTTGCACAATCCGATCCGCAGCAAAGGGAAATCTCCTAAATTTCAAGCTAAATAGGACGGCTCGTACCGGATTGTGACCAGGATCAACGACGTAACCTACCGTATATAAAAATGCGCAAGAGGTACTCTTAAGATCGTCCATGTGGATTGACTGGCGCGTTACTATGAGGTCGATAATGCTTGGAACGAGCATGTTTTAGGAGGGGGCAGTGTTGCGTTCTATAAATAGCACCTGGTATGCGGCGGCTGATTATTAGCGCCATCTGGTATCAAGCAGCAGAAAAAGGAGCATCAAGATCTTTCTATAACTCTCTCACTAGCGCTACCTAGTATCTAATGGAAGAACTAAGCTTTCTAAAAAGCCCCACACTCGAACTTTCTGCACCATGTCGGTCGGGGCCGGTATTTGCTGGAATATTCTGGCTGTTTCGGTGGAAAAAGCCTATATAAAGCCGTTAAAAGCCTCGATCGGGTCAGTATTTAATTGGCGAAACAAGCGAAGCTTCGGATCGAAATAAAGTGAACTAAAGTGTTAAGTGTGATTAATTATTAGTGTGTTTTATGTTTTAATTAGTGTTCAGTAATTAAAGTGTAAATTTTGGTAATTCAATGGGCAGTTTTTATTGTCACAAACCCGAAGCTCGTAACAATAATATTTGCAATGTCTTCAACAAATTTTTTAGTCAACCGGCATTTCATTGTCGAAATTTTACGCATAAAAGTTTCATATGAAATGATGTTATTAGATGTAATTATTAGATGTTATATAATTAGATGTAATTACATATTAATATAAGTGTCACATATATAAAAAGGCTTTGATATGCTCGAATTTTCTAAAGTTATTAATGAAAGTCGATCAGATTCTTTGTTTTCTTCTTGTAAAAATTATCGTCATTATTAATTTTAATTTTTAACGTAATGCGTGTTTTATGCGTAAACTTTTGGATTTTTCAAATATATTATCGTCACTATTAATTCTTAATTTTTAATATAATATTCTGGATATTCTGCAAACTTCACAAAAAATGGAGTAATTTGATCACATCGAGCACCTTTAACGCTTATTATATTTAAAATTAAAAGTAATAGTGACGATAGTTTTTTTTGCGTACATTTCTATTACCGAGAAGACTCACCGACACACAGACCAACGGACTGCATGCCATATATTTTTTCAATTACTATTATAATTCTGTAGTTATCAAAGTCTGTACTTATTGTAACGTTAGTAATAATATGAATTGAAGTCTATAAGTATAAGAACGATTTTATGTAGCGAAGTTGAGGTATGGACACATATCGAGAGTAGAGCGCTCTCTCGCGTTGTTAGGCATGCAAGATTTAGTAACTTTATAATGTTACAAAATGCGGTTCTATAGACAATAAATATATGAAAAATCACCTTAGTTCTCTCTAAATGTATAGAGATGTAGAAGTCTATAGGCCACAGTATCCATTTAACATTAAGTGGACCGTGTGCTTGTTATTAGAATTACAGCTTAGTAAAAATAAAAACAATTAAAATTGTTTTTTTTTTAAATAACCTTAGGTATAAAACAAACATTTAAAACTCTTCAGACTTTACCTCAAAATATTTGTTTTAATTTCTTAAACAAGTATATTTAAAACCATTACATGAAATTTCAATTAATAAATTCTACTATTCGAAATTGTGTCATTTAAACACCATCTCCAAATACAGCTTTTGTTTGGGAGATAAAACCTTTTTTGATTTAACTCGAATTAAATTCACTAATTATGCCGTAGAACGGACAACTTTTTAGAAGTAACTCTCATTTGTTAGACGTTAGTGAAGGGGATTTACGAGTATTACGAACGTATTCGTGATGGCCATGAAGTCGAGCAATGTTGTATTTTGGAGTAATTTATACGCTGAAACTTGAGGTTTAAAATACATAGTAAATGGTTTAAGAATGAAATATACTTTTACATTATCCATTAATACTGTAACAATATACAAAAAGGCATCAATTTTATGTTTATTAAATTTGTAATTTACGATTATTTCGACGTAGCGACCCGACCAGTTTAGCATAAATGTTATCTATTTATTTTACAAATTTTCGTTTACTATTTTATTTGTAATATTGAAGTTTTTCAGATAAAATATAGCCTGTAATTCTTCTAGCATTGCTATATGTTTTCAAAGTTTCATCACATTCTGTTCAGCCGTTTCGAATATTAAACCATTTTTTTACAGGATAGGGTGACAAACGAGCGCACAGTCCACCTGATGGTAAGTGGTTGCTGTGGCCTATAGACATTTACATCTATCCTCGATTACGAATCAAAATGCATATGCGTTGCCACCCGTGAGGACTATGATGGAATGCCTCGTTTTCAGTAAAAAGGGTCTGCGGTCGCTCACCATGCGACACACAGCAGCATTAAGCTACTAATTTACGCTGGTATTCTGTGAAAGCGTGGTCCTTCCCCGGTCGAGCCGACCCATTCTTGCTACAACTATACTCTTAATATAACTGCAGCATGGCTCTACCACGTATAAACCATACAGACATACAAACAATATTCACACAAAAATATTATATATGTGTCAATAGCATTCAAACCATTAAACTGTATTTAAAATTCGTTGCAATCGGGTAGTTATGACTAATAAGTAATTTCTAGGTGTACGAATGAAGTTCATCATCATCATCATCATCATTACAGCCATTCACAAGTCCACTGCTGAACATAGGCCTCCCCCAAGTAATGCCACAAAGCACGGTCCTGAGCCACCTGCATCCATCGACTTCCTGCATGTCTTACCAGGTCGTCACTCCACCTAGTGGGGGGTCGCCCTACACTACGCCTACCGGTACGAGGATGCCACTCGAGAACCTTTCTTCCCCATCGGTTATCGGTTCTTCGAGCTATATGGCCGGTCCATTGCCACTTCATCTTACTAATCCGTTGGGCTATGTCGGTCACTCTGCTTTTACTGCGGATATCCTCATTTCTGAGTCTATCACGCAGAGAAACTCCGAGTAAATCCCTCTCCATAGCTCACTGAGCGACCTTGAGCGTCCTCATACGGCCAGCAGTGAAGTCTCAGATCCGTAAGTCATCACTGGCAACACGCACTGGTTATCCACTTTAGTTTTCAGAGATTGAGGTATACCTGACGAGAAGATGTGTCGTAATTTCCCGAACGCTGCCCAGCCGAGTTGAATCCGTCGACTGCCGACTAGTTAGGTCCAACGACGACTTCTTTCGGTAGAAGTTGGACTTACCTAGTCGGACTATTTGTCCCTGGTTAACGTACTCGTCAACAACTTCGAGCATAACTCATAACTGGCATAGGTGTGACATGGATATTAAATATGACCTTTGTTTTGTTCATGTTCATCTTAATATCTATCCATTGGGAGACACCATTGAGGTCATTGAGCATAGTGCTTAGGTCTTCCAGCGATTCTGCCATAAGGACTATATCGTCGGCAAATCAAAAGTGAGTGATGTACTCGCCATTGATGTTAATACCGTATCCTTTTCAGTCCAGTAGATTGAAAACGTCTTCCAACGTAGCGGTGAAGAGTTTCGGGGATATAACGTCACCCTGTCTTACACATCTCTGCAGTTGGATAGGTTTCGAACTCTGGTTCTGTACTCGGATAGCCATCGTAGCCCTACTGTACAAACACTTTAGCACTTCGATATATCGACAGTCAACTTGGCACCGCTGAAGGGACTATAGCACCGCCCAAATTTCGACAGAATCATAGGCTTTCTCATAGTCCACATATGCCAGGCAAAGTGGCAGATTGTACTCTTCGGTCTTCAGTACAATCTGCCGCAGGGTATGTACGTGGTCTATGGTACTGAAGCCTTTTCGGAAACCGGCTTGTTCGGGAGGCCGGAACTCGTCGAGTCTGCGTGCGAGACGATTTGTAATGACTCTCGAAAACAGCACATAGACGCGGCTCAGAAGGAAAATCGGTCTGTAGTTCTTCAAGACAGCATTGTCGCCTTTCTTAACACATTCACGGACAGTACACACATTTTCGTGACATTCTGAATTTATATTACGACACAACGCCTATTTACGATAAAATATTTTTTTCCTTATTTGCCACTACGTAAATAAGCGCGGTATTCGTTTACGGTTAATATGAAGATCTACTTTTACTGTCGTAACCCAAACAGTATCAAGATTGTACTGTCACAACATAAAATTTTATGATAGTAAATGTGTGCTATCTACACATACATGCAAATTTTGCTATAGTACACATGTTGTGGCACCACGGATGTAGCCGTTGCGTTCGCGTCGTGAGTCAAACGAACCAGTCGCGTAGTGTCACCGGGAGGAGAGGACACGCTCGCTTGCGTCAAATCGTTCGTCGTCGTTCGTTGAATACTTACGTGTTTTTCCTGGTAAGTAATTTAGTGTTATAATATGTTATTGTCTGTATAAAGATAACCGAATAGTAACCAGTCTTTCAAAAATGGTTAATACTTATTGTATCAAAAAACCGTTAGCATAAAAAACACGATAAATTTAAAAATATAATGGAATAAACTTCATATTATTTTGTAGGTAAGTATCGATTTTTTTTGTTGTGCGTCTAATTCTCTTTCAATTGCCTTCAGATGACCTCAAAAAGAAACAAATTGAGCAGAGGCAAGCCAACATATTTGTTTCGAGATGATGAATCTAACCACGATCCATATTCTGACGATGATGGTGAATATGGTTCAGACCACAATTACGAGCCCGCTGATGAAGGTGAAGATAGCAGCAGTGACTACAGTGAAATTTTCGATGTTCATAGAAGTCGCTTTGAACGGAATAGACAAAGAATTGGGTCTGAAAGCGAGAAGTCGTATCATAGTTCTGCTGGCGATCAAAGCGATAATGGCGAGCAGTTAGACCAGAATTCTGTTAATGAAAGAAGCTTTGATGAAACCGAACATTATTCCGACATAAGCGATTGTAGTATTTTCGATCACCATCAAATTTAAGTAGCAGGGAATGAGAAAGAAAGCAGCGTTCAAAGGTATGAAAGTCAAGAGAACAATGCTGTTAGAAATCATAAAGATAACAATAATATTCACTTACAACAAAATTATGAGCTACCGGAATATAGAAATCAACAAGACGAAGAAGAAATAAGAATGAGTCTGGAGATAAATGAGGTGATTGGTGTTCAATTTCCAAAAATTCAGGAGCCTTCTCAGGATAGAAGAGGAGAAGAAACACTTACAGCTAGAATGAGAGAGGAGCTGAATGAGGTGGTTCAAGATCAATCTCCACAAAATCAAGCACAATCTCAGGCAAATTTAAATGAGGCTGGACCGAGTAGAAGATACAGTAAATACAGTACGTCGAGGGACTTCTCCACCAAATGACACAATTTGTGAAAATACTGTCTCAAATATTGCTTCTATTGACTTTAGATCTCCAGAGAAAGTCCCGACATTTGAAGTTCATGAAAATACCACATGCGAGGAAGTATTTGACTATTTATTTACCACAGAGATGATAGAGTATTTGGTTGAACGAACAAATTCCTATGGAGCTGCTCTTACCAAAACAAATAGGCCACATACACGTCATGCACGCAATGCTGCCTTTCGAGCAACAAATCCTGAAGAGATGAAAAAATTTTTAGGTCTTACTTCATTAAATGGTCACATTCGTGTTCCACAACAAAAGAAACTTTTTACATATGACGACCCCTTGTATTTTCACCCTGTCTTTAACTATACAATGTCTTGCAGAAGGTATGAGCAAATTTTAAGATGTCTGTATGTAGGTGATTTGGGTGCGAAAGGGTCTGGAAAAATTGAAGGTTTTATAAACACAGTGACTCAAAATTTTCGAAATGTATTCAATCCATGTCAAGACTTGTCTCTTGACGAGTCTTTGCTACTATATAGAGGACGATTAATATTTCGTCAGTACATAAAATCAAAAAAGCTAGGTATGGCATAAAGTTTTACGTAATGATTTCTTATATTTACGCGAACACTACACATTAAAATAATACTAGTTTTTACGGAATTTATCGCGTATATTTAACTTGATAATTACCCGACGTTTCGAGAGCTTTACAGCACCCATGGTCACGGGAAGGACTGAGATGTTCAACGTCCAGCTGTCATAGTTAACCGCGGTTACCATAGATTAAAATTTAACTTTTGTTCCGATCTACACAGTATGAACTTATGGTATCATGGAGTCTTGCAGTTGTATGCTTGGGTTGGGATTTAATTTTATTTATTATAGGATCCCAAGCAGATGGTAGCACCCAGCCATCTTCTCTATTGAAATAAGGATGTTTTTTGATTTCAATAGCCTCGCGAATCATCCTTGGAAGGAATCGGTGTTCTTTAGCGAGGATTTGTGGTCTATCAAATCTGATGTAGTGACGGGGGCGATTCTGTACATGTTCACAGACTGCAGACTTCCCGGAGCGTCGATTCTTCACATCAGCTATATGTTCTTTGACGCGGGTTTTAATGGATCTTTTAGTTTGTCCTATGTAGGAGAGACCACATTCACAATCAAGCTTGTACACTCCTGCATCTTGCAGAGGGACGTTACACTTGACCGATGGTAAAAACTGACCAATCTTCTTCAGCGGCTTGAAGTATGTTTTGATGGAAGCGCGCTTCAAGATGTAGCCAATCTTGTCAGTGACTCCTCTAACATATGGCAGTACAGCAGGTACACGCTCGACTGTGGCCGGCTTCACTCGTTCTCTGTGACGTAGGCGCGGGACCCGAAGCTTGTTGTCATGCAAAACTTGCTTGACATGTTGGAGCTCGGCAGCCAGGTGTTTACTGTCACAGATCCCTCGTGCTCTCTGAAACAAAGATTTACCCACGGTAGCTAACTGTGAAGGATGGTGGTGAGAATCACCGTTTAAATATCTATCTGTATGGGTCTTTTTTTATACACAGTATGGCTCAAGGTGTTATCAGGATTCCGAATTACTAACACATCTAGAAAAGCTAAGGAATTGTTTGCCTCTAACTCCATTGTGAAC
Source organism: Parnassius apollo (assembly GCA_907164705.1). NCBI lineage: Eukaryota > Metazoa > Arthropoda > Insecta > Lepidoptera > Papilionidae > Parnassius > Parnassius apollo. The sequence goes on from CAJQZP010000616.1 coordinate 1,013,827, forward strand.
TGAATTTTAGAATTTATAGAGTTAAGATGGTCTAAAAATGCAGTTACTTTATCTAAAGGTAGAATTGTGAAAGTGTCGTCTACGTACCGCTTGTAGAAACTTGGATTTATGGGAGAAGTAAGCAGGGCTTTCTCCTCAAAGTCTTCCATGAATATGTCGCCGACAATGGGAGATACAGGTGAGCCCATCGCCACACCATCTACTTGCTTGTAGAACTCCTCCTTCCACAATAGGTAGCCAGATGTAAGGCAGTGTCTGAGTAATACTGCATATTCTACGGGCATGTTGTTTTCTTCCAGCCTTCTAGTTACAATTGAGATGCAGTCTTCAACAGGTAAGCATGTAAACAATGACTGCACATCAAAACTGACCATAGTTTCATTGTCTGCCAGACGTAGGTCTTTAATCTCGCTGACAAAATGGTAGGAATCCTTTATGTGTGCTCTTGTATGTCCCCTGAGCGGCGAGAGTATTTTCGCTAAGTGTTGAGCCAATCTGTAAGTTGGTGAATCGATTTGGCTCACTATGGGGCGTAATGGAGCATTGGGCTTGTGTATTTTTGGTAACCCATACAACTTTGGTGATTTGGCGCACGTAGGTATTATCCATTTTACGTCCAGATTTAATTTTTCGGAGTGTTTCTTTATGAAGTCACTAGTTGTTTTTAGTGTGCTATTTGTTGGGTCGTTTTTAACCTTTTTATAAGTACTTACATCCGCCAAAACTTCTTGTATTTTAGAATTATAATCTGACGTATCCAGACTACCGTGGCGTTTCCCTTATCTGCGCGGAGAATCGTAAGTTCTGGTTTATTGCGACTAGTCAATGTTCGCGTATATAAAAATCATTATGTAAACCATACGGACTGTAATGCAAAAATACGCCGATTAGAAGATCTAAAACTAAGCGCGCAAGATTCTAACAGCCTAAATTTCTGAAGAGATCCGAGACATAATCTCATTCCTACGTGTGTCAAAATATCCACCAAAAAGGACATTCGAGGAAGCGCTAAGATCTTAAATCAGGCGAGTAAAAAGTTGTTACGGGCGGTAATCCAACAAAAACGCTCCGATCTATATGACATCAATAAATCCATAGACACATCATCCAGTGAATTAAAGAAAGTTTTAACGACGTTTGATTATAATTTTTGCATGGAAACATTAAATAAACGCGAAATTAGTAAATATAACGAATGCAAAAACAAACATATAGAAAAATATAAAAAATTAACGGCCAAATCAAATGTCAAACATCCGAATCAATGCCAGAACCAAAAGCAACCATTGACAAACACAGATCATAGATTAATCGCGTTCTATAATCTGTCAAAACAAACACTGGATGATGCAACAATAAAGGTTTTATCCAAAGGACTAAATTACGCTATAACTCCACGCAGATTACCGTACGAAGAAATTATCTGTAGTGTCGAGGACTGTTTATTTAAAAACAATATGCGGAAAGAAGATTTGGAGGCGATACGTCAAGACATTTCGTCTATGTTACGTCGATGTCCAGTGCCTAAACCGAATCTTCCCAGAGACGAATTTATAGCGTTAAAGAACCTACGCAATAAACCAGAACTTACGATTCTCCGCGCAGATAAGGGAAACGCCACGGTAGTCATGGATACGTCAGATTATAATTCTAAAATACAAGAACTTTTGTCGGATGTAAGTACTTATAAAAAGGTTAAAAACGACCCAACAAATAGCACACTAAAAACAACTAGTGACCTCATAAAGAAACACTCCGAAAAATTAAATCTGGACGTAAAATGGATAATACCTACGTGCGCCAAATCACCAAAGTTGTATGGGTTACCAAAAATACACAAGCCCAATGCTCCATTACGCCCCATAGTGAGCCAAATCGATTCACCAACTTACAGATTGGCTCAACACTTAGCGAAAATACTCTCACCGCTCAGGGGACATACAAGAGCACACATAAAGGATTCCTACCATTTTGTCAGCGAGATTAAAGACCTACGTCTGGCAGACAATGAAACTATGGTCAGTTTTGATGTGCAGTCATTGTTTACATGCTTACCTGTTGAAGACTGCATCTCAATTGTAACTAGAAGGCTGGAAGAAAACAACATGCCCGTAGAATATGCAGTATTACTCAGACACTGCCTTACATCTGGCTACCTATTGTGGAAGGAGGAGTTCTACAAGCAAGTAGATGGTGTGGCGATGGGCTCACCTATATCTCCCATTGTCGCCGACATATTCATGGAAGACTTTGAGGAGAAAGCCCTGCTTACTTCTCCCATAAATCCAAGTTTCTACAAGCGGTACGTAGACGACACTTTCACAATTCTACCTTTAGATAAAGTAACTGCATTTTTAGACCATCTTAACTCTATAAATTCTAAAATTCAGTTCACAATGGAGTTAGAGGCAAACAATTCCTTAGCTTTTCTAGATGTGTTAGTAATTCGGAATCCTGATAACACCTTGAGCCATACTATGTATAAAAAAAAGACCCATACAGATAGATATTTAAACGGTGATTCTCACCACCATCCTTCACAGTTAGCTACCGTGGGTAAATCTTTGTTTCAGAGAGCACGAGGGATCTGTGACAGTAAACACCTGGCTGCCGAGCTCCAACATGTCAAGCAAGTTTTGCATGACAACAAGCTTCGGGTCCCGCGCCTACGTCACAGAGAACGAGTGAAGCCGGCCACAGTCGAGCGTGTACCTGCTGTACTGCCATATGTTAGAGGAGTCACTGACAAGATTGGCTACATCTTGAAGCGCGCTTCCATCAAAACATACTTCAAGCCGCCGAAGAAGATTGGTCAGTTTTTACCATCGGTCAAGTGTAACGTCCCTCTGCAAGATGCAGGAGTGTACAAGCTTGATTGTGAATGTGGTCTCTCCTACATAGGACAAACTAAAAGATCCATTAAAACCCGCATCAAAGAACATATAGCTGATGTGAAGAATCGACGCTCCGGGAAGTCTGCAGTCTGTGAACATGTACAGGATCGCCCCCGTCACTACATCAGATTTGATAGACCACAAATCCTCGCTAAAGAACACCGATTCCTTCCAAGGATGATTCGCGAGGCTATTGAAATCAAAAAACATCCTAATTTCAATAGAGAAGATGGCTGGGTGCTACCATCTGCTTGGGATCCTATAATAAATAAAATTAAATCCCAACCCAAGCATACAACTGCAAGACTCCATGATACCATAAGTTCATACTGTGTAGATCGGAACAAAAGTTAAATTTTAATCTATGGTAACCGCGGTTAACTATGACAGCTGGACGTTGAACATCTCAGTCCTTCCCGTGACCATGGGTGCTGTAAAGCTCTCGAAACATCGGGTAATTATCAAGTTAAATATACGCGATAAATTCCGTAAAAACTAGTATTATTTCAAAGTTTTACGTTTTAACTATAGCGGATGGATACGTTTTAAATATTATAATGTATAGCGGAGCAGAAAATATTGAAGCCAATGAAAGGAGCACTGACAAACTGGTACTGCGTTTAATGCGCCCATATCTTTTAAAAGGGCATAACTTATTTATGGACAATTACTACAATTCAGTGACCCTTTCTGAAAAATTACTTGATTTGAAAACACACACCAACGGCACGCTGCGTAAGACAAGAAAAGACAATCCTAAAGAAATTGTACAAAAGAAACTCCAAAAAGGCCAGCATGTGTGGGATAGGAAAGGAAAAGTCTATGTAAGTGCCTGAAAAGATAAAAGAGACGTCTATATGGTTACCACCATGGATCATCCAGCGCTCATTGAAGTCACAAACCGATTTGGAAAAAAGAAAACTAAACCCATAGAAGTGAACAGATATAACAAATCCATGTCGGTGTTGATCGCTTGGATCAGATGATAAGTTATTATTCATCACCAAGAAAAACTATAAGGTGGTATAAAAAGGTCCTATTTCATATTATGGACACCACAGTTTGGAATTCCCTTTACATTTATAAAAATTTTGTGAAAAAAAGATAAGAAGTATGAGTATGTGACATACAGAGAAGAGTTAATCAGGAAATTGATCGGCCTGAAAGAAGAAAAAAGGAAAAGATTTAATTCGAAATTCCAACAAGAATGACAGCAGGCGGTATGTGCTTCAAACTGAATCACAGCTTCATGAAAATATTGAACGCAGTAAGGTAGAAACGCAGGACAACTTTTCTCAGCCAAATTCAGGAAACCATGGACATTGGCCAACTCGCATGATGCCATCTGCAAATTCTAAGAAGTACGCATTTTTGACATGAAAGCAATGTTCGAAACAAAAGGTACGACGTGACACAAGTTACTTCTGTAAAGGTTTCAATAATTCTCCAGCACTTTGTCCTTCATGTTTTGAAGATTGGCATAAAGATTTGTAAACTGTCAAGTGTAATTTTATAAATACATAGATTATCATAATATCAAGGATGACATTTTAAATATTCCTTATTTAAAATGTCAGCCTTGATATTATGATAATCTAGATTTTATAAAATATTGTGATACTACATTAAAAAAAGACTGTTTGTTATGCTTAAGTTAGTTAGCTTTTTAGCTTATTAAAAAAAGGAGACCTAGAAAAATAATAATTATATGTTAATCGAGAGAAAAGACGTATCTGATAATTATTTTGTTTTGTTAATTATTATCCAAGTTTAAGTTAAGAAAATATTTTTGTTTAAATATAAGACTGTTATTTTGTTTGTTTTTTAAGTTTGGTATAAAAATATGATTTTCCATAGTTCTGATATATTCAACAAAACATTTTTTTTGTTTCGCAAAATTTTGATTATTATCATCATGATTCCTATGGTAGGGACGTAAACTGACGTACTGTCATACTACACTTATTTGTACACATAATCTTGATAGCAACATGGCAGTACGCCTATTCGCGATGCGTACAGAGACTTACTGTCATATGCACACGATGATATCAATCACGATGCGACAACACGACTATTTCGTGGCACGTACCGAAGCGTACTGTCATATGAATGCCATAATTTTAATTACGATGTGACAGCACGACTATTTCGTGCCACGTAAATAAGAATACTGTCATTAGAAGACTATAACTTTGACTACGATACGACAGCACGATTATTTCGGGCCACGTACAGAAGCGTACTGTCCCACCACAATTGTACAAATATATTGCTATGTGTCAGGAAGTATATAGGCGTGGTAGTAATTTGTATGGAATTTTTTAGTGTCATATTTCAAACTTGGTGCAGTGTCCAGTGTCCGTGAAAGTGTTAAAGAACAAGACCACCGCGCTTCTGCTCCACGCCTCCGGAGTAGTGGCACCGTGGAGGACGGAATTAAAGAGCTTCTCAAGGACTTCAAGTACCGGTGTTCCACCCGCTTTCAGAAGCTCCAATGTAATTCCATCCACGCCTGGGGCCTTACCGTTTTTAAGGTGGTGGAGAGCCATTCTAATCTCGCTCAGACTGACGTCCGGGATATCATCGGAATAGTGTCAGATAAGACTTGCTCTTCGATCGTTACTCACACTTGCGTGTGGCTTCAAAGATAATGTGTACAGCTGCCCATAGAACCTCTCAATCTCACTCAGAATCTCAGGTGTCCCGGAAACGATGTTGCCACACTCAATCTTCAGCTTTGACAGTTGACTCTTTCTGGCAGACAGATCTCTGGCAAAGACTTTGGAGCCCTGGTTCCGCTCGATCGCTTCTTTAATACGAGCAGTTTTAAAGTTGCGTAAGTCTCGCCGCATGCATTTGGAGATTTCTCTGTTCAGTTGCCTGTATGCTGTCAAATCTGTTTACGATTGCAGCCTCATCTAACAGCCATGAGATTAAGAGTGTAATCGGAGAGTTTTTGTGCTTTGCTGCGGCGGGTCTTGTAGAACTTAGCTCCAACCGCATGGACAGTTTCCACCAGCTTGTCATTCATATTGTCCTCTGCATTGCAATATTCTAGGCACTGAAAGCGGTTACGTAACTCGAGCTGAAAGGTTTCAGGATTCGGGATTAGAGTGAGCACGAGAGGGACGGAGCGTTGACTTCATTAGACAAGACCTTTCCAACTTAACGTTTAGGTTCAGTGAGCCTCTAACCATTCGGTGATCCCTGCCAGTTTTCACCCTTGCGATCACTGAGACATCACTGAACAGTTGGCGTCTGGTCTTCATAATGAAGTCAATCTCTTTTTTTGTCGAACCGTCGGGGCTCGAGCAGGTCCACTTCCTGTGGGGCCGCTTCTGGAAGAAGGAGTTCATCATAAAGAGTCCCTCTTTCTCCATAAAGTCGGCCAGCTGCTGGCCCCTTCAGTTCCGTTGCCCTACTCCAAATTTCCCTACCTTCAGCTCACCGCTTTCTCTTGTGCCTAGTTTTGCGTTGAAGTCTCCCATCAACACATCATCGGGATGTGCCGAGGTTGGTGCGTAAACCTATGCGTATGACCTTTAGCGAATACCGTTTGGTGACTCTGAGTATCAGGTACGCGACCCTCGTCGATACACTCTCAATCTTAACAACGTTGTTGACGAGAGACTTGTGGACGATAAATCCGACACCTCCTTGTGAAAGATGGTCGCCCTCCCGGTGATAGAACAAGTTGCCAGAGTCGAGGATTGACGTATCCTCCCCCTCTCTTCGGACCTCAAATAATCCAATAATATGCCAGCGCAACTTATCTACCTCTTCTTCCAGCTCCAGTATCTTCTCGTCAGTCCTCAGGGTGCGTACGTTATATGTTGCCAGGTCCAGTCGTCGTAGGTGGCGACCGAACCTCCACCGGAGATTCTTAGCACCCCCTGCCCCGCCGTTTACTTGGTCGCCACCGTAGCCAGGAATAGCGGGGCCACCGGGGACTGGGGGCCATTTGTTTGCGTCGTTATTCATGGGGGATATTTGACATAGTTGCCACGCTTGGCGAGTGGATTGGCAACCGCAGTTTTTTATTATATCATATTTGTTATCAGGAAGATGCTGCTGCCCATCTCTCGCCTGTCTCCCTCTCTCGCCTCTTACGACACCCACGGGAAGATATGAACGAAGATAATAACGAATGAAGTAAAGACAACACTATTCAAGGCTTACTGTCAGACATTCTACGCCTTCAGCCTGTGGACGAAGTGTACTCGTACTTGAATTCTCAATGCGCTACGTGTTCAGTACAACATTGGATTCAGGATGTTTTTGGGCCTGCCACGCTTTTGCAGCGCATCGCGTATGTTTGCTGAGGCACGCGTGGATAGAAGGCAAGATTTCCCTGTAATGAGGTACTAGAACACAGTGTATATGGGTTCCAGACCCAATATGTTTATTAATAAATAATAATTTTTGTGTAGTATAATAATTTATGTATTCTGTGAATTTACTAACACCTCATTTTCAAGTTCTTAAATTTTACGTGAACTAACAAAATGGGTGTATTTACTTGAATAATGAAAAAATATTAAAAAAATTATTGACGATTTTTGTCCAAAAACGGAATTTTTTAAAACGTTCTTGTGTAAAGTTGCCAACATGTCGCTTGGTAATTATTGCCTTTCAAGCATCGATGTATGTATGTTCTTTGTCTTTTATATATCTATTTCTATTTGGTGTAATGGTTGGCTGAAAAAGAATTCACTATGTCATTAAGTCTGTTACATATACTCCTTTATACATTGAAGTATAAAAAATATATAAAAATAAATATAGATATTATAACATAATATAGATATATGTAACATATCACATTTTAGCACTCAAGAGTAAAAATGCATCTACGTTTTGAATGTTAGTCAAGTATAGATGTAGGTGTTTACGGGTCACAACTTCTGCTTACACAAAGATGGACATGGATAGAGAAATGTAATTTTACTTTTATAAAAAAAATATAATCGCTCGCTCTTTGGCCCCATTAGAGCTACACACAATGGTTTGCATCAACGCTTTGTGTGTTAAACTCGCACCTCGAGCAATCCGATGAGCTTTTGTTGGGAATCACGTATATCGATAGCAACTACAATTGTTCCGTATTATGTTTCAGATATATATGTATAGCAAGAGAGAATTTATCAACTTTTCTTTGATTGAATGGAACAGAAACAGAAACAGAAACTTATTTATTCAATGTAGATTATAAACAATACTTATTGAAAGTCAATTTTTTCATTTACCACTGGTTCGCAAAACAAAACCTCTGTCCTGGGAAGAACCAGCAAGAAACCCAGCGGGACCATTTTTTTAATAATAGCTTACAATCATGTTTACAATTAACAACACAAGACAAGACAAGAAATCTTGGTACGATCATCCATAAAGTTTCTCAGGGGTTATTATCATCCATAAATTCCTTAATATTATAATAACCCTTTTTATACAAACTTAGTTTAATAAAATTTTTGAACTTTGCGTATGACAAATTTTGTTATATTTTCTGGGGTTTTGGTGATATTTTGTTGATTGGATTTGAAGTTTGACGTTTAGATTTAAGCGTGCATACTTCCGTCACATATTGATCTGTAATTTCTTTTTTATTGGACACATAAACAAGCTAACCAAGCCCGATGACACGACATAAATTTTCTTCGATTAGCAGCATTTTGAAATAGTGGGGGACTAAAATTACATTTGACGAACCTAATTTCAATTTTAAACATCTATACATATGAATAGAATTGATTTGTTTGTCTTTAGTACTTAATTGATTACTGGCTCCTACTCAGCTCAGGGGATTATCTGCATGTTATAAATATATACATTAGTTGTTACTTTTAAAAGTTTTGTTTGTCTGTCTGTTCGGGCTAAACTGCGGAATGGCTGAATCTATTGTGATAAAACTCTACGAACAGATAGAGAGCAACGCCAGGAGGGATTTAAAGTTTTATTTTATTCAAAAAACTTGAAGTTCTTATCATACATTACGGTCTTTTATTGTGTTCAACCTAAATAATGCCACAATTATAAATTCTCTCCAGGTAAAGTCGTGGTGGTTTATAAGTTATCAAACATATATTTAAATAAAGATATTTTGCTGCCAAAACAATCCATATACGGTTAATAAAGGTGACTTTCTGTAATTGTTGACGCTAATCTTATACCTATAAAAATCTCGTGTCACAGGGTTTGTGGTCGCACTCCCTCAGAACGGCTCCAATGATTTTTATAAAATTGTGTGTGTGTGTTTAAGTTGATTAGAGAATGGTTTAGGTTTGGAATTATACACAGTAGGTGTCGTTGTTGTCGAAATCGAAAGCACTCGGGCAAAACCGGGGCAGACCGCTAGTAGATACTATAAAAAAATTAAAATCAACTTTAACAAGAGTAAGATTGTATTTTTCTGGTTTAGCTATAGATTACCACTTATATTATTAATAAATTGAAAAATTAGCTTAACTGTAAAGTATTTTACTTCCTTGCCTTAGTCATTTTCCAGACGGGTGCTAAGCTTGTGTATTAGGGATGAAACGGACCAAAAGCGTAATTTAATTCTTATAAAAGCCTAGTGCTTCAGAAACCAATTTTTGATCATACGCCAACATAAGAATTAAGAATGTTTAGGTATAATGTTTTAAATCAGGTGTCAACAGATTTCTCACCACAAAGATTTCAAGGGTCAATAGGGCCAAGCATTTAGAGATTCCACAAAATACAAAATGTCGTGTATTATTTCCTGTTCTCTTTGACCTTTTATCGGTCTACTTTGTATGAATAAAACCAATCGCGTTGATATATCTCTTTTCAGTCTACCACTCGTCAACAGCTGACTGCTTTTGAACTTTAATACGCACGATTAAATAATGTTAGCTAGCCATCATAATTAATTTAATAATTATATACCAAATATTTTTAAATAAGAAAATTTTTAAGAATTTTATTAAAATTATTTTCTAAATACTCTAAGAAAAATAAAAACATTAAAATAATATTAGGTTATCCGCAAATGATTAGGATAAATGTGGATATTCGCAGTAGAACTAGTGTAGCCTCCAAAGCTCAACTTATTAGTAAGCTGAAGTGGCAATAGGACGGCCATATTTTTATTTCTGTAATGTTAACGTAACTCTATGTAAAATAAACGTAACCTCAACACTTACATTTTCTCATGTATCGTGGGGGCAATTTACATACATAAATTTCACTAGGATAAACATCCAGACCTGGAACAATGACTTGTACACAAACACTTGTTCTGTGCAGGATTTGAACCCGCGGCCATCAGGGCTGCAACTTATTGCTAAGCCAATGCGCCATGGAGCCGTATAGCTTGAAATACCGAGAACCGATGAGGAAAAAAGGTTATAGACAGGTAATCTCTTACCGGTGTAAGGGAAGTTAAGGGCTGCCAACAACTAGATGGAGTAAAGACCTGGTGAGATGTGCAGGAAGACGATGGATGCAGGTGACTCAGGACCGTGCTTTGTGGTGTTTCTCAATTGTGGACTTGTGAAGTGGTGTAGTGATGATGATGATGATGACACATTAAATTCGTTATATGTAGCCCACATATGAAAAATTGTGAAGTAAAATTATGGAAGATTTTAGTTACTTATATACAGGCTGGTCCAAACAGTGAGGTTATAAATTTTTTTTTGATTCCTCACACCTAGGAGTATCCGAAAATACCCTATGTATGTTACGCGATTTTTTTTGTATTTTTCGAGTTATGATTTTTTTTTTACCCTTTTTTTGAAAATATTCACCCTAAACAGCTTAACATTAAAAAAATGTAATTGTGAAATTTTTTCCAAGTTTTTTTGTTTGTAGCATGATCCTTATGAGTTGCCCTATTATGCTTAAAATAATTAGCTTCCTAACATTCACCGAAGATACAACAATTTTAATCGAACCTTAAAAATTTTCTGTCAGGAGAGTGGGGCTTGAATTTTCAACATTAAATGAAAAATAGTTAAATGATTTCATACTTTCTAATTAATTTTAAAAACTTTGCAGTACCTTAATCTTTCATAATAACATTAAAAAAATGACGCTTAATAGGCCAGTTTTTCTGTTACAGACTTCTGAAGTCACTCAGGCAGGAAACTACCTGAATAGTTAATTTGATTTAAAAAATCTTTTTATCATTTCTAGGGCTAAACTAAGATAGTAAATGCTTCAGGTTAGCAAAAATAACATCAAGTTTCTTTACTTATTGTTTAAAATTTATAGATAACAAGGTATCATTTTACTACGTTCTGGACAAATGATTTCACGATTCATAATAAAAGTAGTAAATAATTTAAGATAAATTTATTCAAAGTAAATTTTCGAAATGGCGGCCATTAACTTCGATACACAGTCTACATCGTCTTAAAAAATTTGCTTTTAGTATTCGAAAAGCATTCGTATTTTCTTTGATTTTTTCTGCATACACCATCTCTTTGTAGAATCCCCAAATAAAAAAAATCTATAGGGTTTAAATCTGGTGAGGGTGCAGGCCATTCGATTGGCCCTGCACGCCCAATCCACCTTCCTGGGAAAGTTCTGTTGAGGTGCTCACTTGTCTTTCAAAATGGCAAGAAGCACCGTCATTTTGAAATATCATATCCCTCCTCGTTTGTAAATTAACTTCAAACAATAAACCATTTAAATTATTTTGTAGAAAATTCAGGTACTGGAACCCGTTCAACCTAGACGACAATTCAAGGGGGCCCAACCATTTCTCTATTTATGACTCCTGACCACATGTTGATACTAAATCTATTCTGAAAATTTGACTGCCTTGCTCTTTTTTTGGGTTTTCAATGGCCCAGCTATGATGATTGTGAATGTTAAAGACGCCAGTCCTTTCAAACCGGGATTCATCCGTCCAGAGTATCTTGTTAAAAAATCCAGGTCTTCCGCAGATCTTTCCAGCATTATTTGGCAGAAAGCAACACGCCTTGGATAATCTGCGTCGTTAAGTTGTTGAACACGCTGAATATGAAACGCGTGATATCCCTCTGGAAAAAAAAGATTAGTATTTTTATTGTAGGTTGTCACTGTACACAATACTAGAGGTACGTACCAATAGAGCACGTGAACGTGAAACTAAAAGTTGAATTACGAGCGCTTGTTTAAGGGTCTCTACATCTCTATCTATCACACAACACATTAGACATCGATAATTCACAGTAAATTAAATGAGTGTGATTTGAAATGGCAGTGCAGCAATGTGTTGGGATTTTGAATAAAGATGTCTACAAAATAATAAAATGCACTCACCTGATTTCAGTACTCTTAAAACTGAAGTCCTTGGGATTCCAGTCCTTCTCGTAATCGCTCCTGAACTAGTAGAAGGGTCTCTTTCTACTTCTTAAATGATTACATCTCTTCTTTCTGGATCCACTCTGGGTAGTCCCTCGCGACGTTGATTACGCCCAGGAACGCGTCCAGCCATCAGGGTTTCGTGGGTCTTATTAAAAACCCTGTAGCCCGGGTAATGCTCTAACACTTCTCCTCGCCGCTCTAGTTGCTCTCGATAAAGCCGTGCCGCTAATGCGCCGTTTCCTTGGGCAACGTTGTAGAAATAGTGCATCTCTGCGTATTGACTGAGAGAATAACTCATTGCTAAAAGTAATCCAAATCACTAAGCAACTCAAGGTCCATAAAACAAGCACAGGTCAATCGTAAAGCAAATCAAGAATCCGGGAAACAAAGCGAAGGTAGTCAAATAAGAGATCCAAATAAACGTAAACGTGAGTAGTGGTTGCACGCGGGAAAGCAGTGAACGACTGGCGGGACCGAGCGAGGTGAAAAAGGGACGCGGTCGGTGTGGCGCGGGGCGCGGGGTGCGGCCTGGTAACAAAATAGAGCGCAAAGCAGGAATTTTCACCTGAGCCTTTGTTTAAAATTCCTTTGTGTGTTTGTGACTGACTGTGCTATCATTTAGTTTCAGTGAAATAAAAAAAAAACATGTAGTTTGTAGTAAAATGATACCTTAATAAAGGTCACGTTTTAACAATAAGTAGTTTTCTTTGCTAACCTGAAGCATTTACTATCTTAGTTTAGCCCTAGAAATGATAAAAAGATTTTTTAAATCAAATTAACTATTTAGGTAGTTTCCTTCCTGAGTAACTTCAGAAGTCTGTAACAGAAAAACTGGCCTATTAAGTGTCATTTTTTAATGTTATTATAAAAGATTAAGGTACTGTAAAGTTTTTAAAATTAATCAGAAAGTATGAAATCATTTATTACTATTTTTCATTTAATGTTGAAAATTCAAGCCCCACTCTCCTGACAGAAAATTTTTAAGTTTCGTTTAAAATTATTGTATCTTCGGTGAATGTTAGGAAGCTAATTATTTTATGCATAATAGGGCAACTCATAAGGATCATGCTACAAACAAAAAAACTTGGAAAAAATTTCACAATTACATTTTTTTAATGTTAAGCTGTTTAGGGTGAATATTTTCAAAAAAGGGTAAAAAAAAATCATAACTCGAAAACTACAAAAAATCGCGTAACATACATAGGGTATTTTCGGATACCCCTAGGTGTGAGGAATCAAAAAAAAATTATAACCTCACTGTTTGGACCACCCTGTATATTGTATACCCAAACATGTGTGAATTTTGTACGGTTGATAACAAAGCTCTAATTTCCAGATGTAGCTATAAAGTACTACTACTGCACTCAAAATCATTGGCTTTACAATAATCCATTGATTGGAATAGAAAACAAAGACATGAAATCCTTTGTTTTAGCACAGCAGTTGTAAATTGCGATTGTTAGCTTTCAGGTGTGGTTAGTCCAGTCGATCTGGCTATAAATTCACAAGAATAGTATCTATAGTTTATACAAGTACGTATAAAACAGAGGATAAAGGTCCTTCTCACTATAGTAAACGTCACATACTGACCATAACTTCTCTTTGCATCCTTTAGTCTCGTAAATTCGACAGGACATATTTAGGTTTACATTTCTTTTTCAAAAAATATTAAAAGCAATAACAGAAACTAAAAATAAATAAGCTTATTACTCTTTTCAAATAACAATTTTAAATTATTTTCGTTCCCAGACCTGGTAATTGAAATATAAACCAAATTACATTAACATATCTTAAAATTTTCTACGCCTTTCAACTTTTATTTCTTTATTTTGACTGCCTGATTGCGACTTCTGATCATAAGTACCGAGTTCAAAGCCTGAATCGGGTTGAAATAAATTATTGGATATTTCTGTCATGAACTTCTCAGTAAAAGCCCGAAATCAGAAAATTAATGGTGATTCACTGCCTTGCCTCGAAAAACATGTAAATCCTTTGGTCCTCCGCCTGATCTCTCTTCGGTCATGTGGGATTGCCGTCACATCGGACTATGAACGTGACACAATACACTCGGGCAGTGTAATCCTGTCTTGCGTAGATTGCTAATCTCCGTTAAGACTGGTTACCTAGACTGATTGGTCTAGAGAACATTATTTACTTATTTAAAAGCTGCTGCCTGTGTTGATCCCCACGATAGGTGTACTCAGAAGGCTGCTAAGGATCTGTGAATCCTACGCAAAAACCCATGGGCTCAAGTACAATATAACGAAGAGCGAGCTCATGGTTTTTAATTCAGGCACTAAAAGGCAGCTCACCATGCCTATTGTTAAGCTATGTGAGAGTCTTTTGAACAGAGTCGTCAAATTTAAGTACCTAGGCCACTGGGTAACAGAGGACTTAGAGAATGACTTGGATATAGAAAGGGAACGCAGAGCGTTGGCTGTTCGCTGTAATATACTGGACCGCAGGTTTCTACGATGTACTAAAGATATTAAAGTAACGCTTTTTAAAGCGTATTGTCAGTGCTTTTACACGTGCAACTTGTGGGTTAATACACGCAGCAGACATACAATGTCCGGCGTGTACAATACAATAATGCGTTCAGGGTGCTGTTAGGATTGCCGCGTTATTGTAGTTCCTCTGCCATGTTCGTCGAGGCACACACGGATGGCTTTCATGCCATAATACGTAAAAGGTTCACTTCATTACTGAATAGACTACGTACCTCTACCAGCAGCATCCTGAATACACTTGCTGATAGGTGGGATTCTGCCATTAATGAAGCACTGGTTGAGCCTACATATAAAATTAAATAAAAGTAAATAAATAAGATATTTATAATGTAGGAGCGATGTTTAATTTGTTAAGTTAAAAAAAGTTAAATACTAACATTAGTTTTAAGTAGTTATTGTTCTACTACCACCTTTATGGACAAAGTCTGAATAAATATTATTATTATATTATTATAAA
This sequence comes from Parnassius apollo, assembly GCA_907164705.1. Classification (NCBI taxonomy): domain Eukaryota; kingdom Metazoa; phylum Arthropoda; class Insecta; order Lepidoptera; family Papilionidae; genus Parnassius; species Parnassius apollo. Next base: position 1,029,009 of record CAJQZP010000616.1, read on the forward strand.
GGATGTACAAAAAAAGTAACCTTAATCCTTAACCGAATGCCTTTCCACGACCCAGACACAATAATTTAAACAATGGAAATGTTAATGTCATATGATTCATGGAACATAAATGAAGAAAGGATTAAAGTACCGTAATATATAATCCTAAAAGTAAGGGTGTGCATAAGGCGGTTTTTAGTGGCGCTTATTAGTGTCATCCACAAAAATTAAAAAAAAAAAACGCAATAACACCGAGCAAGTTTCTGTTAACCTGTACTACGTAAGGTAATTCTGATACCATAATCGTATTATCATCATTAGGAAGACGCTGCTGTCCATAACACGGTTCGTTTCTCTCTTTCGCCTCCTACGACATCCTCGAGAAAGTATGGGGTATTGGACATTCTTACACCGCCACTATAACACATTTTAAAATAAAATATGCGATCTAATATATACAATTAATATTTTCATTTAGCTACTCTTTATAACAAGCTCAGTTATTAGCAGTTTACAGGTGTCATTCGTGAGGGAATTTACATTCAAGTACGTACGTATTGTCACACAAAATACCTGTATCGTTTTTTCTAAGGAACTATGTTGGTCGTCAAGCGGAAATTTAATAATTATTTATAGGATAGGATAGAGAAACAGAAACAGAACAGAAACTTTTTTTATTCAATGTAGATTATAACAATACTTATTGAAAGTCTCATTTTTCATTTACCACTGGTTCGCAAAAAAAAAAGCTCTGTCCTGGGAGAAAAAACCCAGCGGGACTATTTTTCCAATAATAGCTAATTATGTTTACAATAAACAATACAAGACAAAGTAGAAATAGCTTGGTAGCGATCACCCTTCCCAGGGGTTATTATCATCCATAAATTCCTTAATATTATAATAACCCTTTTTATACAAACGTAGTTTAATAACATTTTTTAACTTCGTGTATGACAAATTTTGTATATTTTCTGGGATTTTGTTGTAAAAGCGTATACATCGCCCCAAGAATGAATTACTGACTCAGTGGAGTCGAGTAACTGGTACTACTAGCTTGTGTCTGTTCCTAGTATTTACAGAATGAATATCACTTATTTTCGCAAAAATACTTTTATTTTTGTGTACGTACATTACATTTTCATAAATGTATTGAGAGGCCAGAGTTAATATATTAATTTCCTTAATTTTTTTTCTCAGTGACTTTTAGTTTTAAATTATATATTGCTCTAATGGCCCTCTTCTGTAAAATAAATATAATTTCAGTGTCAGTTGCGTGTCCCCATAGCAAAATACCATACGACATAATGCTATGGAAATAACTAAAGTAAACTATTCTAGCTGTTTCAACACTGGTAAGAGTTCTAATCTTTTTCACAGCATATGCTGCATAACTAAGTCTACTAGCTAGTTTTGATATATGGGGGAGCCATTTAAGCTTTGCGTCCAGTGTGATTCCAAGAAAAATGGTGGTATCAACAAGACTCAGTTCTTCCCCATTTAAAATACATTAGTATTGACAAGTTTAAAATTAGGAGTTACGAATTTCATACATTTAGTTTTAGTTCCATTCAAATGCAAATTATTAACATTAAACCAATTGACTAACTTAGCTATAGCATTATTTACTTCGTCGTAATTTGATAACTGTCGTTTTAATTTGAAAATTAATGAAGTATAATCAGCAAATAATACTATATCATGGTTATCCCCTACTATGTAAGGTAAGTCATTAATATATACTATAAATAGAAAAGGGCCGAGAATTGAGCCCTGAGGCACGCCCATTTGTAAATACGACCCGGAAGAACTCATACTATTAATGACAACTTTTTGCGTTCTATCACTTAAATATGAAATAATTAATTTAAGAGCATCACTTCTTACACTGTAGTGTTGAAGTTTCCTGATTAATGTTTCATGGTGAACACAATCGAAGGCTTTGGATATGTCACAGAATACACCCAAAGCATCCTGTGCCATATATTTAATCAGCTCAACACGCATCAGTTGTCGAGCGACCCCTTGTGAAACCAAATTGATTTTTATGAAGTAAATTATTTACAAAAAAAAAATTTAACATTTGATCAAGAATAATTTTTTTCAAAAATTTTACTAAGTGTTGGCAGTACAAAAATAGTCTAAAATTAGCGGGGTCCAATGTACTGCCAGATTTAAATAAAGGTATTACTTTACTATGCTTCATTAAATCAGGAAACACACCAGATTCAGTACTACCATTAAAAATAATAGATAGTTGAGGTGCGATTGTATTTATTATAGACGCAATAACTTTAACAGAAATCCCCCACAGATCGGCGGTTCTCTTAATATCAATAGTCTTAAAATATTTTACAATATCTTTTGATGACACTTTATGAAATGTAAAATTGTTTGTACACACATTTACATATTGTTTAAGTAATGCACGGCAGTCGACGGCAGGAGAAGAATTCAGTGACTTAATGGTTAAGATCGGAATATCAGTAAAATATTTCTCAAAAACCATTGCAACGTCCTGATCTGATTTAGTTAATTTATTGTTGAAACTTAACTGGTAGTTTGAATTGCGAGAGTTGACCTTACCAGTTTCACTATTCATTATACTCCATATCATTTTAATTTTATTACAAGCAGTCTTTATTTTGTTGCTCAAATACAATGACTTGGCTAAGGAGCACTCTCTTTTAAATATTTTGGAATATTTTTTTTACATATTCCCTAAATTTGACGCTAGGATTATAAGACCTTTCATTGTAAAGTTCATATAACCTTTGTTCTTAAAAATAGATAATATAAATAGATAGTTATTAAAAATCTAGAACTACAATTTTAATACTAAGTGGAATGAAGATTTCTTAAAATTTATTTATGTATTGTCGCGTCTGTCGCGTTTATTTTTGTTTTTAATTATTTTTATTTTTAATTCCCGACGTTTCGGGTGCTTTCCAGCACCCATGGTCACGGGGGACTGAGGTGAGTGACGTCCCGCTGTCGTTGTTAAACCCGAAGTACCTTCAGCTTTTTAATTATTGTTTATCGTCCGATCTATGCAAAATGAACTGACTACGTCTTGAGGTCTTGCAGTGGTATGCTTGGGTTTAGTTTTAGTTTTGTTGATTATAGGGTCCCAAGCAGGTGGTAGTACCCATCCTCCTTCTCTATTGAAATAAGGACGTTTTTTAATTTCAAAAGCCTCACTTATCATCCTTGGTAGGAATCGGTGTTCTTTCGCGAGGATTTTGGGCCTATCAAATCTGATGTAATGGTTGGGGCCATCTTGGATATGATCACAAACTGCAGACTTCCCGGAACGTTGATGCTTCACATCAGCTATGTATTCCTTTACGCGGGTTCTAATTGATCTTTTTTGTTTGTTCTATATATATATATATATATATATATATATATATATATATATATATATATCGGGTGCCCGGTAATATATGGATAACCTTGAAATGTCTTATAGTACAACTAATGGCCGTTCTGAAAAGAATACGAAACATATAATATCACAAGTAGTACCTTTGATATATATTTTTAAAGAAAAGTCGATTTTTTCTATCTTATTTTACTGTTTTCAACCCTATGATCAAAAATGAATGATTTCTATTGGTTTTTTGTTATTTTATTATTATACACTAACTTTGCTGATAGATAAAATGTAAACAGAATGAATAGCTTTTGCAGTTTTTATTTGAAAAAATTCGCAAATTAATTTATTTCTGAAAAACATGCAAAAAATATTATTTAAGCGAAGTTCAAACCTCTTGTATGAAAAAAAATGTATGAATGTATGGGTGACCAATAATTTTGCAATAATGTCGGTTTCATGTAGATTTTACAATGCTATAATTCATAAATATATCTTCCATAAATAGTGACTTATTGCCATTTATGTAGGAAATGAGAAAATTTGACTAAGTAACAAAATTTGTAATATGGGAACGTTTTTTTTAAATTGAATTGTGTCTCTTAATTGGGGATTAATAAAAAACAACATTTAAAATTAAAATATTTTATTTTTCAGTAATTTACAAAAAATTTTCAAATTGTTTGCCTCCCACTCTTATGCATGCCCTACATCTTCGGATAAATGATCTTCTGAGCAGTCTTGTGTACCGTCGCTCGCATATTTTTGATGCGGCTGCTCTGACACGACTGCGTAGTTCGTCCAAAGACCGCACAGGCTTACAGTATACTTCCTCTTTCAGACAGCCCCAGTAAAAAAAAAATCCAATGGATTTAGATCCGGTGAACGTGGAGGCCACAAAATTGGCCCTAGACGTCCAATTAATCTATTTGGGTAACTGCTATTTAAATATGCACGAACCGGAACAGCATAATGTGCAAGACAACCGTCATTTTGCAGCCAATACGAGTCCCTCAGCTCTTCGGGAACCTCTTATAATAAATTGGGGAGATCATTTTGAAGAAACTCCAAATAACTTTGCCCCGTTAAATTCCCCGGTAATTCAAATGGGCCAATTATCATACCATTTAATATTCCGGTCCAATAATTTATTTTAAATTGGAATTGCGAACTGTCTTCACGCATAAGAATTTTTATTTTTATCAATTACTTTTCTTTAAAAAAAATATATCAAAGGTACTACTTTTGATATATTATGTTTCGTATTTTTTTCAAAACGGCCATAAGTTGTACTATAAGACATTTCAAGGTTATCCATTCATTACCAAACACCCTGTATATAAATATATATAATACATCTGCTTCATGGCTATAACATGCATGTAAATTTTGTATAATATTTGTAGTTCTTTTTGCTGTTAAAAAGCGAAGCATCTTATAGGTCATTACTAGCTGGCCTGACAGACCTTATTCCGTCATTTCCGGTAGGTGGCGCGTTGAGTTTCCATTTATAGAGTAAACCATTTACATACAAAAATATATTTCATCTCTATATACAAAAACCATTTTTTTGTGTTTGTTTGGGTTTGTCCCTGGATGGTTTATATTCGCATTTAGATCCGGTAGGTGGAGCTGTTATGAAGATCCAGAAATCACCCGTGCCAATCCCGGATCACTAGTATAAACAAATCCGCCCAGTTTAGTTTAGTTCGTATATTTCCACATATTATCACCATATGACCCTAACTTAAAGTAAAAATTATATAAAATGCTGGCATATTCTTAGAAATACATTTATCTTAAACGAACACAACTTTGAATATATGTTTCATAGAAAATATGTTTCTTTTTCTTAAGGACAATTATTTGTAGGTAATATAATACTTGTTCCGTGCGGTAATCGAACCCGCGGTTCTCACGACTGCAACTCATTGCTAAGCTACTGCGCCACCGAGCCGTCGTATAATTCTGATTATAGCAAACTGGTCTGAATCATTTCTTACATTATTTACGCAAATAAGAAAACGAATCTTGTGGATTTTTATTGTGTTTGATTTCTATTTTTTTTTATTTCCGACAAAAAACATTTAAGAAAAAATTATTTGGCTTTAAATCCATTGTGAATTATATTTTACATTTTATGGAGTTAAGATATTCTAACTATATACAAATCTCACAAAATAACACCGATTTGAAATTAAATATAAATATCCAAAATTCAATACACGAGATGCATAGTGCATGCCTTGCATGCCAAGCAAAACCTATAATTTTAGTGATTAGTCTTTACTATTTATTAGATCAGGACGTCAAAAACCTCAGTTACCGTGAAGAAAAACTAAGCTGTAAATTACCCTTAGCGTTCGTAATGAGAAAGTTTATATTAAACGAGATAAAATCCGTAACATTTGTTTTATTCGATGAACAGAACGAATGGTTTTCATCCTCCTCTTAACAATTCAGATGTAACTAAAGCATTCTTGCAAACTATTTTCATTTAATCCACCTTAATTTAAAGCACTACTTCAAAGTAGCCCCAAATATGAAATTAAAATGAGAGCAATCTCGCACAAATCCGTGCAGAGCTTTTAATGCTCCAGCCGCCCGCGCGACCGCGACTGTTGCTTTTCACATTTAATAAATCCTCCACCATAATTACATTCTTTTGTAATTATTAACGGTTCAAGTACCGTGCTGAGAATTCCATTTTCACGCTTACAAAGTTGCATCTTTTGTTTTAAAACAAAAGATGCAACTTTGTAAGAAAAAGACAAAAATTAATGCTAGGGTTCCGAGTGAAAGTTACAAAAAGTTTTAATTTGAGTTTGAAATTTTCTATATTGTTCTTAAATTTAGTGTATTATTTTCAGAATTAGAAGCACCTATAATGTAAATGTCAATGTCAACAGCATAATATTGTTACGCGCCTTAGTCGACGGCACTAGCGCCATCTAGTCTCGAACCGAAGAACTAAACTTCTTGAAGTTGAAACTCGAACTCTCGGTACCTTGCGCGTGTTTACTTGAATATTCTGGATATTTCCGTGCTAATTTATATAAATAGGCGCTGCAAGATGCGAGCGGGGAAGTATTGAATTTGGCGAGACAAGCGAAGCTTCGGAGCGGAATAAAGTGAATTAGTGTGCTTAATTATTGGTGTTTTAAGTTTTAATTTGTATAAAGAAAATTAAAGTGTTAATTTAGGTAATTTTATCGGCAATTTTTATTGTCACGAACCTCAAGCTCGTAACAATATGTCCCACAACGGGGCAAATTGCTCCTCTCATTTCTGTTGTCTCAATTATGATTACCGACATAATATTATCTATAAAAAAAGTAAAGTTACAGCCTATATACGTCCCACTGCTGGGCACAGGCCTCCCTGAGAGGGACAGACTTCTGAGAGGGTTTTAGGGCAAGGAAGTGTCCGCCTCGCTGCCCCAATGCGTATTGGCGAACTTCACATGTCTTCGTAATATTTTATTTCTCAGACATGCAGGTTTCCTCACGATGTTTTCCTTCACCGCCTAGCACGTGGTAAATCAGCAGTTAAAACTGCAATTAACAATTTCATTTGTGCCGGCGGGGATCGAACCCGTGTTACTCGCGTTCTGTTATTTTTACAACGAGCGTTAACCATCTGAGCTACCACGGCTCTAATATTATCTATCTACAACTTAATATCTGATGATATTATTATGGTAGGGTATAAAAATATAATATCTGGTATTCAAACAAAATTTCCGAGTATCCACAAAATATCACTATATTCTGATACAATGAAATGACATTTATCGGAATAATCATGGTGTTACAGTAAACAGTGTATGGTTTTATCGCATTTTTTCCGCCCAGCATGTGGTAAATTCGTTGTTAATTTAATATTAGATATATTTTTTTAGTAAATTTTTTTTTATTCCATGAAATAAAAAACCTGTTATCTCTATTCCACGAAGGTATCCCCTGTATCGTGTAGGTATTTTATAAACATACATTTCAAATGGGCGAACACTGAACAATGGGTATAAACTATAAATGCACACGATACAATTATTTAAATATTAATTTTAAATAAATAAAATATTAAATTGGCCAGTCATAATTTATTAAAAAAATATTATTTGCAAGTCATACACTTCTAATTTCAAAATTGCCTCCCGATTATTTAACGGGTTGAATTGAAATATTGTGATTCGATAAATAATAAATCCTGCGAACACTTTAGGGTGAGAATATTTTATCATTTCCAGTGTTGCCTTAAATCTAAGGAATCGTATGATAGACTTCAAATGGCTTCTGTGGATAAAGACCCATCTCTGGCAACCGCGTACTGCTGTTATAACAAGTTTCAGTACGGTCAACTAACCTCGAGAGGCCCTTTCACGGCTTTTCACGAAAGGAAACGAGCTATCAGTGAACAATGTAATTAAATGGAATAGGCGCTTTATGTTTATAGAGATTCATTACATATTGAAGATTAGATCGCGAAAAGTTCACAAAATATTGCATGACCACCCTCGCTTTTCTTCGGTTTTCTTTGGCTATGGTAATGTGTACCACAAAGGAGTGGAATAATTTGTCAGCATCTGTCATTCCATACGAATATAGTCTGGGCACCTTTAAGGCAACAGTGAATAGGCTTTCGTTACACTAAGACTGTACAATTTACCATCTAGAGCTTCATTACTACTTATAACCAGGTGCAATTGTGGTCAAGACTAGCTATCCGTGGTAGCTCAGATGGTTAACGCTCGCTGTAAATGTAACAGAACGCGAGTAGCCCGGGTTCGATCAAGAACCAATGAAATGCATTAATGAAATTGTTAATTGTAATTTTAAGTGCTGATTTACCACGTGCTTGAAGGAAATCTGCATGTCTGAGGAATAAGAAAAAAAAAATAATTCGAAGACATGTGGAGTTCGCCACACGCATTGGGGCAGTGCGGCGGACACTTCCTTGTCCTATAACCCTCTCAGAAATGGGAGGAGGCCTGTGCCCAGTAGTGTGACGTATATAGGCTGTAACTTTACTTTTTTACTAGCTAATACAGTGTAGCAAGTGACAGTAGCCGTAATGGCAGGGTGCGGATCGCGAACTCAAAAGGTTGTGGGTTCGAATCCGCCTTACGACTACTGTCGTGAATTACTCTCAAGACAGCATTTCCAGCTTACCAGTAGTGGATAAAGTGTACATCTACAATAATATAATAACAAAAGTACAACTCTGCAGTATGTGATCATGTCCACGTCGCCCCGCGCCGTTACATCGCATTTGATATACCCACAAATCCTTCGAAAGAACATCGACACCTACCAACGATGATACGTGAGACTATTGCAAGTAAAAACATCCTCATTTCAATAGAAAAAGAAGCTGGGTACTACCACCTGCTTGGAATCCTGTAATTAAGAAAATCAAAAGTAAACCCAAGCGTACCACTGCAATACTTCAAGACACAGTAATTATATAAATATTTATCTGCATTTGGTTAAAGTACACTGAAAATTGTCATATTAATTAAACTTCCGCTTAATCAGCCATTATTAATGTCATGCAAATCTTACAACTATGAAGTAACGAAATAATAATATTTATGAGTAAAATGTCTAAAATAGCAAATTTTCAGCAACTAATCAATAAATAGGTAAAAGGTACTTAATAAACATTACACAATTGGTCCAGTAAATTTATCAATCTAGTTGCTATTACATATCGTAGTTTAAATTGTATTCTTCATCTCTTACACACTTCCTTACACACATACACGTACACTAACACAATACAAACAAGAGGTACATTTTACATATTTATTTCTTTCTATTTTTTACATTTTTTATAACCCACATGTAATATAAAGTATAAAGTTATTTAATTTTTGTGATTACTATCTTGCAATTGAGCATGAAATGATTTGCTATAGGCAGATAGGCATTATAAATAACTAATTTATATTTATTATGTCCGGGGAGTTGCGCCGTATGATATGATATTTAACTGATTTTACGGCGCACGCACACATTTGTAACGGTCGATCGGTGGGATAAAATGTTGTGGCCTGTAATTTTTTTTCAATTTAGGATAATTTCGAATAAAAGTTTCTACTTTAGCCTTATTTACTAGTATTTTCGAAAACTTCAATAACGGTATGTTATTATTTATGTATTTAAAAGTTTAAAATTTGGCTACTCTTTAAAAAATAACCGTTTGTATGCTTTGCATGAATGGAACAATGCTATTACTAAAAATGAAAAACATACAGTATTTCAAATATATGCGTGAGAAACCAATTAATGTGACAAATAGCTGTTGTCGAATAGTCAGTAAGTACTAAAATAAATCGAACAACAAACAGTTTAGGTTATAGAGCGTTCCAAAAAAAATAGACATCCATACATGCGTACTCTAAAAACATTAACCCTTCTCCTGAAGTAGCCAAGTACAGAAAAAAGATTAGTTTAAGCTACAGATCGTGCCAAAAACTTGCCATACATACATGCGTACTCGAAACACATTACCGTTCTCCTGAAGCAGCCAAAAAAGAGAAAAAAGTTTATATTAAAAAAACTAAATTAACCACCTCAATAAAACGCCTATATAATTATATAACAAAAACTACTTCTACCAACTATCTCCAAACATTCAACCATTATTAAAATAAGTTTGATACAAAACAAACACGTAAGAGATAGGAAGAGAGAATAAAAACAGGAATCTATAAGTATAAGTGTTTTATTTCATGATTTATGGTGATTATTTACACTTTATATTTCATTTTCAGTTAATTCTAAATACTTTATTACATATATGAAGGACGGTATTTGACATGCTAAAAATTGAATAAAAATTGTCACAAGAGGAAATATAAGCAAAAAATTTTACTATTGTAAATAGGACGCATCATGGCGGAAACTAGTCATTTGAATTAAATACTCTTATTTTATAGAAGCGTAATTTAGTAATGAGACATTTACAAAATTAGATATATAGCTCTTATAAATAACATTTAAAAATAATTGATCTGAGAGGTCTACAAGGTGACATTTTGAGAATCCGAACGGATTCGGCGAGCTTTTACAAGTTAAATAAAAAAAAAGAAAATTTGTTTCCGGTAAAAATTAAGTTGAACTAGAGGGAGCAAATTTTGTACTCAGAGTAATTGTACTTTTTTTTTTAATTGAATACCACAAATTAAACATATTTTTGTTTCAACGTGGGTTGATTGCGATAATTTTAATTTTATTAAAATGAAACGTGAACATTTAACTGCGGAAAATATATAATGCACGGCAATGCCCGTTCGCATACGGCGACATGGTGCATGGTGGCAACAGCCTGGTTGCAGGAACTTGATGTCACGGTCCTAGAATGATCACCGCAACCCCTAGACTTAAATCCCATTGAGCATGCTCTGGATGTAGTGAGTGAGTGAGTTCTGAGTGATTTTCCTGAAAATCTGTTTACAGAAGAACAACTTCTAAGCAACTCAGTAGAACCTGGGATAATATTCATCAGTAGGATATTGACAACCTCATTTTGAGTATTTTCAACTTGGTATTTACAATACGGTACGGTATTTACATTGAGCCGTGGAGTGTTATGTTTGTGAATTGAGTGTGGAGTGAAGTGGAGCCGTGGTAGCTCAGTGGTTAACGCTTGCTGTAAATATGACAAAACGCGAGTAACCCGGGTTCGATCCCCGCCGGCACCAATGAAATTGTTAATTGCAATTTTAAGTGCTGATTTACCACGTGCTCGGCGGTGAAGGAAAACATCGTGAGGAAACCTGCATGTCTGAGGAATAAGAAAAAAAATATTTCGAAGACATGTGAAGTTCGTCAACACGCATTTGGGCAGCGCGGCGGACACTTTCTTGCTCTAAACCCTCTCAGAAATGAGGGGAGGCCTGAGCCCAGCAGTGGGACGTATATAGGCTGTAACTTTACTTAACTTTACTTTTACGGTATTTACAACGACAAAAAAGGTGCTAGTGGAGCGGTAGGAGTGCTGATTTTGAGCCACCGAACTCAATATCAGCACTTCTACCGCAAATGACCACAAAATGTTTATGCTAATTGTAACACTTCCCCCCCTCTCATAATAATAAATATATTAGATTAAATATATTTAATTCCCCTTTATAATAAAAATTATATATATGTGACTAGGATAAATAAAATATGTTTTATCTTTCATGATCTTTCTAAATGTTTAATAATAGGCCGTTTGTAATATTTTAGCATGATCGACTTGGTTAGGTTAGGACATTTACCACCCTTCCTAACCTACCCTTATTTACGTTGTGTTTGTTTAGTAACTTAGTTCTTTTAGGTGTCTTTTGGAAGAATGAATATTCGCTAGAGCAATTGAAAGCTGTTGGTAGTGCCTTATAAGCTAAGTGAACCCCGTTCACGAAGACAGGGCTCGAGAAAGGTTAAGAACATAAAACGTTCCTATTCCAATTGTATCAGGTTTACATTATTAATTTAATATTATTTATCCCTTCCCGCTCGGAAAAGGCTCAAAATATATTTATACAAAATACCCGATACAAGGGCTTCGCTCTCCTACATTTATTAAAAAATGTAGGGGAGGCACACACGCCGTGCACGGTGAGCGCCAACCATTTTGATGCACTCCCCCCGAAGGGAAAGCTAATTCGGGAACTGGACCGTAGTCCACAGCAAAATAACTGGCGAACCAGTAAAAGAGGCTTGGCCCCTTGTTAGTGCGTAAGCACAAACATCGACCTAAGTCGCGCATGTCAATGCGTGTAAACGCCATACAGAATACGAACGAATCCAGCCGCAATGAATGTACGTCACACGGTTTTGGCAAATAGGCACACTGGCCGTAAACCCTCCGTGAGCGCCACCACCTGCCAGACCGCCGCTCCTGCAGACGTGATGTAAGTGTATGGCATCACCACCAATTGCATGTTCAGCACAGCTACTAGTCGCAGAGCGTGTCATGAGTCTACGGCTCACCTCAAGGGAATGGGGTCACACGTTGTGCGGCTTTCGGCCGCTACCACCCGCATGAGGTCGACACATATGCTCCACCAACCAATACAACGGCAGATATAGCCAAAAGGCAATTATAAGATAAGGGTAATAATTCGCCATCAGAAAGGGTTTGTGTCACTGACGTTGAGTAAATGAGCATTTTCGATCATGTTTATCTCACCCACCAACAAGTTGCCTTCAATCATTCAAAGATGGGAAAGTTACAGAGATATATTATTATGTTGTTATATAAAACATCATGGAGGGCAGACAGCCTGCAGCCCCGTAATGAAGGGACCCGACTTGGGCAAAGCTACTCAGGCGTGAGTCAAACCCAGACGCAGAGAGCGCCATTGAGAATAGCGTCCCACCAAACAACCATCGCAAAGACGCAACGCTGCAGAACGCAACAAGCATCAATACGAATATCGTCGGGCTTACACCATCCCAAGGTCCCCCATACATCCCAGCAGACATCACCACCTGCATACCTCCATCGACCAGAACCACAAGAGTGCATCGAATCAGGCGCAGCACACCCGCAGATCCATCACAAGATGCAATACCGTAAGTAGCAGTAAGCATCAATGCAAATACCATACGGGTGGCGCCCCCTCACAACACACCCGCATGACTCCTATCGATTTTGGTAACAAAGTTTTTATTGTTGTTATATAAAAAATATCACCAACGTATCATAGTAGCACGCTACTAAGACGCCAATGAACAAAACTCCACGTATCATAGCGCTTATGCACTAAGACATGAAGTTGAGTATGTCTGTTACACTTAAAAGTGTTACCAAACACACTCATCATTCCCATCCGAAAGGTAGACGACGCATCGCTATGCGCTACAACGCCACCCACAACCGGTATGGGTGTGCGATGTCCACGGGAAAGCCGTAATGCTACAACAAACCCGCTTACCACCGGCACTAAGATGATATGTCTAGGACACATCGGTTAGCGAGTCCAAGTTTACCTCGGACCAATTGCTCGTGAAGCAGCACACACGCTACCATAATATTCCTTTTGAAGTCCCTAATAAGGACTAGTCATTTTGCTACAGTACTAGGAGCAGTCAGTCACCCGACCACTCCATACAATGCTTATGCATCAAGGAGACCTCATATAATATTACTTTTGTATCATAGACCTTACTTTTATAAGTCATGCATATATAGATTCGAACCACTACATTTAAGAAATTCATCATGGAGTCCTTCTATAGTATTGCTTTTGTATCATAGACCTTACTTTCATAAGTCATTCATATATAGGATTCGAACCCACGACCCTACTATTGTAATGCATATTAATCATAGAGACCTTCTATAGTATTGCTTTTGTATCATAGACCTTACCTTCATAAGTCATTAATATATAGGGTTCGAACCCACGACCCTACTATTGTAATGCATATTCATCATAGAGACCTTCTATAGTATTGCTTTTGTATCATTGAGTTTATTATCATAAGTCCCTAATATAGGACTAGTCATTGTGCTACAGTACTTCAGGCAGTCGGGCTCCCGACCACCCCATATATATGTACAACTGCAGGTATGTATCTCCGGCAGCTCCTCTATACAAGACATCTATACATGAACACCTTCCATAACTTAGGAAACTTTTCTTTTATACGTGAACTCCTTCCACAACTTAGGAAATTTCTTTTATACACGAACTCCTTCAACAACTTAAGAAAATTTTCTATTATACATGAACTCCTTCCACGACTTAGAAAATTTTCAACGAATTTTCTAATTATCTTATAAAATGTTATTTATCTTAATTTTATAATATTTTCGACTTGTTTTTCTATTAATTATCTTATTTTAAATATTTTTTCAAGTTTTTAATAAATTTATTTATTATGGAAGACAATATTTTGCCTTTAATTTACTATGTTATTGGTCTAATGTCTGAAATGTATTTATATTAACTTTATGGTTATTAATGTAATTTTATTGTTTAATATATATCTTTTAAGACTATTTTTGACACCCCTTTATATTGAATTTAATTATTAATAATAATATTGGGCCGTCACATAATGGTTCCTGGGTTTGAATTCGGAAACGGATGGTTACTAAATGGTTAGGGTGACTAGGTTACCCTTAGTTTCTGGAGAAAAGGAACTGCGTAATGGTTTGCAATAGGGTCCCGGGTTCGATTCCGGAAATAATGAAACCGAGATCTGTATGCGATATTAACGATAGGTGTTCTAGATTGAACAAAAACATCTAAATTGCTAGCAAATATGAACTATGTGTAATTGCTATAGACTTTCTTTCAATAACGATATGTAAGTGTACAGGTACTTTTCTTGTTACCCACAACAAGTAACAAGATTGTGCGTATCCACTACTTAACAGAGCATTTACAAGTACCTGCCGTTCTTCATAAATTTAAGAAATACTTGTTTTTCTCTGAAAGGAATTATTCTTTTAAAAATCTTAAACCAAAAGGTAGATTCAAAAAATAGATAGATGCTTAATTCCTCAAAAGATTAAAATTGAGCTCCAATTACGCGACATAAATAATTCTTTAGACTTAATATTAGTCTCACCAGTCTCCCCAAAATAACTTGGACGAGGGGACGTTTAGAGACTACTCGATGCGGTTTCCAGATAAGATGTGAGCGAACGCCGATTAATAATATTTAGAGGTTAAAAATTCCTTTTAATAATATAGCCTCTTCATTTCCATAATGAATGACTTAGAAAAAGAACAAATATATCTTAAGATTATGATTACATAATTATGCATGCATAAAACAAAGTAATATAATTCATAATTATCAGAATTAATAATTTACAATCGATTAATTTCTAAATTTCAAATATTAAATAAATTAAATTTTCACATCAGTTTACGTTCAAAATCCATACTAATATTATAAATGCGAAAGTGTGTTTGTTTGTTATTTATTTGTTTTTTGTATGGGGATAGTTCGGTGGCTGTAGAGTGACATAGGTTACTTTTTTCCGCGGAAAAACATCTCATTCCCGTGGGAAAATAGAATATTTTGCAAAAGTTTGTCCTTCTTTCACGTCGCAACAGAGCATCGGCATGGCATGACTTTTGGTACGGGGATAGTTTGGTGGCTGTGGGGTGACATAGGCTACTATTTTCCGCGGAAAAACATCTCATTCCCGTGGGAAAATCGAATATGTTGCGAAATTAAATTCAGCTAGGTGGCGCCACCGTGATTCTACAAGACGGACGACGGTAAGATGGACGAACACAGAAGGTCAGAATATCTGGATTATTATGTCTTTTTACCAAAATTAAGATAAAAATGTATGGATCTGTATTTTTCCACGCAGGACCGGGAAGAGAGCTATAAAAAACATAAAATTAACCAGCTGATTTTCTTCAAACGTTTTGGTGCATTGTAATTCACAGAATAGGCTCTGCCTACCCCGCATGGGTTACAGGCGTGATTATAAGTATGGATCAGAAATACTATCACCACCTGTCACGCTTTCACCCTTAACTATTACTTATGTGGTAGAAACAGTTCTTATTAAGCCTTATTAATAAGCCTTAGTAATTAAATAAATAAGCCATTTATTGAACGGAAATGAATACAGTTCTTATATGTGGTTATGAATGAATCGGTATTACAATAAGAAAATTGTGCAAAATTATAAGAAAATTGAATTTTTGAGAGTTCTTATTAACTAACGTATACATAGTTTAAATTGATTTCGCTAGATGTCGTTACTAGCTTTTTAAAATGACATGTACTTAACTCCCGTCGTTAAGCCGCGCGTCAACTTATAGTGCATACGGTACCTATACGCTTAAATTGTATTTATTTCGTAGCTTATTCGACAACCTGCTTTCGATTTCTTTTGTTTGTTATTTGCTTTGTGATTTGGTTAAGGTTGAATGGATTTACATTGGCTTTCGTTTTCGGATTTGTGTATTTTCTTGGATCGGTTTTGTTGATTTGGTTGGTATTCCTTTATACATATGTAGACTCTGGCTTTGATTTTGGATTTTGTTTATTCAGAATCGTGAATTGGTTTTCATTGTTTTAGGTTGTTTAAATATATTTAAAAGGAATATTAATAGTATAGATAGTGCATACGGTACCTATACACTTAATTCTTTTTTCGTTGGTAATATTTATATTGACTACTGCTTTCGATTTGTTTTGTGATTTGGTTTAAGTTGATTCGATTTTTTTGGCTATTGTTTTCAGATTCGTGTTGTGTCTTGAATTAGTTTTGTTGTTTTGATTTTAAAAATACATAAAAGGAATATTTATTCCTTTTACATATTTTGGATTTGTTTATAAAAAATATTTAAAAGGAAATTTAATTCCTTTTAGGTATTTTAACGTTTTTTTTATAAATAGGTTTCTTGTTACTTCATAATGCCTCGGAAACGTAAGTCTAGCCTTTCAAGAGTATCTTCTCAAAGACAAGCGAAAAGATTAGCTCGATCGCTAGAATCTTTAGAAATTGCTGAACTGAGAAGGCAAGAACAAGCAGAGCGTCAGGCTGCTTTTAGAGAATTTGAGACACCTTCTCAACGCCAGCAAAGGCGTCTTGAACAGACAGAGCGTCAGGCTAATTTAAGAGCTTCCGAAACAGCTTCTAAAAGTCAGGAAAGGCGTCGTGAACAGGCAGAGCCTCAAGCTACTTTAAGAGCTTCTGAAACACCTTCTCAAAGTCAGCGAAGGCGTCTTGAACAAGCAGAGCGTCAAGTTACTTTTAGAGCAATCTGAGACATCTTCTCAACTCCAGCAAAGGCGTCTTGAACAGGCAGAGCATCAAGCTACTTTAAGAGCTTCTGAAACACCTTCTCAAAGTCAGCGAAGGCGTCTTGAACATGCAGAGCGTCAGGCTGATTTAAGAGCTTCCGAAACAGCTTCTAAAAGTCAGGAAAGGTGTCTTGAACAGGCAGAGCCTCAAGCTACTTTAAGAGCTTCTGAAACACCTTCTCAAAGTCAGCGAAGGCGTCTTGAACATGCAGAGCGTCAAGTTACTTTAAGAGTTACTGAAACACCTGCTCAAATTCAGCAAAGGCGTCTTGAACAGGCAGAGCGTCAAGCTACTTTAAGAGCTACTGAAACATCTGATCAAATTCAGCAAAGGCGTCTTGAATAGGCAGAGCGTCAATCTACTTTAAGAGCTACTGAAACACCTGTTCAAGTTAGCAAAGGCTATTCGAATAAGCGGAACGTCAGGCCGCCTTAAGAGCCGCGGGAACACCTGATGAAACTCAACACAGACTCATTGAGCAAGCTGAAAGTCAATCTACAATAAGGGCATCTGAAACACCAGAACGGACACAGGCGCGAAGAGATGCAAGCGCACCGCTCCAAGCTGAACGTCGACAAAATTTTCAAAGAAACAATTGGTCGGTTTTTAATGACGCAGCATTCAATTATGATCCGTTGATTGATTATAAAAATTACAGGTTAGTTGTTATCGGACTGATGGACAAGGCGTGTCGATTTTGCAACGCTTTAAAATGGAAAGATGAGACCGCAGGCATGTGCTGTTCCAATGGCAAAGTGTCTCTTCCGTTACTTGAGGAACCAGAAAAACCTTTGAAAATAGTTAGCAGTTTCTAATGACGTCAATGTAAACCCCAGAGATTTAGGTAAAATGGTAATTCTGCCCTCATCATTCTTTAACAGTCCCCGCTACCTACATGAGTTGTGTGTACAAGACGCATTCGCCTATGTACGAACGAAGACCTGATCTTTTTGTTACTTTTACTTGCAATCCCACATGGAAAGAAATAACCGAGGAGCTAATGCCGGGCCAAAAGTACTGACAGACACGATTTATTTGCTAGAGTATTTAGTTTAAAAGTAAAAAAATTGATGTATTTAATTAACAAAGGGAAAATTTTCGAAGAGGTGCAGTGATTCATGTATTCAATTGAATGGCAAAAAAAAAGGATTACCGCATGCCCACATTCTAATATGACTTAAAGAGAAGTTGCGGCCCAGCCAAATAGACGACATAATAAGCGCCGAGATTCCGGATCCTGAGCAAGATAAAGAATTGTATGATACCATCGTCCGAAATATGATTCACGGTCCATGTGGAGCACGAAATTCAATATCGCATTTATGAAAGAAGGAAAATGTACAAAGAAATTCCCTAAGCAGCTATTAAAAGAAACAGTGCACAATGACAATTGCTACCCTTTATACAGACGCAGAGCTACCGAAGATGGTAGCAGGAAAGTTACAATCAAATCTCGCTCTGGAGCGTTCGAAACCTTAGATAACAGCTGGATTGTCCCGTATTCGCCCATTCTATGTAAAATGTTTAATGCCCACATTAATGTAGAATCATGTAGCTCTGTCCGCGCAATCAAGTATATCTGTAAGTACATAAATAAGGGAAGCGACCAAGCAATATTTAATCTCAGGAGTGAAGGTGAGACAAATCCCGTAAATGAAGTACAGACCTTTCAAGCAGGGCGTTATGTGTATTCAGCAGTAACGAGGTGGCGTGGCGTCTCCTTGGCTTCCCTTTTACACGAAAGGCACCCAACAGTTACTCACCGAAAGAAATTTCCAAGAAAGAATTGCATCACCGCCATAAACTACACTAACAGCCTTCTTTCAACTTTGACAAACCGAACCCTTTGCAAAAACGTTGTTATATTCTGAAGTCCCCCGCTATTATACTTGGAACTCATCTAGGAAGGAGTGGAAACGCCGTATTCAGGGCGCGATTGTTGCAAATTGTCCCGGTGTAAAGTCATCAGATGCCCTTGTTCATGTATATACCGTCCATTTAACTAATTATGAATGTTTCTGTTGACGATTGCTGCTGCAACATATTCGGGGTCCTACAGGATAGAAGAAGAAGCATGTGAATCTCTGCATCTTTTAAAAAACGATAATCACTGGCATGAAACCATGGAGAAAGCTGTGCAGTGCCAGTCACCAGCCAAAATTATGGATCTTTATGCAACTCTCATATCATAACTTCTGAGCTATCTACTCGTAACTGCACATTGAAATAATACTAATTTTTACGGAATTTATCGCGTATATTTAACTTTTTTACCCGACGTTTCGAGAGCTTTACAGCACCCATGGTCACGGGAAGGACTGAGATGTTCAACGTCCAGCTGTCATATTTAACCGCGGTTACCATAGATTAAAATTTAACTTTTGTTCCGATCTACACAGTATGAACTTATGGTATCATGGAGTCTTGCAGTTGTATGCTTGGGTTGGGATTTAATTTTATTTATTATAGGATCCCAAGCAGATGGTAGCATCCTAATATCAATAGAGAAGATGGCTGGGTGCTACCATCTGCTTGGGATCCTATAATAAATAAAATTAAATCCCAACCCAAGCATACAACTGCAAGACTCCATGATACCATAAGTTCATATTGTGTAGATCAGAACAAAAGTTAAATTTCAATCTATGGTAACCGCGGTTAACTATGACAGCTGGACGTTGAACATCTCAGTCCTTCCCGTGACCATGGGTGCTGTAAAGCTCTCGAAACGTCGGGTAAAAAAGTTAAATATACGCGATAAATTCCGTAAAAATTAGTATTATTTCAACTCTCATATCATCTTGTGAGCTATCTACTCGTAATGCACATGAATTGTGGGGCAAATATAAGGAGTACATGGTGGAAGATATTTTGCGAAGGTTACAGCAGACACACGCGAACATGTCATACAATGAACATTATAAATAATGAAGCACTTAGAAAAATCGAAGATAAAGTAATGGTAGGCAAAAAATTAAGCAACTTTGGAATGATAAGTCCTCAGCGAACAACTGAAAATGAACTTAGTGATGAAATTATAAATGAAATAAACTACGATATGCCAGCTTTTCAGCAGCAAGTAGCCGAATTTGTACCCCGCTTGCTTCCCGAATAAAAACGAGTTTTTGACAAAGTATTAGGACAAATTGAATCTGGAAATGGTGCACTTTTCTTTTTATTTGTCCTTGGAGGAACTGGGAAGAGATATTTGTTAAATTTATTATTAGCGCAAGTACGGAAAGACAAAAACATTTCAGTGGCCGTAGCTTCCTCCAGTATAGCCGCCGCGCTGCTAAGTGTGGGCCGCACTGCACATTTTTTTTAAAACTCCCTCTAAATCTAGCCCAAGATCGCCGATCTGCAACTTTAGCAAAAATAGTGCGCGAGGTATAATGCTACGACAATGCAAACTTTTAGTGTGGGATGAAATTATAATTTCGCATAAAAAAGCTGTAGAAGCACTAAATCGAACGCTCCAGGATTTGTGCAGCAATACCGATGTAATGGGAGGAATGGTACCTTATAAAAGGGCACGAAATTCAGTTTAATACAAAGTGCATTTGTATAATGATATCAATACTGGAAACTATGCTGACACACTATTAAAATTGGCGATGGGTGGTTGGAAACGGATGCTGAGGGCTGCGTTAAATTAACGAGAGATTTTTGTAATTTAGTACAGATTCATTCCGAATTAATTGCAAGCGTTTATTCAGAATGAACGAACAACATGCATGAACACAAATGGTTATGTGAAAGGGCGATTCTTACACCAAAAAATTAGAGCGTTAAAAAATAAATTTAGATAATAAATTAAGCGAAGTAGCAGGAGAAATAACAGAGTATTTGTCAGTAGACACAGTTATGGATGTAGAGTTTCGAAATTCTCTAGAGTTGTCAGGTGTGCCCTCACATAAGCTTCAATTAAAATTAGGCGTCCCAGTTATGCTAATGCGAAATTTAGATGCTCTTCGGTTATGTAACGGAACAAGGCTGCGTGGGACACATTTTGGACGTAAAATAATCGGTGCTACAATTTTGACAGGCGTAGGAAAAACGTGAAAATGTTATTATAACACGGATCCCTATAATTCCCACAGATCTTCCTTTTCAATTCAAAAGGTTGCAATTTCCATATTAAGCTCACTTTTGCAATGACAATTAATAAAGCGCAAGGGCAAACGTTACAGGCAGCGGGAGTCAACTTAGAAAAACCGTGCTTCTCTCATGGTCAGCTGTATATAGCATGTTGAATGGAAAAACATATAACGTTGTGTACAGTAGCGTCTTAAAATAGTGTTTTTTTCCAAAATTCCCACAATCAATTAATCAGAATTCCCACAGATCTTCCCTTTCAATTCAAAATTTCCTATTTAGCTTAGTTTCTTTTCAATTCCAAATGCTGCACCTCTGACGGACCTATCAAGCTCAGTTTCCTTTCAACTCAAAAGGCTGCATCTCTGACGTATCTTTTATTTGACTCAGTTTCCTTTCAATTTAGAAAACTGCTTCTCTGACGAATCAATTTAGCTCAGTTTCTTTTCAAAAGTCTACATCCCTGATGGATAACTATGCTCAGTTTCCTTTAATTAAAAAATATCCCATTTCCATTTGGAATAAACAGGCTATTTTCATGCTTTCCTATACGCTGCGTTTCAAAACATTTAAATAGGCTGACGAATCAATTTTGCTCACTTTCCTTTTAATGGCTGCATCTCTGACAAATCTATAAAACTCAGTTTTCTTTCAATTCAAAAAGCAATGGATAGTTCATTTCCCAGTGACCATGCGGGCGAAGCTGCGGGTAACAGCTAGTTCTTAACATATTTCATTACGGACCCCTCAACTCCCATCATTTTTTCCACGTCTGTCTGTCCTTTGCCTTTGTGATCCAATTTTCACCGGCTTTTCTTATTATTTCATCAACCCATTTTTCTCTTGGTCTACCTCTTTTCCTTTTGCTTGGTGGTCCTTGTCAGTTAGTTACTCTCTATGTCCATTTTTCTTTATCCATACGCTAAATGTGACGTACAGCGCGAGCAGTCAAACATACGAAAATATAAACATAAGCCTTCGTGGATTTTACAGCACGCCCACGAGCAAGCGTGACCTTGAACGGACCAGCAAAGTCTGACCCAGTGTGTATATAAATCTTTACAGATTCTGTTACACGACAAGGCCTAAGGATCGCCATTTTTGGGAATGACGGCCTAGGACAAACTCCAAAGCAAGCTATATATCTGCGCACTCGATTTCGAATTAAGTTGTGTGCAGAAAAAATCCAATAATTCTGACGCAAAATAGACATCAACAATTCAAGGCCAGCGTGAAATTTCAATGTATGGTGTAAATGAACTAATAAATTAAAAATATTATCATTACGCGGTAAAAGTAAAGGGTGTCGTTGATCGAAACTTAAATGTGAGAATTATATAAGTTCCTACAAATCGGCAAATGTAAATTACTCTACGCAGTATAAAACTTTACATAGACTATTATACTAAACACGAATAAAAATATTGCATAATCACTTCCAAGACTACAAACACTTTATATTATTGCACGCCATAATTAATGCTACTAGCACTATCTAGTATCAAGTAGTAGAAATACGAGATCTTTCTAGAAGATTCCGTACTAGAAAATTTCTACTACCGCCATCTAGTATCAAATAGCAGAACTAGGAGAGCTATCTAGAAAATTCTATACTAGAACTTTCTACACCTAGTCGTTCGGAACCGGTATGTACTTGAACATTCTAGATGTTTCAGTAGAAGAGATCCTATATAAACTGGTATTGACCGCTACCCAGGTCAGAATTGAATTGGCAATACAAGCAAATATTTTAAAGCGATATAACTGCGAAATAAAGTGTTTATTGTGATTAATTATTAATGTGTTTTAAGTTGTCATTGGTGTTCGGTAATTAAAGTGTTAATTTTAATAATTCAATGGACAGTTTTTACTGTCACGAACCACAAACTCGTAACAATTGGTGTCAGAAGTGGGATCAAATCATGCTGACTTTACTTAAGGATGACACGGAGTGTATGTTGTAGAGTACATGGAGTGTATGGCGAGGTATAGCGACGTTCATCTGGAACATATCTTTCGTGCACAGCCTAAAGATCGCGTGCAAGGCATCGACGAAAACCTGCAGCAGTGGGTGCTAGAGGTAGAGAAGCTGGTTTAAAAAGCATACCGATCTGTACCTAAGCTCATTAAATGGACCTTAGTGCAGACATTCATCAACGGCATCCGCAACCTTGAAGTCAGTGCTGCTGTGAGTCTCGGGTACCACGAGACGTTTAAGGACGCCTTGGCCCATGCACTTGAGGTGGAAGCCGTGCCGCAGGATCTTCGTTCCTGATGACCTTCGTTCCTTCGGAGGTTGCGGCAGCTACAGTTCGCGAACGCAACAAAGGATACAGCCCTAGGTGCTATGGCTGTGGAGAAAGGGGCCATCTTCGATCCAGCTGCCCTAAGCGAACTTTAGAAGTGGAAGGTGATCAATCTCAATAGGGTGGTGCGGCTAACAGCACCGCCCAGCAGCAGAAAGAATACGACTATTTGATCGAAAATCACAGCGAAAAATCTCATGGCAACGAAGATGCATTGTCAAGAAGACCTCGTCCTGAAGATTGCAAGCATCGTACTAGGCAAGAGAGTAAGGAAGTGGTATCAGCGATGATGCTCAGGAGGAACCACTTCAGCAACACGTGGAAGGATAGCCTACAACATGCACAGTAGGAAGATTCAAACATCAAGTCGATTCTGGAATGGATCGAGGCCAGTGCTCAAAAGCCCAAGTAGAATGACGTCTCAGCGATGAGTTCGACGACGAAAAGCTATGAGGCCCAATGGGACGGTTTGCTGATTCAAGATGGGGTCCTGTGCCGTCAATGGAAAATATTCGGGTAGCTGTTGTTTGCAAATGGTTGTCCTTAAAGTTAAAGTACCGGATCTTCTACAGCTGCACCATAATGTTTATTCGGGAGGCCATCTGGGAGTTAAACAAACTCTACCGAAGATCTGAGAATGGTTTTCACTGGGTCCACTATAGTGACGATTTCAAGGATCTATGTCGCAAAAGTACAAGTTGTGCGGCTGTGACGGGACCTCAGACTCGTAATAGAGGTGCATTGAAATTGTACAATGTTGGTAAAGTGAAATTCGTAACAAATATTTCATGGTTGTGAATTCACTATGTGGCCAGAAGTCTTCGCCATTCAAAATCAAGAAGTTTTAACAGTTGCAGATAAAATAGAACATGAAATCTTCGGTCGTTTTGGAGTACCTTTAGAGATTCACAGCGATTAAGGAAGGAATTGTGAGTCTCATACATTCCGGGAAACTTGCTGAGTTATGAGTACTCATAAAACAAGAGCAGCTTCTTACCACCCGCAATCTGATGGAGTAGTTGAACGATTTAATTAGACATTGGAGAGGTACCTAGCAAAAAACGAGATTGAGACAAGCACATACAACCGTTTCTGTTGTCATATCAAAGCGTTGTTTACGAAAGTTCATCAGTGACAACAACTTTCGCAAACTATGGAAGAGAATTACAGCCGCCTGCAGACATGACCACTGGAAAACCACCTTCCGCTGACGACATCGCTCGAGTCCCGCGTCCACGTACAATGAATCTGTCACGTGACGGGTCGCGGGGTGATCTCACTCTGTAAATTTGGGGCTAATTCACAGTATCTATAAACCTGGCTCGACGGCTATCCCCTTTCGGTGTTCTCTTCGGCTGCAATAAAACTACTACAAGTTCAATTCTTACTCCAGAACCAAGAATCTCTAACGTTTCGCTTTTCAACTCCTCGCATTATCTATCATCTGGGCTTAGTATATGCGAAACGTTCCGTCCATCCATTTCCCGAAAATTGTGAGCCAATAATTCAGAAGATTCACTAGCGGTGCAACAATGCGAAGTTGCCAAAATATTATAAACCGTTGGAGCGGAACCAAAGCGCGATACACGAGGAGTTACACCTGACTTTATTATGTAACAAAAGGTGAGGGAAAGTAGGATGGGAAAATGTACTGGATAATTTCTAGCTAACAGAACAAAAATGCGAGGGTATTCGCAACCAGGTGCTTTTACTGATTATAAACTCTTAATAGTCCTTTAAAACTTTTCTCCTTATTTTGTTTTTTAATATAAAAAAATAAACACACAGTAAATAAACACACAGTTTCACATTTCTCAACATAAAAATCTGAAATCTCATTCAATATTAACGATTTTATAACAAATAGAATGAATAGAATAGAATACAATGGTTTTCATTCAATATAGATTAGTACATAGTACTCTATACTACTACATACACTGTCTTAGAAAATACTTCTGTTTTGAGAAGACCTGGGAAGGAGAAGAACTGGAAAGGTTACTGGATTTATTTTTTAAACATATTCACTTTAGCATAATTTTGAACAAATTTTTAGACGAATTTTGATAGAACCAGCGTGGTGGTGATCACATAATTCCCAGACGTTATTGTCATTTATGGTTTACTAGCTGAACCATTGTACTGCCAGTTAATATCATAGGTTGTGTTCAGAAGCCTTTTTTAAACATCCTTCTTTTATACAATATATATATATATATATATATATATATATATATATATATATATATATATATGTGTGTGTGTGTGTGTGTGTGTGTGTGTGTATGTGTGTTATGTGTTTAGAATTCGACAAAAAATTACATTGTCTTCTAATACCAGTCTTTAACCATATAATCCCGTTCCAGTGTCGTAAAAATTCGACCAACGGAAATGAAACAGAGAATGGATGGCAGCCTCATCCTGATAACAGCTCAAAATAATAAAAAACTGCGGTAGCCTCACTGCTGCCAAAAGTGGCAGCTATGATGGCAAATCTGCCCCTTATGATATAATCTATAGGGCAGGCCTGGGTTCAGTAGACTTTGATAGGCTGTCATAATTATGATCATGATAAAAATATGTATCACTAATTATAGCTATTCACTTTTTGATACTTTTTTATCGCTACCGTAACCGTTACGACCTATTAAAGTCCATTGCTGAACATATATTGCCCCATAGGGGACATTTGCCAGATGGTTTTAAATATTATGTACTAAAAGAATCAAACCCACCAAGTAAATAGCTTTGTATAAAATAAAAGAACTGACTCTCTATAATTCGAGTTGACAGATAATTAATCATTTTACCACAATATAACATTTTCAATTTAACAAATCTTCATCACAAAAAGCAGCCACAGCTTCCATATAAATGCAAATGAGCAAAAAGACAAACAAATTGCAAAATTATTAAAATTCACTGCCCTTCATTCATCACTCAGGGTGTTTACATGCGAACGTTTTTCAGAATAAAAAATATTATAATATACAATTTATTTAATATCTTCTTTTAAATATATTTACACATATAATAAATAGAGAATATTATTGGTTGTTGATATCATCTATCTTAAAAACATATTTCCTAAAGTGATGAATTAAAATTCTGTAGTTAATTTAAAAACGTTAATTCCACATGTATATTCTAGAAATTACTTCAGTATCTTGAACGTATTTCACCTGCATGAAAACATGCACAACTATCTAGTCCCAGCATTGTTATTTGTAATTTTACGTGCTGAGTTATCATGCGATAGCGGTGAAGGAAAACCTTTTGAGTAAAAAGCAGAAATTAAAAACATATATTTCGTAAAGATGTAAAGTATACACACGGACATTCCTTGGGCTAAAACACTCTCAGGTAAATAAGAGGAAGCCTGTGTCTAAAAGCGGCAGTAACTGACTCTTTCAACTCATAAAACAAAAATAAAATAATGACAAATAGAATAAAATTTTCGTTATTATATCATTACATCATATTAGAAATCTCAAATTGAATATAAACCTACCCATAGATTGTTTCAGAGGAGGAATGTTGACTCGTTGACTCCTCACAAGTGGGTTGGAAACCGCAACTTTTATTATTTTTGTTTTTTGTAGAATCTGGTTAGAAAAGTGCACATAGTCCATATGATGGTAAGTAGATGCTGTGTCATCAATCTATCCTTGATTAAGAAACAAAATACAGATGAGTTTTAACCCCTTAGACTAAGACAGAATGCGCTTCCAGTAAAAAGGGTCTACAGTTTTCTACACTCATTATACGAAAGGCAGCAGCATTAAGCTGCTATTTTACGCTGGTATTCTGTGAGAGCCTAGTACTTCCCTGATCGAGCCGTCGAATTTGTGCTATAGCTATAATGTTGCTGCAGCGTGGTTGTACTACGTAAGTAGGACGGATATATTTGCCATAGTTGACATGCTTTGGTGGCAAGTTAGCATCACATTTTTATTATATTATTTTGAATTTTAGTAAGAAAAATGCTGCGTCCCATACTCTGATTCATATCCCTCCGTCGCCTATAACGACACGCACGGTACGGGGGATATGGGCTAGTGCATTCTCTTACTTCACCACTGCAGGGTTTATACATGTAAAACATTTTTTTAAAACCAATTATTTAATTTATGATTAAAACTGCTCACATTTATAAAGCTCTTTCATTTTAAAGAAAACAAAAAACCTTTTCAAAATGCTGATTTTTTTGTGACTTTTTCGCGGCCCATACGTCCGTCAGTTTTAATTTCATTACGTTTTGAGCTTGAAAAAATTTCTACCGATTCTTAAAACGAAAGAAATGAGCCGCTTGCAAAATTTATAAAAGTTTTATCACAACGGCTTAATGAATCTCTTCCCTTTTAAATATAAAGGCTTTTGTAACCAATGGAAACATTTTGGTTTAAGCGTTTGATTTATAACTTAGTTTATATCTAAGTTATCGAAACTTTATGGTTTAATAAGGTTGAAAATACATTAAAAAGGTTGCTATTTATTTGGTTAAAAATAATCCCTAAAGAAAATTTGTAGCAGCTAGTAGATAATACATTTATTTGATTTTCGTATACAACAATGCTTTTTGAATCTTTATTTTATTCTGTATACGCATTTAACAATGCTGTATTGTGAAGCGCCGGACTCAATAAACCACTGTATGAACTGAAAGGCATTTTCTCTCTGTTGTTTTAAAAAAAAAGTTAATTGTTAATTATGTTTACATTACAATTATAATAAAATCTTTTTATAACCTTTCTTTTTCTTTCTTCACTTTTCTTTATCTTTTTATGACCAAAGACGATTTGGAGGTGCAACGCCGCAGACGTCGGCGGGCCAGCTACCGACCACGAAGACGATCCCGTCAGCAGCTCCTGCATCTACAGCACCTAACTTAGGTGCTCTGATGATGATGCTGAAGGAGCAGGCTTGCCGACAGAAGGAGCCTACTATGAGGCTCAGGTACCAAGAGACGCTTAAGTCATGGAGGTTGTAGCAGCTACAGTTCGCCACCACAATAAAGATATAGACCTAGGTGCCTAAGGCTGTAGGAAAAAGGTCATCTTCGATCAAGCTGCCCTAAGTAAAATGTGTGTAGGGAAGGTGACCGATCTCGAGAGGGTAGTGGAGCTAACGGCACCACCCAACAACTGCAGGATACGACTTTGTGATCAAACATCGCTGCAGGAAATCTTATGGCAACGTAAATGCATCATCAAGAAAACCTTGTCCTGAAGACTGCAAGATTCTACTAGGCAAGAGGGTAAGGAAGTGGTATCTGTAACGATGCTCAGGACAGACCAGCTCAGCAATGAGTGGAAAGACAGCCTACAATATTCACAGCAGGAAGATTCGGATATCAATCCGATTCTGGAATGGATGAAGGCCAGTGCTCTTAAGCCCAGGTGGAGCGACATCTCAGCGATGAGTTCAACCACAAAAAGACATGGAAGACGGCTTTCGTCCACCCGATCCCTAAAAAAGGCGACTGCTCAGACCCGGCCAACTACCGGCCTATCGCCATCACCTTCTTGTTCTCCAAAACAATGGAGTCCATTGTAAACTGCCAGCTCATGAGGTACCTTGAGGATCACCAGCTGATTAGTGACCGCCAATACGGTTTTCGCCGTGGTAGGTCAGCTGGTGATCTTCTGGTCTACCTAACTCACAGATGGGCGGAGGCAGTAGAGTCCAAGGGGGAGGCATTGGCCGTTAGTTTGGACATTGCGAAGGCCTTCGATCGGGTTTGGCACAAAGCGCTTCTTTCGAAGCTCCCTTCCTATGGGCTTCCCGAGAAATTGTGCGATTGGATCACCAGTTTTCTTGCAGATCGGAGCATCAAGGTCGTTGTAGACGGTGCAAGCTCCGATTGCAAGCCTATTAATGCTGGTGTTCCACAGGGCTGCGTGCTATCGCCAACGCTGTTTCTTCTGCATATCAATGATATGTTGCAGACCCGTAACATTCATTGCTATGCAGATGACAGCACTGGTGATGCTCTTTACACCGGCCGAGCCAATATTTCTCGGGAAAACGTCTCCGAGTGCCGGGACAAACTTGTGTCTGAAGTCGAGTCTCTGCTGAACAGAGTCTCGGATTGGGGGCGACTAAATCTAGTCCAGTTTAACCCCCAGAAGACACAAGTTTGCGCGTTAACCGCTAAAAAGAACCCCTTTGTCGTATCCCCTCAGTTTCAAGGCACTCCCCTTGTTGCCTCAGCCAGTATCGGAATCCTCGGCGTCGACATATGGAGTGACGTGCAGTTTCGTGGTCACTTGGAAGGGAAGGCCAAATTGGCCTCTAAAAAGCTTGGCGTGCTCAGCAGAGCGGGACAGTATTTCATGCCGGCACACCGCCTGCAACTTTACAAGGCGCAGGTTCGGCCGCACATGGAATACTGTTCCCATCTCTGGGCTGGGGCTCCCCAGTACCAGCTCCTTCCACTTGACCACATCCAGCGCAGAGCGGCTCGAATCGTCGACGACCGAGTGCTTTCCGATCGGCTCGATTCTCTGGCACTGCGAAGAGATGTTGCATCCCTTTGCATTTTCTTTCGCATATACCATGGAGAGTGCTCCGACGAATTGTTCGGATTAATCCCAGCCGCCAAATTTCGTGAACGCACTACGCGGCAAACGTCCCGATACCATCCACACCATCTGGATGCTTGGCGGTCTACCACTGTACGTTTCAAAAGGAGTTTTCTTCCGGGTACAACCTCTCTGTGGAATAATTTACCACCAGCGATTTTTCCAATACCCTGGGGACCTTCAAGAAAAGAGCTTACTCCTTTCTAAAGGGCCGGCAACGCATCTGCAATTCCCCTGGTGTTGCAGTTGATCATGGGCGGCGGTAGTCACTTAACATCAGGTGAGCCACATGCTCGTTTGCCCCCTCTTCTATAAAAAAAAAGTAATTGGGCCCAACGGGACAGATTGCTGATTCAGGATGGAGTCCTGTGCCGCAAATAGGAAAATGGTCGGGGAAACAGCTGTTATTTGCATACGGTTGTCCCTAAAGCTAAATTACTAGATTATCTACAGCTGTACAATAATGGTTGTTCAGGAAGCCATCTGGGAGTTAAATTCTAATGAAAATGCGAGAAGGGTTTTACTGGGTCCACTGTCGTGGCGATGTCGAGGACTGGTGTCGCAAATGTACAAGTTGTGAGGCTGTAAAAGGAATTCAGTCTTGTAGTAGAGGTGCACAGAAATTGTACAATTTTGGTGCACCATGGGAGAGGATAGCCTTTGACGTTACGGGGAAATAAGTATTTCATGATTATGATGGATTACTTCAGTAAGTCAGCAGGACGCTGATCTCTTCTCTCATCATGATGTCTTGTTTCTTACTTGGTTTGCGCAAATATGATCATGTATCCGAATATCGTTTACAGCTCAAGTGGTTACCCATTCGCTTTCGCCGGAATCTGCAAACTGTATCTCTTTTGTACTGTATGTTGTTCAATCCTTTGACTCCAAGCTACTTGAAGGAAAACTTTAAGTTTCTTGGTCATGATCGACCTGATAGAGTTCTTCGGTCAGCCGGCGAACTAATTCTAGATCCATGTTCATTTCGAACAAAATTTATGAAATATTCTTTTACGAGCCAAGCCATAAGGTTATGTAATGAACTTCCACTCCAAATTCAACGTGCACAAACTTTGGAAAGTTTCAAAAGTGACGTCAAGAAGCATTACCTAACACTTTGTGGTTATTGATAACCAATTCTAGCAACAGATAGTTATTCTGTGTTTTTTTTTCCTCTTTGTTTTGTATTTATTTATTTATTATCTATGTATATATATGTATGCGTATATATATATATATATATATATATATATATATATATATATACCTATTTATTTTTATTTTTTATGTATTATTGTGGTATTTTAACAAATATAGTTTAGTTTATTTAGATATTAGAATGTAAGTGTAACATAAAACGCACCACCTCCTACTGTTCTTAATTCCAGTTTCTCCTTAGCCCAAAGGTTGTCTGGAAGAGATCGCTCTTTAGCGATAAGACCGCCTTATTGTACATACGTATATATTAAATTTTCTCTGTAATGTATTTATTCGTTGTATATGTGTGGTGTACAATAAAGTATATACTACTAGTACTACTAAGCGGCCAGAAGTCTTCGCCGTTATATTCGAGGTGGGGCTCGTGACGAAGATGCAATGTTTTACGTACTTTCTAACAATTATTTTCCGTAATTTATATATACGCAATAAAACTATGTGCAGAAAGTTTGAGGTGTTTTAAATACACTTCCATTATGTCTGTCAGCTTAGACAACTAGTTCATGAAGTCTTTTGTCGTTTTGGAGTACCTTTAGAGATTCATAGCGATCAAAGATGAAATTCTTAGTCCCAAATATTCTAGGAAACTTGCCAAGTTATGGGTATGAGTAAACAAGAACAATTTCTTATCACCCACAATCTGATGGAAAGGTAGAACGATTTAATCAGACATTGAAAAGGTAGCAAGTAATGTTGAAAATTGGCAACGAAACTGGGACATATACAAACCGTTTTTGTTGTCATATGGAAGCGCTATTTACGAAAGTACATTAGAGACACCAGTTTTCGCAAACTTTGGAAGAGAATTACGGCTGCCTGCCTAATCACCGGAATACTACTTGACGACCTACACAGTAAAACCAATACAAATAACTTGCGAAACAAAATGAATGACATTTATGATTACGTCAAACAATTTTGGTTATTCACTCGGCAGTTTTTAACTGTCTCGAACCCCAAGCCCCAAGCTTGACTGTGCTTCAATAGTTGTATTCGTAATGGCGGACATAGAGTTTGCTTCGTTCCTTTTAATTCGTTACTACTACTAAAAGTAGAAAAGAAAGCGCATTTAGACAGCAATTTTATTCAAATTGAGAAATAAAACTGAGGAATTGAACCCAACTACATTTTATCAAATGCAAACAACACAGCCAGTCCAATCCAGGTGCTTGGCGATAGTCATCGTGCTACTCGCCTCGCTGTCGAATATTCGACTTGTAACGAGCTTACATCGAGAAAATGCTCATTTCGGTCGCCACTTTAAGAGTGACAAACGAGCACACAGTCCACCTGATGATGAATGAATGCTGTGGACCATATACACATCTATTCTCGATTTGGAATCATAATACAGATAAGTTTTTACCCATGATGATTAAGATGGAATACATCATTAGGAGTAAATGGAGCCTATTCTTCTTGTCTTTAACTACGAGTATAAGAAACACACCGACCCGGGATAAAACCCCAGGAGCTTATGATCAGCAGTCGTGTTTTAGACCAATAGACTAATGAAGTAGTCAAATCAGTTATTTGTTTTGTGTTGTTAACAATTATTTAACATAATAAATTATGAGTGTAAGCTGTTCCTTTTAGAAAAAACAGTCCCACTGGGTTCCTTACTGGACCTTCCACGACAGATGTATTTACCGAACCAGTGGCAAATTAAAAATAAGTTAAAAAAAAAGTTAAAGTTACAGCCTATATACGTCCCACTGCTGGGCACTGGCCTCCTCTCATTTCTGAGAGGGTTTTTAGGGTAAGGAAGTGTCCGCCGCGCTACCCCAATGCGTGTTGGCGAACTTCACATGTCTTCGAATTTTTTTTCTTATTTCTCAGACATGCAGGTTTCCTCACGATGTTTTCCTTCACCGCCGAGCACGTGGTAAATCAGCACATAAAATTGCAATTAACAATTTCATCGGTACCGGCGGGGGATCGAACCCGGTTTGCTCGCGTACTGTGAAATTTACAGCGAGCGCTAACCATCTGAGCTACCACGGCTAAAATAAGTGTGATATACATTTTATAATCGTTATTAAAATGTAGTTTCATGTCCATGTCCATGAATGGACGTATCCCGCAGTGGAATTTAATACACTCTGGCAAGTCCACTGCTGAACATAGGCCTCCCCCAAGTAACGCCACAAAGCACGGTCCTGAGCCACCTGCATCCATCGACCTCCTGCATGTCTTACCAGGTTGTCACTCCATCTAGTGGGGGGTCGCCCTACACTACGCCTACCGGTACGAGGCTGCCACTCGAGAGCCTTTCTTCCCCATCGGTTATTGGTTCTTCGAGCTATATGGCCAGCCCATTGCCACTTCAGCTTACTAATCGTCGTTTTACTGCGGATCCGGAGCGGATTTATCCTCATTTCTGAGTCTATCACGCAGAGAAACTCCGAGCATAGCCCTCTCCATAGCTCGCTGAGCGACCTTGAACGTCCTCATACGGCCAGCAGTGAAGGACCACGTCTCTGATCCGTTAGTCATCACTGGCAACACGCATTGGTTGTACACTTTAGTTTTCAGAGATTGAGGTAAACCTGACGAGAAGATGTACCCGAACGCTGCCCAGCCGAGTTGAATCCGTCGTTTGACCTCTCGGTCGAAGCTGGACTTACCTAGTCGGACTATTTGTCCCAGGTAAACGTACTCGTCAACAACTTCGAGCCTAGTGCTCCCAAAAACTACCGGCATAGGTGTGACATGGACATTAAACATGATCTTTGTTTTGTCCATGTTCATCTTAAAACCTAACCGTTGGGAGACACCATTAAGGTCATTGATCATAGTGCTAAGGTCCTCCAGGGATTCTGCCGTAAGGACTATATCATCGGCAATATAGTTTAATACTGGCAGTAAATACGCTCCTAACATACTACTTATTTATGTTTTAACTCAGTCAGATTTATTATTATCGAAGATAATATTAACTCACACATTTTATTTTGAGTCAGTTACCAGTAATTTAAATTATATAATAGGACAATAGAAATAGTCTCGAGGAAAGATAATTTAAATACCTTAGAATACTACACACCAATACTTATCTGTGCAATGTCACAAAATATCAATATTATAAACTGTATAAACTTGGTGCATTAAATAAACAAGGTATGTTAAGAAAATAATTAGAAATTTAATTATTTCTCAATAGTAAAAATATGCATATTTTATGTACTATTGAATATTGGTTGGAAGATTTCAACACTATGTTTAATTTCGTAAGTAATAACCAGATTGTCAGTTTTTTCAGTAGAGATACTACATTACGTGGTAGCTCCTTAGTATTAGTTAATAAATTATAATCATGTAAAGAACGTACAGATACTGTGAGTATCTCTGTTGGGCGAACTGTAGAAATTGCTGTGCTGAGCTTGAGCACGTCATTGTTGTGAGTGTTTACAAACCCCATGTTTAATTTTTGATACCATTGAAACAAATATGAAGGAATTTTTATTTAAGCCTAATGAACATAATAAACCTTTTTTAGTACGCGAAGACTTTAATATCAATCTCATGGAAGCTTCTTGCTTCAGTATTAAATTTTGCTCATTTTTCTAATTATACAACCTTCATATTTTTTTTTGTTTAAAGCTACACGTAATGCACGGTTTAGTGCATTAATATATTGATATTATTTTTACAAGTGTACTACCAGTCGACAAATTAATAATTCAAAAATTAATAATTCTAAGTTGTGATTACTGTGGACAACTGTTTGTATTACCTTATGTGCACAAAAACAGGAAATTGTGTTTGTTCCGATCCAAAACACCTGAAAATCCTTCCATCGTTTTTTTACAAGAAAATTATAAGGAGTATAATTTACCCTTATAAGCAGTGAATTTAATAAAAAAATATTTTCAAAATATCCTCCAGTAACAGTCGCAGCCGCAGCAGTTCATAAGCGCTTCATCTGCTCTTATGAATTCGGTTATATGCATTTTTCCATGAAAGACCATATAACCTTTCCGACAAATTTAGTGAATATGTATATAATGTCATTTTACTGCATATGTGCCCGTTTTGGACTCGATAGGCTGCTTTTTACATATTGTACAAACAAAGTCATTCAGAAACTACGATAGCGTTATTCAGGTTTAAGTATAAAATAAATAGTATAGAATAAGAATAGAATATTTTTTTATTCAATATTGAACACTAAAATAATAATTAAAATGATAATATTGATTGATAAACTATAATATAGAAATACTAAAACTAAAAATTTTAATAGTCAAAAAGACCTGCTCCCCGTGGTATAGTGCCAAGAAAGCTGGCTGCGTTTCCTCGCTGAATAGCTATACTTAGCCTTTGAGCGAGGAAAGAACCAGTCCTCTTATCACCAGCAGCGACGACCAGTCGTAGATATAGTTCCTTTAGAAATTTCACTGCACGCGGACCCCACGGACCGATAGTCTCTACAGCAAATAGCACGTATATGTAGTCATTTCTCAAAGATTCATATTTGCGCCATTTACTAAAAAACCCAGTATGACCGCAAAATGAACAACAAAGGGTTCGACGAAGGTTCACTAGTGTGGTTGCACAATCCAGTCCGCAGCAAAGGGAAATCTCCTAAGCTTCAAGCTAAATGGGACGGCCCGTACCGGATTGTGACCAGGATCAACGATGTAACCTACCGGATACAGAAAGGCGCAAGAGGGATTCCTAAGATCGTCCATGTGGATCGCCTGGCGCGTTATTATGGGGCCGATAATGCTCGGGACGAGCATGTTTTAGGAGGGGGCAGTGTTGCGCGCCTAAGTTGACGTCTGGCACTAGCGCCATCTGTGTCGGGTAACAGAGCGAGGAGAGCTTTCCAGAAAATGACATCACTAATCTTTCAACCGACAGCGCCATCTGTTGTCGAAACGAAGAACTAAGCTTCTAGAAGCTGAGACTCGAACTTTCGGCGCTTTGTCGATTGGTGCGCGTATTTACTTGAATGTTCTGGATGTTTCGGTACTAATGTGTATTTATAGGCGCTGAAATGTGCGATCGGGGGAAGTATTGAATTTGGCGAGACAAGCGAAGCTTCGGAGCGGAATAAAGTGAATTAGTGTGCTTAATTATTGGTGTTTTAAACTTTAATTTGTGTAAAGAAAATTAAAGTGTTAATTTAGGTAATTCTATCGGCAATTTTTATTGTCACAAACCCTAAGCTCGTAACAATACTTATGGTAAATTTTCAGTAGATATTTAACTTACGAAGGAGACCAACTAGCGATGCAAAGTGCAGTGCTGAATATACACGCCTCGTGGAACTTTACCAAGTAGACGCTAAGACCGTGCTTGTCTTGGGGAATTTTCCCGCGTAGCATAATTTCCGACATATTTGAATTATCGCATGAATTACAGACCAACAAATACTGATAGAAGAAGCACTGTGTACATTTAAAGTAATGCCAAAATAGTACAAGAGGCGACAACGGATTGACTAAACCGTCTTTAAGGTGGCTGATTTTGTATCATTAGCGTACAGATATTACTTATATGAATGGAATGAAGCCGGTCTGCCTGCATGAGGTTGGTGCGTTTGGTAGGTATATATAGATTTTGAAACACGTGTCATGGTTTTCACATAATTTATCACACGCTATTGATAATAAATCGTATATGTCCCCGTTTTTTATTTCACCAGCAAAATATAATCAAGTATCTAACTATTTATATTTGATTATCATTGTGTAAAAAAGAAATTCCGAGGAAACTGTCTGTGGCAGTAAATATTAATTTTTAATGGTCATAACTCGAAAATACAATTTTCCAATCTGATTCTTGATGAAAATTGTTTAAGTTTATTCGGTAGACTCACCTCTACAGATATTATTAGGAAAATCCTGCAGAAAGTTAAATAGTTACTTCATTTACACATTCATTTATGCGTGCATCCATTATATTTTTAGCATAATCTTGTTGGCACAACTGTGAGGTTTTGTCTTCGTTACAGTATTTTCCTGTAATAATAAAATTAAATAAAGCTTTGAATAAAACAGAAAGGACGCAGACCATCCGCCACTTCGTAAATCCAAATATGAAATACATCTTACAAAATAAACTTTTTTACAGTGTACAGTAAAAAAGTTTATTATTAGAAAACTACACCGCAACAAAACAGGTAAAAGAGGAAAAAAACTAAATAAAAAAAATTTTGATTAGTAAAACATACCTACTTTTATTAGTGAAAAATACCTACTTCAATAAAATATAATTGAAATTAATTGCAGTAAAACATTTCTTTCATCATAAGATAACTCTAAAATTGGTTAAATTATGTCATATCGAATGATATGTAATTGAACAATTAAAAGTATTTTAGTATTGATCTTTTAACAAGAAGTATGCTAACATCTACTAAGTAATCTTGGGACAGTTTCTATCATGTTTTTATAAAAGATTGTAATACAGCCAAGGAGGATAACCAGAAGAAAAATAATACAGAATTCTGATTATCCACCCCAGATGGGGTGGATAATCGGACACGCGTTTCCGAGTTTCCACCCTGGGGTGGATTCTTTAGCGTTTCAACGGCTTTCAATTGCTCCAGTGAATACTCGTTCTTCCAACAGATACCCTAAAAAACTGAGTTATTAAATAAACACTACGTAAATAAGGGTTCTAACTAAAACCGTTACCTCATTGGTATGACAAACGGCCATAACACAATTAAACCTTAAGAAAGATCCTTGTAAGGAGCTATATTTTGTTTACCTGGTCACATATATTTTAATATATAAAATGTTGATATTTTTACAGACGCCAAATATGAAGTTTAGGGGAGAGGGAGCATTACAATATGTATAATCAAATCTGAGGATCAATATGGAATGAAGCAAGTATATCTAATAGTAATCGAGTATGGTACTAACCATTGAAAATAGGTTAATTTCCAGACATTTGACAGTTAATTAAAAACAAAAATTATATAAATTAACCGTTTCAAAACCGTATTGAAAGTTTTTTTTTTAATTTGGTAGTTAAATATATTTTAAGAACTATATGTTATGGACGACACTTTTCAAAAGACATTTGATGCCAATGTTTAAAATTTACTGTTGAACAAAGGCCGCCTAGCAGGCTGCCCCCGTGAATGCCTCATATTTGCCTTAGTCGCTGCGCTTGGTAGGCAGATTGGCAGTCGCAGTTTTTATTAATAGGTGTATTCGGGACGATGCTGTCATGCTGTTTCCATTTGTCACTCCCCCCCCCCGCGAGAATACAATATAGCAAATACTTTATATGTAATGTCATTAGTATTAAATTATAATATAGAGCTCGTACAGCTCCACTCTATACTTGTAATGGTAGGCTACTCTGATTCGCTCAACTATACAATTCATATTTTATCGTGATAACGCCATAGTGCAGCAAGATAAATAATATTTTCTTTTACTTTCGACATGATTCCTCATGAAGTTTTCAGTATTGTCAAGGTCAAGTTATTTGAGTTATAATGTGGACTCGAATTAAAAAATTTATTTTCACCAGTATAAATACTAGAATCTGTTATGTTTGTGGTCTATCTTCTAAAAGTCATAATTTTTATCGCCTGTGTATATTCTCTTAATTTGAAACATATTCAATATAATCAGAAATTCAGCGGTAGACATAATATGTATGTAAAATATGTATGTAGATTGTACATAATTTTTTGCCGGCTTCGGTGAAAAAGAACGATCTCCAATCGAGTAAGGTGTAAGCCCGGGCAGCGGCCAATGCTTCTTATGATTATATTTGTTATTGGAGGAGGAGGAAAACAACCATCCGGTTCACATGATAGTAAGTGATTACCATCGCCCATCGCACATGAACTGCAGGTTCATTGCTGTCCTTTTAAAAAGAATTTTCTTGAATGTCTCTAATTTGTATCCGCCCGAAAAACCGCTGACGACAGTATATTCCACAGTTTGGTCGTGCGAGGCACAAAATTCCGCAGAAATCACACAGTAGTGGACTGCTGATGATCTAAACGATGAGGATGTAATTTTGAGCTCTACTGCAGTGTAAGATGGTCGAACTCAACAGCTACACATCCCATGGTATAAGTGGTTTAAGACGCATAGAGATGCAACATCTCTTTTCAAGTCCAGTGGATCAAGCCGTTCGTAAAGAATTTGATCGTCGACGATACAGGCCACCCTCTGTTCGGTCGGTATACGTCAAGTGGAAGGAGTGTATACTGGGGTGAACAGCCCAGAAATGAGAACAGTATTCTCTTAATGATTTCTTAAATTTACGCGAACACTACACATTGAATAAAACTATTATTTACGGATTTTATCGCGTTTAATTACTTTAATTTATTTTTATTATTATCCCGACGTTTCGGGTGCTTTACAGCGCCCATGGTCACGGGGGGGGACTGAGATGTTTGACGTCCCAATATCATAGTTAGTCCGGCTACCTTCAGTTTTTTTTTTAATATTAATTTTTTGTCCGATTTACGCAAAACGAGCTTATAGTATCATGAAATCTTGCAGTGGTATGCTTTGTTTGACCTATAAAAGATCTATAAAAACCCGCGTGAAGGAACATATAGCTGATGTGAAGCACCGACGCTCCGGGAAGTCTGCAGTCTGCGAACATGTTCAAGATCGTCCCCACCATTACATTAGATTTGATAAACCACAAATTCTCGCAAAAGAACACCGATTCCTACCAAGGATGATACGCGAGGCTACTGAAATTAAAAAACATCCAAATTTCAATAGAGAAGATGGTTGGGTGCTACCATCTGCTTGGGATCCTATAATTAACAAAATTAAACCAAAACCCAAGCATACCACTGCAAGATTTCATGATACTATAAGCTCGTTTTGCGTAAATCGGACTAAAAATTAATATTAAAAAAAACTGAAGGTAGCCGGACTAACTATGACATTGGGACGTCAAACATCTCAGTCCCCCCGTGACCATGGGTGCTGTAAAGCACCCGAAACGTCGGGATAATAATAATAAAAAAAATTAAAAAAAATTAAAGTAATTAAACGCGATAAAATCCGTAAATAATAGTTTTAATCAATATGTAGTGTTCGCGTAAATTTAAGAAATCATTATGTTTTTTGCTATTATTGCTTACTGAACAAATATAAAATTAATAAGGTAATTTGATTTTTACAGCTGTGATATGAAAATAAAATCAGAACGACGCTCGGACAAATCCGTGTAGAGCTGTTAATGCGACGCCGCGTGGCCAGCGCTCCGCTGCTATTTAATAAATACCGTAATGCGATATTCCTATATGAAATTCCTAAATTTTCTTTTGTAAATGTGAAAATTTTTAGTTTAAAGTATTCTTCAATTATTTTATACACTGAGTATTACAAATGAGACACAGTCCACCTGAATGTAAATGAGTGCTGTTACCCAAAGAAATTTATATTTTTCCTCAACTAAGAATTAAAAAATTGAGATGCCTTGTCACACCTGAGGACTAAAATAGAATGCTTCTACATTCACCATACTAAACAGCAGCGGTAAGCTGTTATTTAATGCTGGTATTCTGAGAAAGCGTGGTTCTACTCCGGTTGAGCTGACTCATTTGAGCTACAACCACTCTACTATGTATAAATTCAAACCTCACCTGCATATGCACATACCGCAAACTTGCATACTAGGCTCTGGTGAATATCACAGTACAAATATTCGCACTGGCTGGGATTCTAAGCGCAGGAAAACTAAAAGTAATTTTATATACATGGCTCCTTCCTTCCGTACTGTTTTTACGTGGTAGAGCCACGCTGCAGCTATATTATGGTGGTTGCACGAATGGGCCAGCTTGCCTGGAGTAGGACCACGCTACCACAAAATAACAACGTAAAATATCAGCTTAATGCTGCTGAGTTTCGTATGGCGAGTGTAGAGAACCAAAAAGCCTTTTTACTGGAAACGAGAAATTGCATCTTAGTCCTCAAGGGTAATTTTGTGAGGGGCATGATCAGCTCAGATGTCTTTGGATCACAATATTCACTTATTGTGAATAAAAATTAATTTATTCTATATAAAAAGTATTTTTGCGCGTCTAAGTTGACGTCTGGCACTAGCGCCATCTAGTGTCGGGTAACAGAGCGAGGAGAGCTTTCCAGAAAGTGACAAGACTAATCTTTCAACCAACAGCGCCATCTAGTATCGAATAGAAGCACTAAGCTTTCTAGAATCCCAACACTCGAACTTTCGACAACTGGTCGGTTGGCGCGCGTATTTACTTGAATATTCTGGATGTTTCGGTGAAAAAGTGTATTTAAACCCGCTGCATGCCACGATCGGAGCAGTATTGAATTTGGCGAGACAAACGAAGCTTCGGAGCAAAATAAAGTGAATCAGTGTGATTAATTATTAGTGTCTTTTAAGTTTTAATTAGTGTAAAGTGAATTAAAGTGTTAATTTTGGTAATTCTATCGGCAATTTTTATTGTCACGAACCTCAAGCTCGTAACAGTATCATTAGAATGCATAGACTGTCTTTAATTACTTGCGGTTGAGGTTTCCTCAAACTTGAGCTTTATGCTGTTCATTGAGTCCATGACTAAAAGCAAGTAGCCCAACGGATCAGTAACCTGAATTGGCAGTATACC
Source organism: Parnassius apollo (assembly GCA_907164705.1). Taxonomy (NCBI): domain Eukaryota; kingdom Metazoa; phylum Arthropoda; class Insecta; order Lepidoptera; family Papilionidae; genus Parnassius; species Parnassius apollo. Next base: position 1,070,934 of record CAJQZP010000616.1, read on the forward strand.
GGATATGTAGGTCAAAGTGTTAAACACCGATAAGGAAGAAATTCTCAAGTGATAGCGCAATCGTAAGAGTGGCTCACTACTATATGGAGTAACGATGTAGTAGGAGATGCAGGAAATTTAATGCAGATGGCTCAGGGTAGAGATTTGAGGCTTTTTTGAAGGATTCCTAGAACCCATCTTCAGCGGTAAACTTGTCAAGGGCGGTAATGATGATGAACATTATGACAACATATTTTTTATTGTTTGGTGATTTAGACCTAATCTTCCTTTTTGCTATTTTCTTCCTCACGAATCATAAAACTAGAACACGTACTAATAACACAGTTTTCTTACAATTGAGAAATATTACCTATTATTAACTTTTCTATCCTTTTCAATCTTTTATACCGTCTTCCTAAAAGAAGGAGGTTATATATTCGATGCGTTTTTCATGCTAAACAGATTAAATTTTGAAATATGCTATACTGATCATTAGAAATCTAAAAATTAAAAAAAAAACACCATAAATTTCGATGTCTCTTAGTTAGGGGAGATAGGGGAGAGATGGGCACTTTTTCACATATCAGGTAATAAAAAAGCACATTTTTAATATATCCAATATTTATCACCAAGTTCAATTGCACCATATATTTGGCAAGATGTTTTACAAAGAAAAGTCTGCAAATTATAATCAGTCTCAACGTTACAAAAGAATTTCAGAAATACGTCAATTGTGCCCAAAGCTCCCCATGGTAGGGAGATTGGGGCACCCTCTGTGAGAGGTTTGAAGATGATGCTTAAAACATCCACGATACATAATATTAACCGAAATTTTGTGAAGATATAAACCTAGATGAAGAACCCTTTACATATTCTTGTTTAAGATATCGTAGCAATTTTTTTCTAGGTTTTTCAAAGTTATCACTTGTTTTTGTTATGTTACCGCCTTTTGACACTTCTTCATGACACACAATATTCTGTCTTTCGGAATTTCGCATCGCTTATTCTTCTTTTTATACCTACGGCATCTTTCTGCAATTAAAATCATCAAAACATTTTAACTTAATTTAGGTAATGACAAACTATTTTACTATATACGCTTCGTAGTCTGAAAATATTAAATACATTTAAAACAAAATATAAAACTCACCTAATTATTGTTCAAAAAGCTATGGCTTGATATTTACCTACCTAAATAATTACAGACACTTAACGCTGTCCGGCGGGGTCATACGGAAAGCATAAGAGTGAATATTACTTTTTTTTTGATACTTAAAGGCTGAAATAAAAGTGTTTTTCATGCTATTAATTTTAACTAAGATACAAGCATATCTTTAACGTGCAATCATTATTGACTTTATTAAAATATTGTTTCTAATGATAATATTGTTGCTTAAGATTATGTTTATGATTGATGATGACCTGTGAGAAATTTTTTTTGTAGGGTACCATCATTTAGTGTTTCTTCTTTTATATTCTTTCCAACTAATACCTCATAGATACATGACTCTTATGGTGATAACAATACTTTCTAAAATATTTCGGACATTCTTTGTATTAGATCCAGTTAGTTCATTTATGTAATCTATGTTAATTATTATTAGTCTACCAATGACGGTGTGAACATCCGCACATCACTTAATTCACAGGCCCACTGAAAACCAGCGCTGTAGTCTCATATCGACTGCGGCATTAAGCTGAGTGCGGTCTGTTTGCCGTGTATGCCACACACACTTGCGTGCGTAAAATGTGTGATGTGTTTAATATTTTCTTTTTTCAAATGATGCCGCAGGAGTAAAACGGCGAGCCATTCTTCTCAGCGCATTCGCCGACGGTACGTTCAAGCTCGCCTCAGATCTCGCTGTACCAAAGGATCTCCAGCAAATCCCATTTGAGGATATCCTAACCATGTTGGATACTCATTTCACACCGAAGCAGGTTGGATTTAGCGAGCGCCACAATTTTTATACCGCTAACCAACAGCCCGCCGAGTCACCGTCGCAGTGGGCCGCCAGATTGCGCGGCCTCAAGCGCTCACTGCCAATTTCTCCAATTTGGAGGAAGCACTGAGGGACCGATTCATTATGGGGATGCTGCCGGGAGTGGAAAAAGAAAAATTATACACGCAGGATATTTCGGGTATCACACTAGCAAAAAGCTGTGGAGTTAGCGGAGCACATACGAAGTGCGCAGGTGGTAGTCGCCAGCGCCGTCGCTGCCACTACCGTCGTCACCGATACCACCACGGACCAGATATACAAGATTGGTCAGGAATCGAAGTGCATGCGTTCTCGTCAAAAGTGCGTGGTATGCGGTTATACGAGTCGCAGTGCGTCGGAGTGTCGTTTCGCTAATTACAAATGTTAAAAGTATAATACGAAGGGACACTTGCGTAGGATCTGCAAAAAAGTGAACTACGTAAATACGAGTGAGGTGGACGAAGACGGCGATGATGGTAAGCTATTTAATATACGATCGGTTAAGGGCGAGCCTTTAGTGGAAACCGTTACTGCCAACGGCATAGATTTAAAATTTCAAATCGATAGTAGATCGGCGGTGACTGTGATATCGGAACAAACATATAAATTGCATTTCCATGATGTTCCATTATCGTTCACTAAAAATAAACTAGTGAGTTACATCGGTGAAGTTTTAGGTTGCACCGGCCGCGCCCAGATGACGCTTCAGTGGCGGGGTCGAACGGGTATGCTAGACGTTTATGTAGTTCGTAATGGCGACCCGCCACTGCTCGGTAGGGATTTTATTACACAGTTTGAACTTCAACTGGCGCCAGTACATTATTGTAAGCAAATACAGAATGACATTGAAATGCTCCATATACGTTATCCTAAAGTATTCTCGGGAGAGCTTGGGTGCTTCAATAAATATGAAGTTAAGTTAACATTGAAAGAGAACACTAAGCCAGTGTTTTTAAGGCGCGTCCTATTGCTTTCGCCTTAAGAGACAAAGTAGATAGCGAACTAAAGAGGTTCGATCTAGGGGTACTTCGTCCTGTTAATTATTCGGAATATGCATCCCCAATCGTACCCGTATTAAAACGCGATGGCTCTGTCAGAATATGTGCAGATTATTCTGTTAGCCTAAACAAACAGTTGGTTATAGACCAATACCCATTGCCGACGGTTAATGAACTTTTCTCTAAGTTACACGGGGGCCAATACTTTACTAAGCTTGACCTCTCAATGGCGTATAATCAATTTTGCCTGAATAACGAATCCCAAAAGCTAACCTGTATCAATACCCATCGGGGTTTATTTTCTTATACACGTTTAGTGTTCGGCCTGGCTTCTGCCCCGGCTATTTTACAGCGTGCAATGGAATATGTGCTAGCAGGGTTAAATGGAATACATTTTTTACTTGACGATGTACTAATAACCGGCCGAAACGATGCCGAGCACCTAGACAGGCTACACCAGCTGCTACAAAGATTACAATACGCGGGCTTAACTTTGCAAAAAAATAAGTACAGTTTTTTCAAAGACGAAATAAGTTACCTGGAATACGTTATAAGTAATGACGGCTTAAAGAAGTCACCGGAAAAGGTTAAAGCTATATTAGAAGCGCCAATCCCCACAAATGTTAGCCAGTTACAATCGTTTTTAAGCCTCGTCAATTATTACAGGTGCTTCGTTCCAAACGCGTCATCTATTCTATCCCCCCTCTACGAATTATTAAAAAAGGGGACAAAATGGAAATGGTCTAAAATAGAAAACGAAGCACTCGATAATATTAGATAAAATTTATCCTCGGAACAGGTTTTAACACATTTTAATCCAAATGAAAAAATTATACTAACCGTGGATGCGTCACCTAAAGGGTTAGGTGCAATATTATCGCAAAAGGATAGTGCAGGTATTGAGAAACCAATCTCGTTTGCATCACGGACGTTAAATAATGCCGAGAAAAAATATTCTCAAATACAAAAAGAAGCAACTGCTATAGTATTTGGGGTACGGAGGTTCCAACAATATCTATATATATGGTGGGTCTACACCTTTTATTCTACGTACGGATCACAAACCGTTATTATCAATTTTTGGGCCATATAAAGGAATTCCGGAGGTATCTGCTAACCGTTTACAGAGATATGCTTTATTTCTAAGCGGATATAATTATACTATAGAATATGTTAAGAGTTCGGATAATAGCGCAGACTACTTATCGCGTGCCAGCCTTCCGGGCGCCGCTGCAAGAAGTAGCGGCGCGGGCGGGGATTCGAACGCGGGGTACACGGGAACCGCCGATATCGACGATCGCGCAGCGTACATCAATTTCGTTGTCAAGGGCGCGATACCGATAACTTTACAGGCGTTACGTGATGCAACAAATAAAGATCGAATTTTGAAAAAGGTCGTACATTATGTTTTAGAGGGGTGGCCTAAAAAAAGTTTGTGTAAATTAGAACTTTCATATGAAAATGGTTGCCTTATGCGCGGTCATAAAATAGTTACACCTGCAACGTTACGTGATAGAGTGATATCGGAGCTGCATGCATCACACATGGGTATTGTTAAAACTAAAGCCGAAGCTCGCTCTCGGTTTTAGTTTCCAGGTATTGACGGCGTCCTTGAGCGCATGATTGGCTCCTGCGAATCTCTATGCACGCAACTTCGAGGATCGCCGCCGCGTGTACCTATTTCCCCGTGGAAATATCCTGCTGACCCTTTCCGAAGGATACATCTCGACTTCCTCGGCCCCATCAACGGACATACGTACTTGGTGATCGTTGATGCGTATTCCAAATGGGTCGAAGTCTGCCGCATGAATACTTCTTGCTCTTCCATCGCAGTTATAGATAAATTATAAGAATTCATGTCAAGGTTCGGTCTTCCAGAGACTATAGTGACTGATAATGGAATATCGATTTGCTCACGCATGTCACGTCACCTGCCTACCACCCGGCAAGTAACGGGCAAGCTGAAAGCTACGTGAAGGTAATTAAAAGGGGTATCAAGTCTAGTTTGTTAAGCAGCAATAATCTTAGAGAATGCAATTTAAATCTCTTAATATACATTTTCAACTACCGCAATTCGGTCCATTCTACGACGGGTTTATCTCCTGCACAAATAGTTTTTGGTCGCAAATTAAGATCCCGGTTAGATAAATTAAAACCGGCACCATCGCCGCCCCTGTCTTCCTCACTCGCTAAAGCAGTCCGATCAAAACAGTGTTCACATGTTAAGTCACACGGTGGATAAACAAAAAATGTTTTTACCCGAACAAAATATTTTATATAAAAAATATTCTAATAAAGATAAGTTTAAATGGCATCAAGGCGTAATTATACAAAAACTTGGTAAAATTATATACTTAATCCGAGACTCATTGTTAAATACTGTTGTAAAAAAGCATGTAAATCAAATAATTTTAAACAAAGGCACCATTAATAGAAAAAGTAGATCCTGGGAGCTTGATATTCTCAGCCCTGACACCTCAGGTAGTTCGGGTTTGACAACTGTGACATCGTTACCTATATTACCGCCAGACTCGCAATCCCACAAGCAAGTTCGCGATCTGAGGGAGGGGGATGGACACGAGGACAGAATATTAACACCTGCACCTGCAACTGAAACCCTTACGGAGAACTTGACGCTTTGCAATGACTCTTGCCACCAATCACCATCACCCTCACATATTACGGTAACGGGAGGTGTTCGGCGTCCACAATCGTCTGATGATGAAGACGAGGAGATGGTACCACTGGCACAAGAATATCAAGCGCCATTAAAACGAAATCGCCCCAAGGTTAATTACAAAATGTTTTTTTTAGTATGTAAAACATATAACACCCTCACTACAGGGGGAGGAATGTTGTGTATGTACGCGGCTGTGACCGCGCCCAATAATATTTCTTGCAATTAAAGCAGTTCGTTGACAGTCGTCAAGTGTTTCACTAGACTCCTGCGCTCCGTATCGCGAACTATACAGATATTTTAGCGTGACTTACATCTTAATACATACGTTAGTAAATATAAAACGCAAAGAAACTTAAAATAAAAAATTTAGCTTTACTGGTTCTTTGATTATATACGGCGAAACAACAACCAAATGTGTACGTTACCGCGCATCTAACCTTAAAGAGCGTGTAACTTTGACAACTAAACGAAATGACAAATTATTAATGAATGAACAGTTTTTTCAGTAAGTAACATTAATAACTAATATAAAAATAAACTGAATTTTACAATTGAACTGGAATTACGAGGGGGTGCCTATATCTCCCAACTGCCCAATTCTTTCCTACCTCCCCTACCTTTAAAATGAAAAATAATAACGAAATTTATAAATTTTGAAACCTTTTAAGTAGAAAAAGTTCTAATATTGTTGAGAAAATACATTAAATTCACACTAAATTATTCCTATTAGGCGTGCGCGACAGTATCACAAATAAAAGGTACGCTGAAAGCATAACCTTGGAGAAATTTTAATGAGGAAAGGTCAGCCTTTCTGTTTCGTGGCTTATCTTTTCTAATTTATCTTATAAATTTTCTATAAATTAACAACTTGTTGTTTTAAATAAATGAAAATATCATTGAAGTAATATGTACTTACGTACTAGAACAGCTATTTCAAACAAAACATGTGCGCTACTCTGTGTTCGCGCGGTTGGTTTTTTTATCATAGAATAAGCATAGGTAGAATGATCCGTAGGTAATAGTAGATTGTATTGATAATAGGTAAATTATATCGAGAACAATGATATTATTTTTATCTGAATATTTTAAAAGGTATCTATGTCAAATATAAAAAACATACTAAATGTACGTTTAACAAAACTTATTAACATAACATTTAAATTAAAAATATACTTATTTAAATTAGAACAAGAGTCGTTCATAAATGCTGGGCACGCGAGAGTTAAAAATGGACGAATTTATTCCACTTTGATTTTGATGTGGAAACCTAAAAATAAAATAAAAGAATAATAAGCAGATTTATTATATTCGTCCTATATTTAAATACCCATAGAAATGTTGCATCTGAACATATTAATTGCATAATCTATATTCTATGACACGAGATGGCGTCTAAGGAATAATTTGTTTTATTATTAATCTAAAATATTTTTTATTGATTAAATATCTTATTAACTGATGAAAAGTAATTACTTGGTTTTTACTGACATTTCTTGAATTATTTGTGCAAATTATAGCGAGTGACTGATTACAGTGCGGTGTATGCACCGCAGTTCAGTGGAACACAGTAGCTGAATGCAGTGTCGCCTCTAGTACGTAAGTACATAATAGCTAAATGGAAAATATTGTGTTATATGAGTATCACTTTAATTAAACTGATGCTTGTTTGGAAATTCTTGAAAAAACCTATGAATAGAAAAGAATATTGATATTTATTCAAAGATCAAAAATGATTCTTATTAAAATTCATTTTTACTTCGATTTCTGGTTCAGTGGTCAGTAGGTATTACGACTATGTCCAGCGGAGAATTTAAGAATGCTATTTTTATCTATGATTGTTGCACATTTTCTATTTATGATTCATTATAAATGTATATTTATCGCTTTCGGTTCATATTTTCTCTTTTTAATTGATAGATATCAATTAGTTTATTAGTCATTATATTTTCATAGTAATTATCATAGAGCTATATAGATATCTTAAGGTTCCTTTAAATTTACAATGTAAGATATACATGGAATATACACATGAGTAATTTTATTTTTTTAACATTTTTGTAATTAGTTCACGTTGTTTTGTGCGATCTTGCAGTGGCTGTATAGGAATATTCATTATTCCATATCATCCCGAGGGTTTCGTAAGAGGCGACAGGGGGAAAAAATCAGAAGATGGGTAGTATAACATTTCTAATAACGATTTAAAATAACGAGCTGCGGTTTCTGATGCGCTTGCCAAGCGTGGCAACTGTGGTAAAATTCTCCCTTTGAGGCATTCTATGATGTTAGGCTGTAACGGTTATTGTGCGATATTATGTAAATCAGTGTAATACCACCTATGTACATTGCTCTATTCGTATTGTAAACTTGTAAATCTAACCAGTTAAAGAAATCATGTCAGTGTTTAAGAGTATTATTACTCTTCCTGCATCACATGTTCTATATAAGAAGAAAATTTAATGCTTACGAGTTGGGTCTGTCGTGTGTCGCTGAATAAGAGACTCCTTAAATATTACTCCACGAAATTATCCTCTAGTTAAAAAATAAAACAAAATATTCGAAGAAATTTGACCAAGTGTTTAGTAAATGTGAGTGACCCATTACGTAACTGGTGGATACACAGCTACTGTACTCCATGAGCATCTAAACAGAATACGAACGGAGAAGGTAACACATGCGTTGTAACCTCATTTAACTCCCTCGAACCGAATTTAGTTCGATACCATAATTTTATGCCTACAAGCTGGCCAGTGATTATTAAACCTTTGAAAACGTGATTAAAACGTGACTGACGGAAGTTAAAGTGTGAATTTCTCCAAACGCAATTTTAGGAAGAATAAAAATCTCGAAGTTTTAGTTATTTAGGTGTTCTTGTAATATTTTCCATTACCGTTGGGTACGGGTTTAAAAAAATAATAGAAATAGAAATTATATAAAGGTTTTAAATAACACTTACTGAAAATTACTGTAATGGGTAATTTACCACTGGTTACAAAACACCTCTGCCCTAGAAAGAATCAGCAAGAAACCCAAATGAACTTTTTTATAAAAAATAACGGTTAATAATCATTATAGTTGCACAATAATTAACAACAATTTACATACAATTTTTATTTAATAAAGTTTAAAATCTCCGCCGAAGTCAGAATTTATATATTTTCTGGGATTTGTTGTCAAAGCGTATGCATCGCCCCACTAATGTGTGTACAGTCGATTAACTGGTATTGATAAATTTAATTGAAAGAAATTATTCAATACCCTTGTAACAATACTCCTTTACATAAATTTTAATACGTGACATTAAACTCTGCGGTAAGATTAATGTCAATCCCGTCATGATTGGCTTTGAGAAGCTCAGCCGTTTTCGGTAAAAAAGGTGGCTTAATTTATCTTCTTCCTCTTCATTATTTGTTTAGTGACTTGCTGATAAAAAATTACAAACTTTTTTTTTTTTTGATTAATTTACTAAAATGAAAATTGTTTTAGAATGAATTATACTAATCTGTTTTTAATTTTTTGAGATGATTTTACTGAAGAATATTATTGGATGTTTTTTTTCTTGGTGTTCATTATTTGTGTTGAAGTGAACTAAAATTTAATTAATTCTTAATAATTGTCTGTTAATGTAACTGATCAATAACCTAAAGTGAGTAAATGCAGTTCAAAAGTTTGCTTATAAAATATGCTTATAAATATCCATTCAATAGTCTAGAGCGAAATGTGAACTCCTCTCCAAGAAGAAAGCAACAATCGTAATAGCGTTGTTTTCCAAAGTGGCAAAATAACGTTGAAAAATTTAAAATTTTTAAAAACTTCATATTTAAATTTTTATGTTTTTTTTATTGCCAAAGCTTAATAATTTTAAGTTAATAAGGCATAAAATTGTTTAAAATATATGTATTTTGTTATGCAACTGCATCGACAATCTATGATTTCGTGGTATGAGTATTTCCCATGGTTACCATTGTTGAATGTTTCTCACAATATCCAACAATATCGTTGATTACTATGTAAGGTATCTATTATTAAACAAATAACGATATAGAAATATTCTTGAAAATATTTCTGAATCATATTTCCCGCAAAGGTTTTTAGGATATCTTCTACTTCGAAACGAAAATCTCGCAGGACGAGGGGATTTCTCGTGGATTGCAGTTAGTGTTTGAGAAATGGTTTTATAGTTTCGCTCAGTGTTTTTAAATTTCTCTGTGAGTGCAATTGCGCAGCGGACAAACTTGTATCGATTGGAGAATATTTTCTAAGAACTAATTTTATTGGCAATATTTTAGAAATGACTTCAAAAAATTAGATTATCAATTTCAGTGTATTTTATTTTTTGTGAAAACTCCTTTAAAATTGTTGTGGTTTCAAACTTAAAGAAAAGAAAAAGTAATTATAAAAAACAAACATACGTCTATGGGATTAAGCATGCGTGCGAATGATGTTTAGTAGAAGATACAGTGTTGACTACAAAGTTATTTACATTTTAATTACAGAGTGGTCCTGCCCTGGCTGAGCGGATCCATTCGAGCTACAAATATAATGCAACTGCGACATAGCTCTACCAAGTGCAAAAATTTAAACTTTACCTACACACTAAAGAAGTTTTCACACACCTATGCAATTAATTCAAAAATGGTGCAATGATATTCATATGTCTAAAGTTAATCACGCTTTAATGTTATAGACTAGGTTAAAACTATTGTGATATAAATGAAGTAGCAAAACACGCCGCGATTTGTAGCGGTGGCGTTTAAGAGCCCAATACGCCATATCTTCCTGTTAGTGTCCTAAAAGATGAGAGGGAGAAACTGAAACTGAAACGATAGATGGACAGCAGCATCTTCATAACAACTTAAAGTAATAAAAATTAGTCGTATCCAACCCGCTTGCGTTACAATTACCAAAAATATCCCCACGATGAGGCCATTTTTGGGGAGGACTAATTTCACCAGTGGACTATGATAGGCTGTAGTGATGATAACAGCGAAGGAGATGACGGTAATCATAAACAAAACACATTAATGTAAGTGCACACGACTATTTTTGAAATTTGTCATGAAATTATAAAGCGTATATAATTTGTGAGTGAACAAGTTTTCCGAACTTAAAGCAATAAAACCGGCTAAGTGCGAGTCGGGCCACACTCTATAATGATTCCGGAAACATTATGACCACACAAACTTTTCCTTTAGAAAGGTTCGTATGTTCTGATCACAACTTATAAACTACATTTCAGTATTCGTAGTTACAAAACAGTATATGTTTAATAAAACACAGAAACAAATTCTTAACTAGCTTAACAACAGACTAGAAACTAACCTTATTAAATTTTTAGAGTCCATTAGCAGTATAACATTTTCTGAAATATTTAATAGATTAGATACAATTTAAAATTGACAAAGACTAGATGAAGTGAGGATCTCGTAAGACATGCAGGAATTCAATGGATGCAGGTGGCTCAGGACCGTGCCTTGTACTAATCCTTTGGAGAACCATATGTTCAGCAGTGAACTTGTTAAGGGCTGTAATTATGATGAAGAATCAAAATGCAGATGTGTTGTTATCCCTGATAATTATTCTTTAGGTGTGTTTGTCTCTGAACTCCTCCTGGCTGGACCGATTTTCATGACATAGTTGGTGCTTGCGTGAGTCCCTGGATGCTTTACATTCACCATAGAACTCAGTAGGTGGCACCGTTGCCAAGATTCAGAAATCATCCATACAAAACCGGCTCGCTCGTATAATAATAAAACTTAAAACTATTGTTGCATGAATAAGTCAACTAGCGCCATCTAGTGTCAGGAACGAGAGCGAGGGGAGCATTGAGAAAATGACATCACAAATCGCTCAACTGACAGCGCCTAGTCGAAACTCGAACGCTCGGTACCTTCCGCGTGTTTACTTGAACATTCTGGATATTTCTTTGCTAATTCAAATATATAGGCGCTGCAAGATGCGATCGAGACAGTGTTGATTTGGGCGAAACAAGCGAAGCTTCGGAGTGGAATTAAGTGAATTAGTGTGTTTAAATTATTAGTGTTTTAACTTTAATTTGTGTAAAGTAAATTAAAGTGTTAATTTAGGTAATTTTATCGGCAACTTTTATTGTCACGAACCTCAAGCTCGTAACAATTGGTGTCAGAAGTGCGATTAAATCATGTCGATTTTACCTAAGGAGGAAACGGAGGGTGTCCGTACCCGAAATCAACGCCAGCAGGAGACGGACCAAAGAAGATTTGGTGGTGCAACGCCGCTGACGTCGGAGGGCCAGCCGCCGGCTGCAGGCCCGTCAGTAGCTCCTCCATCTGCAGCACCCGATTTAGGTGCTCTGATGGTGATGCTGCAGGAACAGGCTCGCTGACAGGAGGAACAGGCTCGCCGACAGGAGGAACAGGCTCGCCGACAGGAGGAACAGGCTCGCCGACAGGAGGAACAGGCCCGTTGGTTGAAAGAGCAGCAGGAGGAACAGGCCCGCCGACAGGAAGAGCAGATGCTCCTCGTGAAGGACATTCACGCTAACTTCGGGAAAGAGATTAGGGAGGTGAAGGATAGGGTTGCTCAACATGACAACCGCCTGTCGGAAGCTGAAACCCAAATCCAGGAAGCTAAAACCAAAATCGACCAAGTAAACAATCGGGTTGATTACGTGATGGCTGACGTGAAGAAAACGCTGGACGACCTCAAACTGGGGGATGGAACTACAGCTCCCGTAGTAGCTATTACACCTTCGCTACGTGGGTTCAAGGTGCCACCATTCGACGGGACTTCTTCCTGGTCAGCCTACAAAATCCAGTTCGAGGCTGTTATGAAGGCGAACGGCTGGAATAAAAGTCAGGCCATGACTGCTCTCACACTAGGCCTGCGCGACCAGGCCTTAACAGTTCTGGAAGCTCTCGGTGAGGAAGTGACTTATGAGCAACTCCTTGAGGCATTGGAGGCGAGATATGGCGACGCTCACCTGGAACACGTCTTTCGTGCGCAGCTTAAAGATCGTGTGCAGCGCATCAACGAAAACCTGCAGCAGTGGGCTCTAGAAGTGGAGAAGCTGGTGCGAAAAGCATACCGGTCTGTACCTGCGCTCATTGAAGGGAACCTGGTGCAGACATTCATCGACGGCATCCGCGACCTGGAAGTCAGAGCTGCTGTGAGGCTCGGGTACCACGAGACGCTTAGGGACGCCTTGGCCCATGCACTGGAAGTGGAAGCCGTGCGGCAGGATCATCGTTCCCATCGCGTCAGGGAGGTTGCAGCAGCTACAGTTCGCGACCGCAACAAAGGATACAGCCCAAGGTGCTATGGCTGTGGGGAAAAGGGCCATCTTCGATCCAGCTGCCCTAAGCGAACCCTAGAAAGGGAAATTGAACGATCTCAGGAGGGTAGTGCGGCCAACAGCACCGCCCAGCAGCGGCAGGGAAACGAGTAAAAGCCAGAACTGCGGGGCGGGTGCTGGCTGATGTTAAAAGAGCCCCAAGGATCTCGATCTCACAAACCCATGATGGGAACAGCCTAATCATAAAGGGCGAGATCAACGGAATGCCGTGTAAGCTGACCATAGACACTGGAGCCTCTCGTACGGTTGTTAGTTCCCAACTTATAAGTCAGTTCCTTGGGGACTCCGCATACAACCGAGAACGCCTTAATTTGGTAACAGCCACGGGTCAGCGTATACCCGTCCGTGGAGAGAAGGAGATGGAGTTGAAGCTAGGCAACGTGATCTACCTGCATAATGTCATCGTGGCTGATATAATGGACGACTGCATCTTAGGCCTAGACTTTATGAGGAATAATTGTTGTGAGATCGACGTTAAGCAAGGTGTTTTGAAATGTGGACAGGAGGAACTTTTTATGGAAGGTGCGTTACCAGGGAACGTGTACAGCATCAAGAAGATTGTTCTTCCGCCGAGATCGGAAACGATTGTTCCGGTTAGTCTACCTCGAAACGCTGGGCAAGCTCACCGTTGTGTACTTGTGGAAAGGGTAAACAATGACCTTCCATGGAAAGTAGCTCGAACCTTGGTCAGGACCACTGACATCTCAGGAGTACGTGTGCTGAACCTTTGCGACCGGGAACAGATTATAGAAAAAGGCACACTGGTTGGTACTTGTGAGGAAGTGGATTGGTTACGTCAGTGCCAATATATATCGAGTGGGACCCCCAGCAAGGATTCAGAAACGAGAGTGACCACACTTTTGGAAGACTGTCGCAGTGTTCTGTCCCCGAACGAATTGGTCAAGGCGAAGAAGTTGTTACTCAAGTACGCCGATGTATTCTCATCAAATGATGCTGACATAGGAAAGACTGGCCTAGTTCAACACAAAATAAACACAGGAGAGGAATTGCCTATCCGTCAGCGGCCAAGAAGATTGCCGGTAGCACGTGAAAAGGAAGTGGAAACCATGATTGAAGGAATGGTGAAGGATGGTGTTATTGAACCTTCCTCTAGTCCATGGTGTTCACCAGTGGTGCTGGTGAAAAAGAAGGATGGCAGCATGCGGTTCTGTGTTGATTACCGCCGTCTGAACGACGTTACAAAGAAGGACAGCTATCCCTTGCCAAGAATTGATGACACGCTGGACATGCTTACAGGAGTAAAATGGTTTAGCACGCTGGATCTAAAAAGTGGCTACTGGCAAGTTGAAATTGACCCTAAGGACAAGGAGAAAACTGCGTTCTCGACGGGAAAGGGTCTGTGGCAATTCAAAGTAATGCCGTTTGGGTTGTGCAATGCTCCAGCAACGTTTGAAAGGCTGATGGAACTTGTACTTACCGGGCTAATTGGCGATGCCTGTCTGGTCTACTTGGATGACATCATCATCGTGGGCCGTACGTTTGAGGAACACCTTCAAAACCTGGAACGAGTGCTCATGAAGATTCAGAGTGCCAACCTCAAGTTGAGCACGAAGAAATGTTCACTATTTCAACGGCAAGTTAACTTTTTGGGGTTTGTAGTATCGGAAGAAGGTATCCGCACAGATCCAGAGAAAATCGCCGCTGTCAAGGATTGGCCGGTTCCAAAAGACAAGACGCAGTTTAGAGCATTTTTGGGTTTGTGCTCCTATTACCGGCGATTCGTGAAGAACTTTGCAGATATAGCCAAACCTCTGCACAAGCTAACCGAGGAGAAGCGACATTTCTGCTGGGATGAAAGTTGCAATATCGCATTGCAGGAGCTCAAGGACCGTCTGTGCAAAACACCTATTTTGGGATACCCTGATGCAAGCAAAGAATTTATAGTTGACACAGACGCAAGTGATATAGGACTCGGCGGTGTGTTGTCTCAACGGAATGGTGACCAAGAGGTCGTGATAGCGTACTTCAGCAAGTCGTTGTCAAAACCGGAAAGGAACTACTGTGTCACAAGACGCGAATTGCTAGCTGTGGTAAAGTCGTTGCAACATTTTAGCAAATATCTTCTGGGACGAAAATTTCACTTACGAACTGACCATGCTGCACTAAAATGGCTATTGCAGTTTAAAAACCCAGAAGGACAAGTTGCGAGGTGGATTGAACTACTGCAGGAATACGACTTTGAGATCGAACATCGCAGCGGGAAATCTCATGGCAACGCAGATGCATTGTCAAGAAGACCTTGTCCTGAAGATTGCAAACATTGTACTAGGCAAGAGAGTAAGGAAGTGGTATCCGTGAGGACGCTCAGGGCAGACCACCTCAGCAACGAGTGGAAGGACAGCTTACTACATGCACAGCAGGAAGATCCGGACATCAAGCCGATTCTGGAATGGATAAAGGCCAGTGCTCCCAAGCCCAAGTGGAGTGACGTCTCAGCGATGAGTTCGACCACTAAAAGCTATTGGGCCCAGTGGGACAGCTTGCTGCTTCAGAATGGAGTTCTGTGTCGTAAATGGGAAAACGTTCGGGGAGACAGCTGTCATTTGCAAATGGTTGTCCCTAAAGTTAAAGTACCGGATGTTCTACAGCTGTACCATAATGATTGTTCAGGAGGCCATCTGGGAGTTAAACGAACTCTACTGAAGATCCGAGAACGGTTTTACTGGGTCCACTGTCGAAACGATGTCGAGGACTGGTGTCGCAAATGTACAAGTTGCGCGGCTGTAAAGGGACCTCAGACTCGTAGTAGAGGTGCATTGAAGTTGTAAAATGTTGGTGCACCATGGGAGAGAATAGCCACTGACGTGGCGGGGCCGTTTCCGGAGAGTGAAAGCGGTAACAAGTATTTCATGGTTGTGATGGATTACTTCACTAAGTGGCCAGAAGTCTTCGCCATTCCAAATCAAGAAGCTTCAACAGTTGCAGATAAACTAGTTCATGAAGTCTTCTGTGGTTTTGGAGTACCTTTAGAGATTCACAGCGATCAAGGAAGGAATTTTGAGTCTCAAATATTCCAGGAAACTTGCCGAGTTATGGGTACTCATAAAACAAGAACGACTTCTTATCACCCGCAATCTGATGGAATGGTGGAACGATTTAATCAGACATTGGAGAGGTACCTAGCAAAAGTTGTAGACAATCGGCAACGAGATTGGGACAAGCACATACAACCGTTTTTGTTGTCATATCGAAGTTCTGTTCACGAAAGTACAGCAGTGACACCAGCTTTCGCAAACTTTGGAAGAGAATTACGGCTGCCTGCAGACCTGATCACCGGGATACCACCCGATGCTCCACGCAGTATAACCGATTATGCAAATGACTTGCGGAAAAAAATGAATGACGTTTATGAGCACGTCAGACAATCGGGCCAGCAAATGTCTGAAAAGATGAAAACCCGGTATGACCGCAAAATGAACAACAAAGGGTTCGACGAAGGTTCACTTGTGTGGTTGCACAATCCAGTCCGCAGCAAAGGGAAATCTCCTAAGCTTCAAGCTAAATGGGACGGCCCGTACCGGATTGTAACCAGGATCAACGATGTGACCTACCGGATACAGAAAGGCGCAAGAGGGACTCCTAAGATCGTCCATGTGGATCGCTTGGCGCGTTATTATGGGACCGATAATGCTCGGGACGAGCATGTCTTAGGAGGGGGCAGTGTTGCATGAATAAGTCAACTAGCGCCATCTAGTGTCAGGAACGAGAGCGAGGGGAGCATTGAGAAAATGACATCACAAATCGCTCAACTGACAGCGCCTAGTTGAAACTCGAACGCTCGGTACCTTCCGCGTGTTTACTTGAACATTCTGGATATTTCTTTGCTAATTCAAATATATAGGCGCTGCAAGATGCGATCGAGGCAGTGTTGATTTGGGCGAAACAAGCGAAGCTTCGGAGTGGAATTAAGTGAATTAGTGTGTTTAAATTATTAGTGTTTTAACTTTAATTTGTGTAAAGTAAATTAAAGTGTTAATTTAGGTAATTTTATCGGTAACTTTTATTGTCACGAACCTCAAGCTCGTAACACTATACTTATACAGCTCATATCCTGTACTATTTCTTTACATGCCTAAGGTTTTATAACTCAATTATAGATAAGTAAAAAAAATATTATTATTGAACACTACTCCAAGCAACAAATAATTACGCCACAAAATTAGCCGCGCTGCAGCTATATTTTGGTTGTTACACGAGTGGTTCGGCTCGACCGGGGAAGGACCACGCTCTCACAGAACATCAGCGTAAAATAGCAGCTTAATGCTGCTGTGTTTCTTATGGTAAGTGTAGAGTTCCGAAGACCCTTTTTTACTGGAAACGAGATTCATCTTAGCCCTCAGAGGTGAAAACGCATTTGTGTTTTGATTCTTAGTCGAAGATAAATGTAGATATCTATGAGCCATAGCATCCACTTACCATCAGGTGGACTGTGTGCTCGTTTGAAAACTTTATTCTACAAAAAAAACAGATTTTGTGAATATGAACTAAATCGGTCCAGCCATTCAGATGTAACACGGAAACTAACAGATGCACCAAATATTGTTTTATACCTAGATAAATTAATATAACGTCCGAGTTAATTTATGAAGTTAAACTCTTAACAAAAAGCAAATGCAGACACTTAAGAAGTAAAAGGTAAAATTATTTTATATTCTGAAGTCCAACTGACTTACCGACTTGACTTAAGCCATAGTGTATAGAAGAATTAAGGTCCGGACGTCAGCATGTGAAATTATTTTATTCTTTTCAGTTCTTTGAAATCGGCTTTTATCCTTGTTAAAAGTTATTTTTTATCCTTTTGAGTTGACTAAGGAATATTACAATCTCTACGTCACTTAAATAGTTACAATTAAAAACTACATACCCTTGATTAAAACTACTTTTACGGATTTTATCTCGTTTAATTTTAATTGATTTTTAATTACCGACGTTTCGGGTGCTTTCCAGCACCATTGGTCACGGGGGACTAAAGTTACTAACATCCAGATGTCAATGTCAACCCGTAATATCTTCAGCGTTTTAATTATTGTTTATGGTCCGATCTATGCAATATGAACTTACTATGTCTTGAAGTCTTACGGTGGCATGCTTGGATTTAATTTTAATTTTATTAACTACAGGGTCCCAAGCAGGTGGTAGTACTCAGCCAGTAGGCAGGATATCTATGAATTGTATATTAATTCTGTGTTCAATAACTCTTTACCCTGACTCCTAAACTAGGTTACCCTGTATGTTAAAAGGCAGTTTCCCTCTCATTCAGTTATCTCACATTCCGTGCACAACGCAGACTCTAAACATATTACAAGAAAAAAAAGTGTGTATATATGCGTGCGTGTGCGTGCGTGCGTGTGCGTGCCCCTGCGCGCTCGTGTGTGTGTGTATGAAGGTTTGTCTGTTTTTGTTAAAATATGTGCTTATAAATTACCGTGTAGTGGCGGTTGAGAATATCCACTATCCCATATCTTCCCGTGGGTGTCGTAAGAGGCGACAGAGGGACACAGAAAGGAGATGGGCAGCAGCATCTTCCTAATAACAACAATAACATAATAAAAAAATGCTGTTGCCAACCCGCTCGCCAAGCGTGGCAACTATGGCAAATATCTGTCCATGAGCAACGACGCAAACAAACAGCTCCTAGTCCCCGGCGGCCCCGCTATTCCTGGCTACGGTGGCGACCATGGTAACGGCGGGGCAGGGGGTGCTAACAATCTCCGGTGGAGGTTCGGTTGCCACCTACGACGACTCGACCTGGCAACGTATAACTCACGCACCCTGAGGACTGACGAAAATATACTGGAGCTGGAAGAAGAGGTAGACAAGTTGCGCTGGCATATTATTGGATTATCTAAGGTCCGAAGAGAGGGGAAGGACACGGTAATTCTCAAGTCCGGCAACTTGTTCTATCACCGGGAGGGCGACCATCTGTCCCAAGGAGGTGTCGGATTTATCGTCCACAAGTCTCTCGTCAACAACGTTGTAAAGATTAGGAGTGTGTCGAGAAGGGTCGTGTACCTGACACTCAGAATCACCAAACGGTATTCGCTGAAGGTCATACAGGTACACGCACCAACCTCGACACATCCCGATGAGGAAGTGGGGAAAATGTATGAGGATATTTCTAGAGCCATGCATTTCTCCAAAACCCACTACAAGGTGTTGATGGGAGACTTCAACGCAAAACTAGGCACAAGAGAAGGCGGTGAGCTGAAGTTAGGGAAATTTGGAGTAGGGCAACGGAACCGTAGGGATCAGCAGCTGGCTGACTTTATGGAGAAAGAGGGACTCTTTATGATGAACTCTTTCTTCCATAAGCGGCCCCACAGGAAGTGGACCTGGTCGAGCCCCGACGGTTCGACAAAAAATGAGATTGACTTCATTATGAAGACCAGACGCCAACTGTTTAGTGATGTCTCAGTGATCGCAAGAGTGAAAACCGGCAGCGACCACCGACTGGTTAGAGGCACACTGTACCTAAATGTTAAGTTGGAGAGGTCTCGTCTAATGAAGTCAACGTTTCGCCCCCATTGTGCTCTAATCCAGAATCCGAAGCCTTTCAGCTCGAGTTACGTAACTGCTTTCAGTACCTAGAAGATTGCAATGCAGTGGACGATATTAATGACAAGCTCGTGGAAACTGTTCATGCGGTCGGAGCTAAGTTCTGCAAGACCCGCCGCAGAAGAACACAAAAACTCTCCTATCACACTCTTAATCTCATAGCTGTTAGACGGGAGATGATGCTGCTGCAGTCGTCAACAGATTTGACAGCATACAGGTAACTGAACAGACAGATCTCTAAATGCATGCGGCGAGACTTACGCAACTTTAATACTGCTCGTATTAAAGAAGCGATCGAGCGGAACCAGGGCTCTAAAGTCTTTGCCAGAGATCTGTCTGCCAGAAAGAGCCAACTATAAAAACTGGAGACTGTGTGTGGCAGCATCGTTTCCAGGACACCTGAGATTTTGAGTGAGATTGAGAGGTTCTATGGGCAGCTGTACACATCATCGTTGGAGCCACACGCAAGTGTGAGTAACGATCCAAGAGCAAGTCTTATCCGACACTATTCCGATGATATCACGGACGTCAGTCTGAGCGAGATTAGAATGGATCCAGGACCTTAAAAATGGCAGGGTTCCAGGCGAGGATGGAATTACAGCGGAGCTTCTGAAAGCGGGTGGAACACCGGTACTTGAAGTCCTTCAGAAGCTCTTCAATTCCGTCCTCCATGGTGGCACAACTCCGGAGGCGTGGAGCAGAAGTGAGGTGTCTTGTTCTTTAAGAAAGGCGACAACGCTCTCTTGAAGAACTTCAAACCGATTTCCCTTCTGAGCCGCGTCTACGTGCTGTTTTCGAGAGTTATTACGAATCGTCTCGCACGCAGACTCGACGACTTCCAGCCTCCCGAACAAGCCGGTTTCCGAAAGGGCTTCAGTACCAGAAACCACATACATACCCTGCGGCAGATTGTACAGAAAGCCGAAGAGTACAATCTGCCACTTTGCCTGGTGTATGTGGACTATGAAAAAGCCTTCAGCGGTGCCAAGTTGACTTTCGGTATATCGAAGTGCTGAAGTGTTTGTACAGTAGGGCTACGATGGCTATCCACGTACAGAACCAGAGTTCGAAACCTATCCAACTGCAGAGAGGTGTAAGACAGAGTGACGTTATATCCCCGAAACTCTTCACCGCCGCATTGGAAGACGTTTTCAAGCTTCTGGACTAGAAAGAATACGGTATTAACATCAATGGCGAGTACATCACTCACTTTCGATTTGCCGACGATATAGTCCTTATGGGAGAATCGCTGGAGAACCTTAGCATCACGCTCAATTACATCAATATTGTCTCCCAACGGATAGGTGTTAAGATGAACATGGACAAAACAAAGATCATGTTTAATGTCCATGTCACACCTATGCCGGTAGTTGTTGGGAGCACTATGCTCGAAGTTGTTGACGAGTACGTTTACCTGGGACAAATAGTCCGACTAGTAGTCCAGTCAAAATAGACAAAAATAACTCATAACTTAGCCAAAATTCGCATAGAGCTGAAAATTGGCAGAGACGTTAAATACATCACTATAAATAAAATGTCAAAACTATCCTACTTCTGCAACAAAATTTATTCAAGGTCAAACGTTCAAAACTTAGGTTTTTTTCCATTTTTCTCGAAAACAGTAAGTTTTATTGTAAAAATAAGTCAAACAAAAGTTGTAGATCACACAATTCTCTACAAAAATGGTCCAGTCACTTTTTCTCTTACGACTCACCATTCATAAGATATCGCGGTTTTAATAATGAGAAAATTCATATTTTACATAATATGCACTATAATGCAGCCTGTACACGTCATCGGACGTTCAATAATAATGAAAATAAGAAACTATTGGTTTGTATTACTTACGCAATAAAACTGGTATAAATTGAATGTATATTTTAAAATAAAAGACAGTTAGTCCCTAATTCCATTCGTCGGTAACCTTGAGTAACATCTGCTAGCTACGTCATTGTTCGAGTGTGGAGGGTCGCATACCTGCCAATTTTTGAAGGAAGTAAACGAAATACCTTAGTATATACTGTTAGTTTTGAAAATTTCTTTGCATTACAAAATTTCTTAGCAGACGTGCTTATTGGTAATATTTTCAATTTTAATTTGTGCAGTTAAATAGTTTTAACAAAATGTCAGAAGTTTGTTTCATTTGTGATAAACCTTTGAAAGAAAGTGAAGTTGTTGTTGTTGATTGTGGAATGAAGACTTTGATTGATGCAAGTGTTGTAAGAAATTATAAGTTTTTGAATACTTGAAAGACAAGCAATCTGTGACAGTCCACGTGCAGTGTCGCAAAATGCACACTCGAAAGAGTAGTATTGTTCCAGCTAAAAGACAGCGTGAGACAGAACAAGGTAGTACATCCACGATAAGTCCACCTCATACTAGAGCACGAGTAAGTGAGCCAGATTTCAACTTTAAAAGATATTGTTTATTTTGCGGCGATGAAGCAAATGAAGAAGCTGAAAAGAAGAAAGCGCAGAATGTTCATCGTAAACTATATAATGTATCTACAGTTGTATTTAAAGATTCAATTTTAAAGGTAGCTTGAACTCGTTCTGATGACGTAGCAAAAGCTGTTATTGCCCGCATTGAGTATGAATTTGACTTAGTTGCTGCTGAAGCTAAGTACCTCAATAACTGTTATAATATCTTTCTGAAGCCTACTACGGGATATAAAGTCGGTCGTCCCGAAGATGATTTAGTGAACTTGACGATAGATGAAATATTTCAATACATTAAAAATAATGATGATTGTCAATTTTCATTCCAAGAATTGAAAGACATTAGCAAAAAATCCAGCTATAGATAATAAAACAATTAAAAGAAGATTAAAGTTAAAGTATGGTGATAAAATTATTATAACTGAGAAAAAAGGGAGTTTAACAATTATCTGTTTTATTGACAAGCAGTACGATATTCTTAAGAAAGCTTGGTATTGTGACGGCCCTATATTATTATTAATAATTAAGTACAATATAAAGGGGCGTCAAAAATAGTCTTAAAAGATATATATTAAACAATAAAATTACATTAATAACCATAAAGTTAATACAAATACATTTCAGACATTAGACCAATAACATAGTAAATTAAAGGCAAAATATTGTCTTCCATAATAAATAAATTTATTAAAAACTTGAAAAAATATTTAAAATAAGATAATTAATAGAAATACAAGTCGAAAATATTATAAAAATAAAGATAAATAACATTTATAAGATAATTAGAAAATTTGTTGAAAATTGTCAAGTCGTGGAAGGAGTTCATGTATAAAAGAAAATTTTCCTAAGTTGTTGAAGGAGTTCGTGTATAAAAGAAATTTCCTAAGTTGTGGAAGGAGTTCACGTATAAAAGAAAAGTTTCCTAAGTTATGGAAGGTGTTCATGTATAGATGTCTTGTATAGAGGAGCTGCCGGAGATACATACCTGCAGTTGTACATATATATGGGGTGGTCGGGAGCCCGACTACCTGAAGTACTGTAGCACAATGACTAGTCCTATATTAGGGACTTATGATAATAAACTCAATGATACAAAAGCAATACTATAGAAGGTCTCTATGATGAATTTGCATTACAATAATAGGGTCGTGGGTTCGAACCCTATATATTAATGACTTATGAAAGTAAGGCCTATGATACAAAAGCAATACTATAGAAGGTCTCTATGATGAATTTGCATTACAATAGTAGGGTCGTGGGTTCGAACCCTATATATTAATGACTTATGAAAGTAAGTTCTATGATAGAAAAGCAATACTATAGAAGGTCTCTATGATTAATACGTATTTCAATAGTAGGGTCGTGGGTTCGAACCCTATATATTTATTACATATGAAAGTAAGGTCTGTGAAACAAAAGCAATACTATAGAAGGTCTCTATGATGAATTTGCATTACAATAGTAGGGTCGTGGGTTCGAACCCTATATATTAATGACTTATGAAAGTAAGGCCTATGATACAAAATCATTATTATAGAAGGTCTCCTTGATGCATAAGCATTGTATGGGGTGGTCGGGTGACCGACTGCTCCTAGTACTGTAGTAAAATGACTAGTCCTTATTAGGGACTTCAAAAGGAATATTATGGGGGCGTGTGTGCTGCTTCACGAGCAATTGGTCCGAGGTAAACTTGGACTCGCTAACCGATGTGTCCTAGACATATCATCTTAGTGCCGGTGGTAAGCGGGTTTGTTGTAGCAATACGGCTTTCCCGTGGACATCGCACACCCATACCGTTTGTTGGCGGCGTAGTAGCGCATAGCGATGCGTCGTCTATATTTCGGATTGGGATGATGAGTGTGTTTGGTAGCACTTTTAAGTGTAACAGGCATACTCAACTTCATGTCTTAGTGCATCAGCGCTATGATACGTAGAGTTTTGTTCATTGGCGTCTTAGTAGCGTGCTACTATGATACGTTGGTGATATTTTTTATATATCAACAATAAAAACTTTGTTACCAAAATCGATAGGGGTCATGCGGGTGTGTTGTGAGGGGGCGCCACCCGTATGATATTTGCATTGATGCTTACTGCTACTTACGGTATTGCGTCTTGTGATGGATCTGCGGGTGTGCTGCGCCTGATTCGACGCACTCTTGTGGTTCTGGTCGATGGTAGGTATGCAGGTGGTGATGTCTGCTGGGATGTATGGGGGACCTTGGGATGGTGTAAGCCCGACGATACGTTCAGCTCGTCTTTGCGATGGTTGTTACGCTTTCTCAATGGCGCTCTCTCTCGGTTT
Organism: Parnassius apollo; assembly: GCA_907164705.1. Taxonomy (NCBI): domain Eukaryota; kingdom Metazoa; phylum Arthropoda; class Insecta; order Lepidoptera; family Papilionidae; genus Parnassius; species Parnassius apollo. The sequence continues at coordinate 1,095,216 of CAJQZP010000616.1, forward strand.
GACTCACGCCTGAGTAGCTTTGCCCAAGTCCGGTCCCTTCATTACGGGGCTGCAGACTGTCTGCCCTCCACGATGTTTTAATGTTTTATATAACAACATAATAATATATCTCTGTAACTTTCCCACCTTTGAATGATTGAACGCAACTTGTTGGTGGGTGAGACAAACATGATCGAAAATGCTCATTTACTCAACGTCAGTGACACAAACCCTTTCTGATGGCGAATTATTACTCTTATCTTATAACTGCCTTTTGGCTATATCTGCCTTTGTATTGGTTGTTGTATATGTGTCAACCTCATGCGGGTGGTAGCTGGCGGGAGGATCTGAGGAGACGCTCAAGGCTGCGGACGAAAGCCGCACAACGTAGTAGCAAAGTAGCCGTGCTGATCATGCAATTGGTCGTGATGCCATACACTTACATCACGTCTGCAGGAGCGGCGGTCTGGCAGGTGGTGGCGCTCATGGAGGGTTTACGGCCAGTGTGCCTATTTGCCTAAACCGTGTGACGTACATTCACTGTGGCTGGATTCGTTCGTATTCTGTATGGCGTTTACACGCATTGACATGCGCGACTTCGGTCGATGTTTGTGCTTACGCAGTAACAAGGGGCCAAGCCTCTTTTACTGGTTCGCCAGTTATTTGGCTGTGGACTACGGTCCAGTTCCAGAATTAGCGTTTCCTGCGGGGGTAGTGCATCAAAATGGTTGGCGCTCACCGTGCACGGCGTGTATGGGGCCGTGTGCCTCCCCTACATTTTTTAATAAATGTGCGAGCGAAGCCCTTGTATCGGGTATTTTGTATAAATATATTTTGAGCCTTTTCCGAGCGGGAAGGGATAAATAATAATAAATTAATAATGTAAACCTGATACAAATGGAATTAGGACGTTATATGTCTTAACCTTTCTCGAGCCCTGTCTTCGTGAACGGGGTTCACTTAGCTTATAGGGCACTACAAACAGCTTTCAATTGCTCTAGCGCATATTCATTCTTCCAAAAGACACCTAAAAGAACTAAGTTACTAAACAAATACAACGTAAATAAGGGTTCTAACCAAGTCGATCACGCCAAAATATTACAAACGGCCTATTATTAAACCTTTAGAAAGATCATTTAGTAAGACCAAAACATATTTTATTTATCTTAGTCACATATATATAATTTTTATTATAAAGGAGAATTAATTATATTTAATCTAATGTATTTATTATTATGAGAGGGGGGGAAGTGTTACAGTATGAAAATAAAAAACAAAATACAAACGAAGAACGATTCAGAGTACTGAAAGCTGCCGCAGCATTTATTCCAGAGGATATACAATATGTAGTGCTTGATAATGATAATTATCCCCCGCCGAGTCGAATGTTTGAAAATATTGACAGCGATATTCCGGAGTCCTTGACTTATTTTTTGGAGCAAGTAATTTTAAAAAAATCGACGATTTAAATTAGATCACTTGAAATTAATATGTACAACTATCAACCACTGTATAATGACTGCTGTTCGGCCTAGGTCTTTCAAATCAAGATTGCATTTGGGTTTATCAGTTTTTTTTTTCATCGACGATTTGGATCAAAACGTCTTATACATGTGCATCATATAATGATACTATAATGTATGAGGCAGCAGCAGTTCTGCATCGTCCACCGCATATTTTGCTACCAAAAACTGGCACATTTATTCAGTATGTTGCAGACAATGCTGATATAAATGTACATACTTTGGACGGTCACAATACGCTTCACATCATGGGGATCATTAAAATTATTACTCCAAAAAGTTCAGTTACAGCAGAAGAGCGTATATTACGAAAAACATACTTCCGTCAGCGCAACATTTTGCAGAAAAAGCTCATGTGCCATTACAAGTCTATCAAACAGATGGTGTAGTAGGATATTGCAAAATAGTTGTGCAGGATTTTGATTATAAAAGTAATACAACAACATCTTTACTTAAAAAAGTAGATGTGTTATGGTTATATGGGAAATGGAAAAATTTATTATTGCCTGGTTGGAATGGTTATATTGAACATTTAACAAGTAATATTATAAATTTTTCGGAATCTCGAATTTTATTTTTACCATTTATTCATCAACCAGCGAGTAACTACAATACCATATACACAACTTTACTGTGTGCTTTAGAAGATGTAAAACGTTATGGCCACGATTATTGTATTATTACTTTTGATCAACCTTTGTATGCAAAAAGCTTGAAAAATCGTATCCGCAGCGCCTGAAGGATCTGAATTATCGTAGATCATAGTAAGACTTGGAGGTTTTCATTTACTTATGTCTTTTTTTGGGGCGATTGGTTATATTATGCAAGGAAGTGGTATAAAAGAAGTACTTTCTCTAATTTATGCACCTAATTCACTAGAAAAAATGCTCAATGTTATGCTTACGCGAGAGCTGTTCGAGCTCATACCTTGCTTCATCTTACTTTAGCAACAGTAATATCCAAAGAGCTTCTTCTCGATAGTGAGATGGATGAAAACCTTACAAATACAATTGAACTTGTAACAAACAAAACTATTTCCTGCAATGATATTGAAGAAGGTGATGAAATAGCTGAAGCATTACTTGATCAGTTTAATGAAAAACTACAGGAGCACGGAGAACGAGGACCTACAGCAAAACTATGGATACAATATTTTCATATGGTGTCTATTGCAAAGGAATTTATAAGAGCTAAACGTATGGGAGATTGGCGACCTCATTTGAATTGCGTTAAAGAAATGCTTCCTTATCTTCATGCTTCAGGACATTTTATTACAAGATATGATGCAATTAGAGAACTTGATGGATCCTAGTGTTTATCAAAGATTTATCGAGGGATTTTTCACTATATCGTTCTGATAAATTAAATTGTGGAACTTCGACGGATATGGTGATTGAACAATCAATGATGAAGTGTATGAAAACAGATGGAGGTGTTGCTCGAGGGAGAAGTACGCAAGAAAGTGTCATTAGTAAATGGGCTTATGGCATGCATACGATGAATACTGTGTATGAAGTATTGGAAGATCTTGCTAATGTTAGAATGGACAAAACAGACCAGCATGTGGATGCAAGCGATTCTCGTATAAAGAGAGATATTGAAGATATTAATAAACTTTTGGAGTGGCTCTTATCACATGATCCGTTCCCTGTCATTCCAAAAATTATGTCCATTTCCATCGGAGTCGTCGGCAATGATAAAATTAATTTTCATAATGCTCGTGCTGTTGGACTTGCTTCTATAAGCAAAATGACTGGTCAAACGTTTAATAATATTAAATTAAAACGCGCTGATAGAGTACTTCCTCTTTTTAGTGCAAGTAGCGTCATAAAAGTACATGATGAAAAGGTGCCTATAGATCCTGTATTATTATTTCAACGCATGAGCATTACTCAGACATTTGAAGATACACTTGAAACATTCTTCGCATATGAATTAGCTCCTTACCCATTAACACTCTTTGATGCAGTGGGAATGCGTAAAACTATGAAGTCAGCTCTTTATAATTGCTTTGATTGTTTAAACTTCGATATTGAGAACACAAATTCTATCTACATCATCGATGGAGGGTATCTATTACACCGTGTGGTATGGGATCGAGATGAAACATTTCAAACTATTTTTGAAAAATATGTTCAGTATGTACAGACATTTTGGTCATAACAGTACGATTGTATTTGATGTTTATACTAATCAAACGAAAAATATTAAAGCTGCAGAACAACGTCGTTGGACTACAAAAACATCTTCATCTGTTGATGTCGTTTTTGATCGATCTATGAAAGTTCCAACAAACCAACAAAAATTTCTTGCAAATACTCACAATAATTCTCGCTGCATTTCAATGTTATATGAAGAATTAACAGCTGCTGGCATTCCAATAAAATAAGCTGATAATGATGCTGATGTCCTTATAACTGAAACAGCAATAGAACAATGGTAAAGTTCAAATACAACTGTCGTTGTTGGGTGTGGCCGTGGAAGGAAAAGGGGAGATCTTCCGCCGGGCAAGGTGTTCTGCCCGGGGAGCGGCCAACACTCCGAGTGATAGTTCGGAGAAGTTCTATATATACTGTCTATGATTCGGAATGTTGATAGCGTGATTTAGGCTTCGGTGTATTTCGCTTGTGGCGCGACGACAGCGCCGCTACATGGGGAAGATGTTGATTTTTTGATATTACTGACTGCACGGACTCCAAATGATAAAATTATTTACTTTTTGAAACCTGGAAAAGCTCAAGTACAATCAACAATATATTCATCACGAAGTCTGACTGCAGATCCGAAATGTCAAGTTCATATTTTATTTTTACATGCAATAACTGGTTGCGATATTATATCAGCACTTTTTAAAATATGTAAAATAGCAGTATTTAAATTGTTCGAAAAACGCAATGATTTAATTGATTGCGCAGAAGTATTTACAAAGATTGACTCTTCTCCACACGACATCGTTACAAATGGAATTCGTTTTCTTCTTGCAATATATGGTGCTCCAAAAAAATTGATTCCATAGACAAATATAGATATTTGAGGTTTGTAAAATCTGCATGGAATAATAGTACAATTGTTTTGTCTGCCTCCAACATCTGCTTCTGCCTTTCAACACTTGTATCGTGTGTATTGTCAAGTACAAGTGTGGCTAGGCAATGATCTGGACCCGGAAGGATGGGGTTTGAAATTTACAGATAATTCGTTATTTGGAGCCAATTCAAACGCTACTCCCGCCTGCTCCAGAAAAACTGCTTAATGCTATTTTTTGTAAATGTAAGACGGATTGTAGTAAGAATTGTGGCTGTCAAAAAGTTGGATTATTTTGTTCGCCAGTATGCATCAATTTTCAGGGTCAGACTTGCTCCAATATTGAAACAAATAGAACACGATGAAAATATTAATGAAGAAACGATTGATGCATCCCTTTTCTTAGAACAGCCAACAGAAATTCTGCAAGAAGAAGAAAATGAAGACGAAGAAATAATTGTCGAAGTAGATTAGTAGTAGACAATTATCCAATATAATACCATTCAGAAGAAAACAACCTATTCTACTTTAATCATTAGCAATATTATCATTGTTTCAATCAATAAGATACGATCCGATCAAACTTTATTTATTACAATAGATCGTGGAGTATACCTACTGGGGCAGCCACGTTAAAAAAATGCGCCAAGTACATTACCTCGTAGGTGGTGCGGAAATGATGTGCACATTATGTAAAATATGAATTTTCTCATTATTAAAACCGCGATATCTTATGAATGGTGAGTCTTAAGAGAAAAAGTGACTGGACTATTTTTGTAGAGAATTGTATGATCTACAACCTTTTTCTGACTTATTTATACGATAAAACTTACCGTTTTCGATAAAAATGGAAAAAACCTAAATTTTGCACGTTTGACCTTGAATAAATTTTTTTCTATTGTTCTATTGTTTTGTATTCTATGGTAATACCTACCTACATTGCTGGACTCCTAGGCAGAAAGTTGTCCTTTCACAAAGTTCCTAGTTTCCTAGTAGTAGCAGGCTCATTGTTAATACATAGGTAAATATTATTTAAGGATATCAAAAGGTTCAACAATATTATCTATTATATTTTGTGTGATAGAAATTTGTCGTTGTATTTATGCTACGTGTAAAGCTGCTATTAATAAAATGGGCAAAGTAATCTACTGTCATGTTACACAACGCTAACAAATATCATCTCATCACACAATAATGTGCAAACATCCCGCAGCGCACTGATAATGGGTCGCCGAGAGAAAGGTCCCTAAATAATATGTCACTTTTATATATTACACATAAGTATAAAAACGAAACAGATGAATTGGTAAAAGTAAACACGTTATAATATTTTATATAAGTTTGTTATAAATAATTTTTTTATTGAGACATTGTATTGATATATAAAATGTGGTAAGTGGGAATGCCACGATACAGTTATATTGTGGTTACAGCACGAATGGGTTGGCTCGATCGGCAAAGGAGTGTGCCTTATAGAATACCAGCGTAAAATAGCAGTTTAATGATATGGCTGCTATATTTCGTATAGTGAATATAGAGCACCAGAGACATTTTTTACTGAAAATGAGGTATTCCATTATCGACCTTAGGGGTGACAACATATTTGCATTTTGATTCTTAACCGGGGAAAGATGAGGGTATTTATGAGCCACAGTTTGCACTTACCATAAGGTAGACTATTAGTTAATTTATTACCTTATTCTAGATGGTATCATTATACCAACCCCTTCAAGTCCACCGCTGAGCACAATCCGACTGTTTTTTTTTTTGGTATGTATGTTACGCGATTCCTTTGCTTATTGTGATCCGATTTTAAGAACTCTTGTTTTTTATTAAATAATGTATTAAATTTCAGTGTTGGTCCCATATTCATTAAAAGAAAAAATGTCACATCTTAGGTAGGTGAAATCCCCTAGATTTAGTTAATGATTTCTTATATTTACGCGAACACTACACATTGATTAAAACTTCTTTTACGAATTTTATCGCATTTAATTTTTATTTATTTTTAATTCACAACATTCCGGGTGCTTTCCAGAACCCATGGTCACGAAAAGGAGGTGACTGATCTTCCGATGTCTATATTAACCCGGAATACCTTCAGCTTTTTAATTATTGTTTATGGTCCGATCTATGAATAATGAACTTACTCTGTCTAGAAGTCTTGCAGTCTTGCATGCTTGGGTTTAGTTTTAATTTTATTAATTACAGAGTCACAAGCGGATGGTAGTACCCAGCATCCTTATCTATTGAAATTAGCTTGTTTTTTATATTGCAATAGCATCACGTATCATCATTGGTAAGAATCGATATACTTTCGCGAGGGTTTGTGGTCTAACTTCTAAACTCCTGAATCGTGTAGAGGAATATGTCACTTGACAGATGGTAAGAACTGACTAATCTTCTTTGACGGCTTATTGAATGTTCTAATAGAAGCTCGCTTCAAGATGTATCCAATAACATAAATTCAATATTAAATTAAATTAAATTAAAGAACTTAAAAATACACCAAATTAAACAAAATATTTTGAATTGGCTAAAAGTATACGACTATGATAATTCTGAAAACCTACTTTAAGCACATCATCATCATCATCATCATCATCATTACAGCCCTTCACAAGTCCACTGCTGAACGTAGGCCTCCCCCAAGCAATTCCACAAAGCACGGTCCTGAGCCACCTGCATCCATCGACTTCCTGCATGTCTTACCAGGACCACGTCTCAGATCCGTAAGTCATCACTGGCAACACGCACTGGTTGTACACTTTAGTTTTCAGAGATTGAGGTATACCTAACGAGAAGATGTGTCGTAATTTCCTGAACGCTGCCCAGCCGAGTTGAATCCATCGATTGATCTCTTGGTCGAAGTTGGACTTACCTATAGTCCAGTCAAAATAGACATTTGACTTAGCCAAAATTCGCATAGAGCTGAAAATTAACAAAGACGTTAAATACATCAGTATAAATAAAATGTCAAAAATCCCCGTCGATCCTACTTCTGCAAAAAAAATTATTCAAGGTCAAACGTGCAAAATTTAGGTTTTTTCCATTTTTATCGAAAACGGTAAGTTTTATCGTATAAATAAGTCAGAAAAAAGTTGTAGATCATACAATTCTCTACAAAAATGGTCCAGTCACTTTTTCTCTTAAGACTCACCATTCATAAGATATCGCGGTTTTAATAATGAGAAAATTCATATTTTACATAATATGCACACATTTCCGCACCACCTACGAGGTAATGTACTTGGCGCATTTTTTTAACGTGGTTTCCCCAGTAGGTATACTCCACGATTTATTGTAATAAATAAAGTTTGATCGGATCGTATCTTATTGATTGAAACAATGACAATATTGTTAATGATCAAAGTAGAATAGGTTGTTTTCTTCTGAATGGTATTATATTGGATAATTGTCTACTACTAATCTACTTCGACAATTATTTCTTCGTCTTCATTTTCTTCTTCTTGCAGAATTTCTGTTGGCTGTTCTAAGAAAAGGGATGCATCAATCATTTCGGCTAAGTCAAATGTCTATTTTGACTGGACTATTGGACTGGTTGGTAAGTCCAACTTCGACCGAGAGATCAATCTACGGATTCAACTCGGCTGGGCAGCGTTCAGGAAATTACGACACATCTTCTCGTTAGGTATACCTCAATCTCTGAAAACTAAAGTGTACAACCAGTGCGTGTTGCCAGTGATGACTTACGGATCTGAGACGTGGTCCTGGTAAGACATGCAGGAAGTCGATGGATGCAGGTGGCTCAGGACCGTGCTTTGTGGAATTGTTTGGGGGAGGCCTACGTTCAGCAGTGGACTTGTGAAGGGCTGTAATGATAATGATGATTATGATGATGATGTGCTTAAAGTAGGTTTTCAGAATTATCATAGTCGTATAATTTTAGCCAATTCAAAATATTTTGTTTAATTTGGTGTATTTTTAAGTTCATTTAATTTAATTTAATTTAATATTGAATTTATGTTATTGGATACATCTTGAAGCGAGCTTCTATTAGAACATTCAATAAGCCGTCAAAGAAGATTAGTCAGTTCTTACCATCTGTCAAGTGACATATTCCTCTACACGATTCAGGAGTTTAGAAGTTAGACCACAAATCCTCGCGAAAGAATATCGATTCTTACCAATGATGATACGTGATGCTATTGCAATATAAAAAACAAGCTAATTTCAATAGATAAGGATGCTGGGTACTACCATCCGCTTGTGACTCTGTAATTAATAAAATTAAAACTAAACCCAAGCATAGCACTGCAAGACTTCTAGACAGAGTAAGTTCATTATTCATAGATCGGACCATAAACAATAATTAAAAAGCTGAAGGTATTCCGGGTTAATATAGGGACATATCACCTCCTTTTCACATCGGAACATCAGTCACCTCCTTTTCGTGACCATGGATGCTGGAAAGCACCCGGAATGTCGTGAATTAAAAATAAATAAAAATTAAATGCGATAAAATTCGTAAAAGAAGTTTCAATCAATGTGTAGTGTTCGCGTAAATATAAGAAATCATTAACTAAATCTAGGGGATTTGACCTACCTAAGATTTGACATTTTTTCTTTTAATGAATATGGGACCAACACTGAAATTTAATACATTATTTAATAAAAAACAAGAGTTCTTAAAATCGGGTCACAATAAGCAAAGGAATCGCGTAACATACATACAAAAAAAAAACAGTCGGATTGTGCTCAGCGGTGGACTTGAAGGGGTTGGTATAATGATACCATCTAGAATAAGGTAACAAATTAACTAATAGTCTACCTTATGGTAAGTGCAAACTGTGGCTCATAAATACCCTCATCTTTCCCCGGTTAAGAATCAAAATGCAAATATGTTGTCACCCCTAAGGTCGATAATGGAATACCTCATTTTCAGTAAAAAATGTCTCTGGTGCTCTATATTTACTATACGAAATATAGCAGCCATAGCATTAAGCTGCTATTTTACGCTGGTATTCTATAAGGCATACTCCTTTGCCGATCGAGCCAACCCATTCGTGCTGTAACCACAATATAACTGTATCGTGGCATTCCCACTTACGACATTTTATATATCAATACAATGTGTCAATAAAAAATTATTTATAACAAAACTTATATAAAATATTATAACGTGTTTACTTTTACCAATTCATCTGTTTCGTTTTTATACTTATGTGTAATATATAAAAGTGACATATTATTTAGGGACCTTTCTCTCGGCGACCCATTATCAGTGCGCTGCGGGATGTTTGCACATTATTGTGTGATGAGATGATATTTGTTAGCGTTGTGTAACATGACAGTAGATTACTTTGCCCATTTTATTAATAGCAGCTTTACACGTAGCATAAATACAACGACAAATTTCTATCACACAAAATATAATAGATAATATTGTTGAACCTTTTGATATCCTTAAATAATATTTACCTATGTATTAACAATGAGCCTGCTACTACTAGGAAACTAGGAACTTTGTGAAAGGACAACTTTGTAGGTAGGTATTACCATAGAATACAAAACAATAGAATGGCTGTCAACTGGATCGGCGTCACCGAGAGCACACATACAAGAAATTAGATAATATTATCAGGTATCACTACTACTACTTACTACTACAAACACATTGTAGATTTTTGAATAATGTTTTTGACACATAAATATTTCTTATAATTATATATATTCACAGAATATAAATAGTTTCGACTTACTGGTTGTAGGATATGTCTCCATTATTTAAATTCCATTTCCCGCTGTTTTTTTGACACGTAATTATTGCACGCAGCGACGCTTGACACGAAAATTGATAACGATTGATTGTGTTTACATTTATAAGTGTGAATTGACATATCAGTGACATGATAGTGGCTACACGGGTTCCGCCCACTTCCCCGTTCTATTATGTATGTATTATAGTATTCTAATGGTATTACACTCTAACCCATTTCTATCGAAACAAAAACAATGCTTGCAATACTGTGTTCCGGTTTGAAGGAGATAGAGAGCTAGTACAGCTAAATACATTCCTCCTAGTCCTCAGGGGTGGCAGCGCGACTGTAGTTTTCTTTGTCTGAAGCTGCAGGTGTCCATGGGTTACAGTGGCCTTATACCTTCAGGTGAACTGTTAGTTCGCCTATCACTTTAGTTTTAAAGACAAAATCAATTTTAAGGCAAAATAAATCATTGTATCTCAGTGACAGATCGCTTGCCGAGAATTTCACATAACGCTTATATCTTGCGTTCGATCCTTGCTATCACAAATGAAATTTTTAATTGAAATTATTCGTGCGTTTCCTTACGTTTCAGTACGTTTCCACGAACAAAACATCTTGAGTAAAATTTTGATAATTTATGTAATTATATATTTTTTATAATATATTTGAGTAAAATTTTGATAAAATTTTGATAATGAAATTTGATAAACACGCACTGAGTCAGCAGACTTATTGCTCCATGATCCTTTCAGAAAAGAAAAAAGGTAAGGCTTTAAAAATACTTTTAACTGACGCTTTCGTCAGTTAAAACTGCATAATATTAACTCTATTACTATTGCACCGTGTTGTAAAATAACCAATAGTTCCGATTATATGTAATAGATTATTAATTAGATTTTTACCTACGTAATTTCCGTTTGGCCCATTAAAATAAAAAAACCGTTTGGCTTAGAATTTTAATTACAAATTAATTTTCTTTAAAAATATATAATGATTAAAAATATGGAAGATGCAACAGTTGCATGAGTGGTTACTTTGAATAAGGAAATAAAATTACGTTAACTTATTACACAAAAACAGCAATTTCGTGGGAACAGATCTAATATAAACTAAAATATTTGTAATAATAATATCATCCTCTCCCCTTGTGGACTCCGTTCAGTGTGGACGTGTTTCATTTTTAGTTATTAAACAAAATTTATTTAAAATTTAAATTCATTGAATTTTACGCTAAATAATAGGACCGCAGAAATCTTGTGGAGGTGTTGATATACTAGAAAGAACCGGGTGAGTGAAATAAACATACTTGTTTGCGCTCCCATTACTAATTATCGCGCTGTCATTGGCTTCCGTTAGCGACGCCTTCTTGCGCTGGAGCACTGCTTGCGGAGGCGTGTCAACTTTGCATCGCACATCTCAACTTAATAGTCATCCATCTTTCTCATCAAGTTGCCGACGGAAAGTTTAACTGCGCTTGCATTTAGGCCTACTCGCTATTATTTTATGCATACGCCTAATTGATTCAAGCTTTACTCAACTTTTGCTTTACAAAAATTGAATTATGCCGCTAAAACGTACACCACCGAAGACTCCTCTTACAAATAAAACTAGTAGTTCTACGTTAGAAGTCACTCCTACACCAAAAACAGAACATTCAATCTTAGATACGAACTTATCTAATTTCGAAGATACTTTTGTTACTACTAGGCGAAAAATTGATAATTTAGAGTTAAATCACTTCATGAGAGAAATGAAAGAGATGATTTCAACCGCCGCCTCGCAGAATCAACAAAAAATATCATCCTTGGAGTCCAGCATTAAGGAAGTAATCTCTCAAAATTCTGGAATCATGGATTCGCTGAACTTTATATCACGTCAGTACGATGATTTAAATAATAAGTTTCTGGCGCTATTAGCCGAGAGAAAAGAAGATCGTGCCTACATCCGCAAACTTGAAGATAAAATCTCGCACTTAGAATACCTTTTGCATTCGACTAAAGTTGAATTAAAAAATATTCCCAAAAATGACCGCGAGACCAAAGAGGAGCTATGCAGCATTGTTCAGAAAACCGCACAAACGTTGGATGTGTTAGTACAGCCCAGTGATTTAAAAAACGTATATCGCACAACAAATAAAACCACCCACGCTTCGACGATAGTTGCTGAATTCACATCAACCCTAGCAAAAGAAAAATTAATAAAAAAACGCCCGTAGATTCAGCAAAACCAATAACGGAACTTCTCTCAATACGTCACTCATTGGTCTCACTGGTCCCGCAAAGTATATACATCTCTGAGTATCTTACTCCATATGCAAGAAATCTTTTTTTACCTATCTAGAAAATTTGCCAAAGAAAATGGATATAAATATTGCTGGATATCCTATGGAAAAATCTATATGCGCCAGAATGAGGGAAAACAAGCACTAAAAATAGATAATGAAGAGGAATTAAAGAAATTATTAAACTTACAAAAGTGACTAGTAATAAGTGTGATAATGTCTCTATTAGTTTTAGTTCTATTGTTATTCAAAACTAATTTAATATTTTTAAATAATGTTTACCTATTCTTGCCGTGTATAAAATGTAACTTGCTTTTAACTGTTCAGTATACTCACCAAATACTTATTTCACTTATTTACATAATACATTCAAACACAACGCAACTCAATTACATACTCATTAATAGTAAACACTCACTCTTAATTGTTATATTTTTATTCAAAACTAATTTAATATTTTTAAATAATATTTATCTACTTTTGCCGAGAATAACATGTAAATCACTTTTAAGTGTTCATCATACTCACCTCATACACATGTCACTTATTTACATAATACACTCGAACACAACACAACTAAACCACTCATTCATTAATATTAAACATACACTCTTAATTGTTATATTTTTAATCAAAACTAATTTAATATTTTTAAATAATATTTATCTACTTTTGCCGCGAATAAAATGTAAATCACTTTTAAGTGTTCATCATACTCACCTCATACACATGTCACTTATTTACACAATACACTCGAACACAACACAACTAAACCACTCATTCAATAATATTAAACATACACTGTTAATTGTTATATTTTTAATCAAAACTAATTTAATATTTTCAAATAATATTTACCTATACTTGCCGTTTATAAAATGTAAATCACTTTTAACTGCTCAGTATACTAACCTCATACTTATTCCACTCATTTACATAATACATTCAAACACAACACAACTTAATCACTCACTCATTAATAGTAAACACACACTCTCAATTGTTATATTGTATATACGATCCATTAACTATAGCTTTAAAATTAACAGTACCACTTCAGGTGATTATTTTATACTGTTAGTTAAAGAATTTAAGTTAAAAGTACACTATGTAACGTCTTTAAACGAATTACAAATACTTAGTTATAAGCTATTGCTTGTAGTGGTTACTTTACATATTTATTGCACACAATTTATCTTTTTGTACTCAATTACTAATATAATTTAAAGGCGATAACACAAAAAACTTAAGCGATGATATTGACCAATTTACTATATCAAACTCATCACTACTTTACGACCTGGATAATTTGTCTAGGTTAATATCCGATCAAAAACATAAGTTAAAAATAATGCATCAAAACATTAGAAGCATTACTCGCAACATAGATGAACTTAATGTTCTAATACATAGGTCAGCTTTAGAATGGGACTTAATTCTTCTTACAGAATGTTGGTTGCCGTCCACTCACTATATTCCGATAATGGATGGCTATAACTATTGTAAAACTCTTAATAACGCAACCCAAAATGAGGGTGTATTGGTGTATTTCAAAAAATCTTTGAATATAACCTGGCAGGAGCTGTCAATATCAGATTGTAATTGTATTCTTCTAAAAATAGATAAGGATACCATAGTCCTTGTAATTTATAGACCAGCTGGATTTAAGGATCCTACAAATTTTATTGAATCGCTTAGTAGTACGCTTGATCAGTATTCACATTATAAAACCATAATTGTAATTGGCGATATGAATATAGATATTGTTATACATAGTAAGGACTCCTACTCTCCATATTACTTAAATAGTCTGGCATCTAAAGGTATGTTACCTGCCCACACCTTCCCTAGCCATGGCAAAACGTGTTTAGATCACGTCATATTGAAAACAAAACTTCGGTCAACCTGCTACGTTGCGGAGACTTCCGTTACTGATCATGATACTCTTATATTTCTATTAGAGGCTACTCTAGATACACGTAGTTTGCCGCCAAAAATTAGAGAACGTGTAAATTACGATAATCTAGATAGTTACCTTCTCAATTTAGACTTTAAGAGTATTTATTTTATGGTAGATGTTGACTCAGCAGCTACATTCCTATTAGAATCCCTACGTAATGCTTTAAAAATGAATACTAAAACAATTAAAGTTTCTAATAGCAAAATTATTAAAAAGCCCTGGATTACCCCAGGTATTTTGAGATGCTTAAGAAATCGTGACGAATTTCACCAAAATTGTAAAAAATATCCACATGTTGACGTAATCTTAACTACATACAAACGTTACCGTAATTATTGTAATGAACTACTTAAAAAACTGAAAAAAGAATATGAAAAAGCAGAATTAACAACAGCAGTTAAAACAAGCAATAAAAAACTTTGGAACACAATTAAAGCAGTCACAAATACGAATAAATTAAATAATAATGCCGATATGTTGTTAAATAAATCTGACCCTAAAATTTCAGTTAATTATGTTAATTCATTTTTTGTAAATATTGGTAAATCTTTGGCGGAAAAAACACCACGTTAATAAAAACACTCGTAGCATTTTTCCTACAAACGTATATCAACACTCCATGGTTCTTATTGACACGGACGAACATGAAATAGAGACAATTATTTTAAATATGAAATCTGATTGTAGCGTAGGTAGAGATACTATTTCTACTTTATTTCTAAAAAGGTATAGACATTTACTAGTTCCTCCCATTACATATATATGTAACCTTTCCCTTAAAACTGGTAAATTCCCCAAGTGTTTCAAACTAGCTGAAATTCACCCTATTTACAAGAGCGGTGATGTGGGCTGTGTCAATAACTATAGACCCATTTCCATTCTTCCCACTATGTCAAAAATTCTTGAAAAAGTGATTAACAAACGTTTGACTAATTACTTAGAGAAACATGATCTGTTATCACATTGTCAATATGGTTTTCGACCTAAACGTTCAACTCAGGATGCAGTTCATGAACTAACAGATTTCGTTGTTACAAACCTTGACCGTAAAAAGAAAGTAGTTGTTATATTCCTTGATCTAGCTAAAGCGTTTGATACAGTTTACATCCCGCTCTTGTTGAATAGGCTAGAAGATCTTGGAATAAGAAATACACAGCTGAAACTATTCTCTGACTACTTAAGGGATCGATATCAGAGGGTAAGGATTGGTGGTTGCTACAGTGATGACCTTCCCATATCATATGGTGTACCACAGGGTAGTGTGCTTGGTCCCACGCTATTTCTTACATATATTAATACACTATGTAATCTAAAAATTCGCAATGGGAGGATCATTGCCTTTGCGGATGACACGGCTCTTCTTTTTCCAGGCAGATACATGGTCTGAGGTATTTAACTTCGCACAAAATGGGTTCGATTTAATAACTAAATGGCTGAAAGAATCTAAACTTACATTAAATGTCGAAAAAACAAAATACATAGCATTTACTATCCAAAACATCAATGTATCTGAGTTAGAACACTTTCACATTACAGCTCACTGCTGCTCCCAAATTGAAAGCCCTTGCTCCTGTCCTACCCTGTCTAGAACGAATTGCATAAAATATCTTGGCGTAATGATCGATAACACCCTAAGCTTTCACCTTCATATTGGCCTCTTAAGTACAAGGATACGTAAGTTAATTTATATTTTTAAAAATCTACGTCGTGTTGCAGATTTTAATGTAAGAAAAATTGTATATTTTGCACTGTGCCAATCATTGTTGACATATTGCATTACCATCTGGGGAGGAGCACCTAAAACGACCATATTGCAATTAGAAAGGGCTCAGAGGGCACTATTAAAAGTTAGCAATTCTCTTCCATTCCGTTGTCCTACAACTGACCTTTACCAACATTGTAATGTCTTATCTGTTCGTAAACTGTTTATATTGCACACTACACTGCTACAACATTCTCTTATACAGTATGAGTCCTCCTATAATATTGACAAAAGAAGGAAATATGTAGTTTGTCCCAATAAGCTTCTAAAGACAAAATTTTCCCATAATCATTTTTGCTTCCTGGGAGGTTACCTTTATAATAAATTAAATAAACTTTTGTCAATTTACTCTCTACCAAAACATGCATGTAAACAAAAATTACGGAAATGGTTGCTAAATATCGATTATATGGCTGCTGAAAATTTACTGAGAGTATTATCCTAAAAACACATAACCCTACACAAATGAGTGCACACATACACTCACACACACACACACACACACACACACACGCACACATACACACACACGCATACATTAACACTACTATACATATAGAAATAACTTAAAAAAAAACATATAGAATCTTTCCTTGTTGAAATATTTTCTATTTTGTATTTCTCTTGTATTAATATTTTTGAAAATGTAATACGTGCTATCCGTCAGGGTGAGGGCCTGGTGATCTATAACACAGGGATTACCCTAGTATGGACACCAGTCTCTCACAAAGGTCAAAATTATCTACTATCGTATTATTTAAGAAATAATGTGTAATTATATACCTTTGTGAAGAGAAAAATAAAAAAAATGACTTATTATTATTATTATTATTTCATTTTATTTAGGAAACAAAACAACATCATTAATAAAATTTTTCATTAATAAATAACAATTTATAACATGAATAATTATGTTTGTAATCAATACTTCTACATATTCTAAACAGAATAATTAGTGAAATAATAAAGAATTATGCGCGAAATGAATTTGAGTAAAACGTCGTATTCCAATATTTCCGCTACATTTTGTTACAATGTTAGCCAAAAGAAGGGGACGAAATTTGATATCATGAATCATGATACAAAAATATTTAAAAAAAACTCAAAGGACTAGATTATAATAAAGGCACAGGGTCAGACGAAATACCACCAATTTTTATAAAAGAATGTGTCTTGGAATTGATATATCCTATAAAAGTAATTTACAACTTGTCTTTAGCATCTGGCATGTTTCCTTCAAAATGGAAAATAGCAAAAATATTTCCCATATATAAGTCGTTAAATATCGATATCATTTCCAATTATAGACCCATTTCAATTCTGTCAACCTTTGCCAAAGAATTTGAGTCGTTGATTTGTTATCATCTTCAACAGCACTTAAGCCTCTATATAAGTGACCATCAGCATGGGTTCTTCAGGTCTCGGTTCAATAGTACGAATTTAGTTCCTTTTACGGAATTCTTGTACGAGGCTATTGACATCGGCCATCAGGCTGATGTTATTTATACTGACTTTAGCAAAGCTTTTGACAAGGTTTCGCATAAGATTTTGATTTCTAAGTTGTGTGCCTACGGGATTTGTAGCTCCTTACTCATATGGTTAAATTTGTATTGAGTGCAAGGGATCTTCTTAGTAGCAATTAATTGTTTTCAATCAAGTACTAAAACTATAAGTTCCAGTGTTCCTCAGGGTTCTCATTTGGGACCAGTTTTATTTCTATTTATCATAAACGATATTAAAAATGTTTTCTGTTTTCAAAATATTTTTATATGCTGATGACTTAAAATTTATGAGTATAATTAAGAGCGATGATGATACTAAATTATACAAAATGGCATTGATAGACTAATCCAATGGTGCTGCAACAACAGAATGTACTTAAATACAAGTAAATGTTATCATGTTAAATACTTCAGAAAACAGAATTTAACACAAGTCAATTACTTTACTTATAATACTAAAATTAAGGAAGTAGAGACCATTCGGAATCTTGGCGTAATATATGACAAAAAATTAACTTTTGAACCCCATTTGGATAACATAATTACGAGAGCATCTAAAATGTTGGGCTTTGTCATAAGGAACTTTAAAATATGCATTACAAACTAAAATATTTATTTACAACAGTCTAGCTCGTAATATTTTATAATATTGTAGTGTAGTCTGGAGACCACACTATGCTACACATTCATTACGTATCGAAAGTGTTCAAAAGCGGTTCCTCTGGTATCTAGCATTTTCTGTTGGTAAAATAAAAAAGCTACAGTCCTATAATAGTAAATTGCATCATTTTAATTTAGAAACCTTAGAAAGTCGCAGAAAGTATATTGATGCAGTTTTTGTACATAAAATATTTAATAGTTTAGTGGAACTTTTTAAGTTTGCCTTCAAGATAATCTTGCAGCTCTATTGCACCACTTAGCCCACCATTAAGAAGAACAGTCTTGGTAAAAAATTCTCCTTATGCCAGGTTCTGCAAAGTTATTAATGGATATAGCGCTCAAATCGACATTTACTTTGACTCACCCAAAACATTCTCTTAGTGTATCCGTTAATGTATAAGTTAATAGCGTAAATTAAAATACACGTTGTTGCTTGGTGGCAATCGATGTTCTCTTGTGAGCTTTCTCTTTGTATATGTTTGTGCAATGAATATTATATACTATTTTAATTCTTCTCTCTTTTATCTACCAAAAATAATATTTGTATGACAAATGATTATAAAATAACCAATATAAATTAAAACAAAAATCTAATAATAATAATAATAAATTTTTTATTTACCAAAAAACACGTAGCCAAAATAGCAAAGCAAAAATGACTTAAAAATTTATGAAAAATTACAGACATAACAAACAGATTCTAATTAAAAGGGGCGCGCGTGTACTTGTGGGTGAATGTGTATGAATGTGGTGTGTGTGTGTGTGTGTGTGTATGTGTGTGTATTGTGTGTGTGTGTGTGTGTGTGTGTGTGTGTGTGTGTGTGTGTGTGTGTGTGTGTGTGTGTGTGTGAGCGTATGCTAGCATGTCTGTTACATAATTCTCTAAAAATTATAAGTAAAAGGGTGAGAGATTGCAATTGGGGATAAGCTGAGTGGTTAGGTAGCCCTACGATTAAATTTTTGGGATCGGACGACAGGGCGTGCGTCAATGCAGTCCACTACTGTTTGAACACCTATTTAAGGGTCACCAATATTTCTTCTGATTTCTCATAGTCCCAAGTCAATAAATGACCTCTCATTTTTATTTTAGCCTCATAAAGTTGGGATCGTTTTGAGAGTTGAAGTTGACTAATTTGTTGTAGATGCGAGGGAATTGGAACAGTCTGAAATGACGTGCGAAAGATGTTTTAACTAAGGTTGTGGGGATCTTAAACACTCTTTTATTTATTAATGTATTAAACGTCGGCAGTTTTGAAGCTTCCCTGTGCATAAATGTAAAGGCCCTCAGAAGATACAATCTACGGACACTTAAAACTTGAGCTTCTCTAAAGAGATCTGACGTATGATAGCGCCTTGGTATACCCATAGCCACCTTCAAAACTGCCCTCTGGGCCCTTTCCAGTACTATCAACGTAGAGGAGGATATACCACCCCACGCCAGTATACAATAGCTAAGTACGGACTGACATAGTGCAAGGTAGACGGACTTTAAAATGCTGCCGTCAGTAGAATCTCTCAATAGTCTCATCGTGTGTATCAGCTTACGGATCCTGGCTGATGTCACCGATATATGACTTTTAAAATTAAGATTTTCATCTATTATAATGCCTAAATATTTAAGGGAGCCGACCCTATTTATCTGGTCACAGTTACAATTTGGAGAGCTCACGGAGCGAAAACTACAGTTGTCATTGTGTACTTTAAGGCTATTGAAAAGTGAGGGTGGCGGTTCAGACGCTGCAGTTTTATGAAAACAAATTAACTGCGTTTTTGAGGTTTTCAGTGTTAAGATGTTGTTATTTAACCATTTTTGTAATTTATACAACCCGGAGATGGCTGAAAAATAGGCGTCGTACCAAGATTTACCATAGAATATTATGGCTGTATCTTCAGCATAACATAAAACCTCACTATTTTCAAGTTGAATTGACATAATGTCATTAATGTACGAAATAAAAAGAGTCGGCTCCAAGATGCTACCTTGAGGAACACCAAAATCTACAGATCTAAGATCGCTTGCCTGATCGCCTATTTGGACGCATTGCTTTCTATTCGACAGATAGCTGGAAAACCAGTTTAGAGCTAGACCACGAATCCCAAGAGCACTTAATTTCTTAAGGAGGATGGGGATGGATACCGTGTCGAATGCTTTAGCCAGATCGAGAAAAACACCGACACAGGATCGACCCTGATTGAGATGAGTTACAACCATATCTGTGAGAAGAGTTACTGCGTCCTCAGTTGATTTTCCCTGGCGAAAACCGAACTGACAGTCCGAGAGTATGCTATTCTTTTCAAGATAGTCAGCCGCTTATGGGCAACACGTTCCAGGAGCTTCGAGTAACTACCCAGGAGTGATATGGGTCGGTAATTACAAGGATCGTCCGTAGCTCCATTCTTGTATATGGGGGTAACTGCCGCAACTTTCCACTGGCTTGGGAAGACTCCCGACGAGATACTTAAGTTAAATATCGCAGCCAGGGGCTCCGCGATTGTGTGGGCCACTGATTTTAAAAGTTTGTTAGTGATGCCGTCCATACCAGGCGCACTACCTGAATCAAGAGACCGGATGAGATCCAAAATTTCCAGTTCATCTGTAGGATTCATGAAAAATGAACCAACGGGTTGATCAGGAATGTGAACTTTTTCGGCAAGGGACTCTTGAGTCTCATTTAATTTCAGCGTGATAGAGTTTGCCAGCTTATTACCTATAGTAGCAAAGTAGGAGTTGCAAACATTGAGAGACTCTTTTACGGAGGGTCTTGAGTTGATGAGAGCCAGGGGAGAACTTGAGCTAGTGTCTTTGCCAGTTATGCGGTTAATAGTATCCCAGAGTTTTTTTGGAGCATATTTATTTTTGATTATTTCTTTTTTTGTTGTAATCACGTTTTATCTCCTAATTAGATCTATGTAAAAATTTCTATAGCGCGTATATATAAGTTTTTTAGTTGGGTTGTTTGGGTCCTTGCAATATTCTATATGAAGCTTATCGCGGTGTTTAGAGCATCTGATTAAACCAGGAGTCATCCAGGGGTGTAAGGTAGTTCTGGAGCGGCTTATTACACGAGTTTTTGAATATCTCAATATTGCCTCTGATACCGTCTTAGTAAAATGAGTAACAGACTCTTCAAGAGAGCTGCAGTTTATTACTGTTGACCAGTCCGTTCCTTCCAGCTCTGATCTTATTGAGTCTGTGTCAACTATTACTCTTGATCGAATAGGTTTTGGTCTTTTTGGTTTGTGTGTCTTTAACATTATGCCTGCCATAGTGATATCATGGTCAGTGGCAGCATTGAGATAGACTACGGAACTCCGCATTAGATTTTACGGGTAGAAAAATGTGATCTATGCAGGTTTTGACCCGAGTTGGTTTGGTTATAGCTGGAAAAAATTCGTACTCTGCTAATACATCTAAGTACTCCGTGTGCAAGTTTATGTCAGCTGCAGACCCAATAATATTTAAGTTTATGTCTCCAGCAAAAATAAGACAAGGAGAGGGACTAACCGTTTTTAAGTTAGCGTCAAGAGAGCGAATAAATATTTCCGGGTTGGTGTAACTAGGTGATCTGTAAGCGGCTACTACTGAGAAGTGATTTGCAACTTCTGCGAGAATACAATTACCCTCGTCAACGTTCAGCTCAGAAAAATTGGCTGACCACCTATCTCTTATGTAGATAGCGACTCCTCCTGCCCTGTTAATATACTTTTGAGAGTAAAATGATGTAAATCCTTGCAATAGGGGGACCGTCACAAACTCATTAAGCCAGCACTCGCTGAAGACAATAGCGTCGAAATCAAGATCCAACCTTTTTAGGGTTACTAGGAAATTATCAAAGTTTTTACGCATGCTTCTTATGTTCATGCTTAAAATCCTAAATGAAGATCTAGACAGAACGTCTTAACAATCCTCTGGGACCGTTATGTAGTGGCACTTTATCTGAGATGAGTTATCTATAGCAACTAACAATTCTACGGAAGCCATGGGCAGCTCGTGAAAAATTGATTGGAGTATTTTGGCATTAAAGAGAGTGCCATATAAACATAAGAAGGGGTGTAGATAACCACGAAATATTTTGAGGAATGTACCATGGGGGAGAAGATGTGTAGATGTGTTAAAATGTGTGTGTGATTGCGCTTACAATTGTGAAAAGTTAAATTCAAAGTTATGATAAGTATGATGAGTATATAAGAAAAATGGCGACCATATGGACTGCAAATTAGTGACAAAATATTAATGACTAGGATCTTGAGGCTCGGGTAATGTTTACTGAGTGGTCGCCATATCTGGTTTGGTTTGGGCACAGAGCAGGCGGCTGAGATCATTTTCGGACCTAATACAGATTGCGGGGCTACCTTCCTTGACATCCCCTTTCCTAATTAATATGGATCCGTTTCGAAGCCAGCAAAACCAGTAGCCATGTTCGACGGTGAAAGTTCTCGCAGTACAAAATAACCGTCGATTTTCGCCAGTAAGACGCTCATTTACGTAGATCAAATTTTCAGGCGCATGATTCAAAATGTCTTTACTCTTTAGGTTTTTTCTAGCTTTCGCGTGTTTAAGGAATTCCTCACGTTTAGATCGACGGGTAAAAGCAAACACCAAGGAACGATGAAGTTTACGGTTCCCATTCACGTTAGTGTTTATGTTTTGGTTTTTGGGACCAGCTCGGTGCACATAATTCAAGTCCATATCCTGAAGCTCAATGCCCAGTTTAGCGGCGACAGTTAATACCAAGTGAGTTGGGTTTTCATTTGGTGTTTCTTCTAGACCCGATATTTCCAGCTCATTTCCTAAGGCAATCTGAGCTTGGCTGTTTAGACGAGACTGCAGATCGGCAACGGTGGCCTTAAGGACATTATTTTCTTTTTCAACGGACTCAAGTGACTTAATTCGCCGATCATAGTCCACCAGTTTGGAGTTCAAGGCGTCGAGACATTCGCGAAGGTGGGTGATGTCGTCTCTTATATCAGTACTTATCTTGGATAACTTACAATCAAGCAGCGCGCCAAACTGGTCGTATGTTATTGCCGCAGCGGGAGGGGTGGGGGTCGTAGTTGAATTATTATTTACTTGGCTGTCATTTAACCCCCCGTCGGAGGTTCCCAGAACCTCGTCGCATGACACGAACATGTCCGCCGCAGTAGATAATGGAGAGAGTTGTCTACGAACCGGTGTGTTGTCCTCCTTGCGTCGCGTGATCCGATTACAGGAATGGCATTTCCAATTCCTTTTTAAGGCTGGAAGATTTTCTTTATAATAAGCGGAGGATATGTTGTAACATTTGTAGTGGTAGCATCCCTTGCATGCAGAGCAATTCAGCTGTTCCTCGGGTCGGGTAAATTTATGACATGCCAAACAAATCATTTTATATTATGTAGCTGTTGTAATATTATGCTCAAGTGACTTTATTTCTAAAAACGCGCAAAGGCAAGCAACGCCACTGCGGAGAAACTAAGATGTGCTACGAGTCGTAAATGAGTATGCGGGACGAAGAAGTTTCGTAGTCCGTAGCAATCCCCGTAGCGATTTAAGTCACTGCGCCGACGACGTTACGTGTCGATTCGTCGCCTCTTCGGGTGACTACGGGTTACTTCAGCTGCCGACGGTCGTTGACCTTTGTAGCACACTACGGTGGACGAAATGAGCGTACACTTGTTGAGGTAGGTCACGGTCTCAATTATTTGAAAATAATTTTTGTCACAGTTCCCTAACTATAGAAGGGATTAGAAAACAGATTGCGGCACTAGAGAGGGCTGTACACTAGCTTCCAGTAGATATCGGTTTGACAGTAGCCACTAAGATTTACACTGTTTTTAGAATAAGTCTCGCGGAGCAAACGGTTACGGTGTGTACTTAGTAACGGTCGCGGAATCAAAAACAAATCATTCAACTATTTTTTAAGCGTATTCACAAACAAAACAATCAACTATTTTTTAAGCGTATTCGCGAAACAAATCTTGTAACAACTGTAAGCAAGCGATTGCAGTAAAGTTTTCTTTATTCGAATGCGCCTGAGATGAGTTTTTACTTTGCAAGTTTCTAAAAGAGAAAGTAAGTGTAGGGCCCACCAAAGAACTTTGCTCTAGGATAACCTAGATTTTTCACTGTGTGTTTACTGTTGTGTTTTTTCACAAGTATTGCAAAGATCCATTTTTATGTAGAAGTAAGAGTGACAAATGAGCCCGGAGTCCACCTGTTGGTAAGTGGATGCTGCAGCTCCAGATTTACATCTACCCTTGATTAAGAATTAAAATGTAGACTAATTATAAGTACTATCTAATGCAAACAATCTATGGGGAAGTCCTTTTCCCCAGTGGACTACACGACTTGTCAAGCGTAGCAATCAAGGCCAAATCTCCCTGTCAGGTAATCTATGGGGGTTCCTGTTCCGCAGTGGACTATACCTAATAGGCTAATGGTAACGGTATTCTATGTCTGCGTGTAATTCACATTCACTTGAAATATTTTTCTAGAACCAAGTTAATTAGTTTTAGGAAAAATAGTACATGTTCCTTATGGGATAAGAACCCGTAAACCGCAGATCGTGAACCAAATGCTCAGTCATTGCACTGCCCATCCATCGCTATCTCAGTATCATACTGAAACACAGTTTTTTGATAGATCAAGGATGACACACTCACAGTCCACTTGATGGTAAATGGTTGCATATCTACATCGATCCTTGATTACGAATCAAAATGCAGATGCGTTGTTAACCGTGAAGACTAAGAGGGAATGACCCGTTTCCAGTGAAAGGGATCTCCGATTCTGTACACCCACCATACGAAACACACCAGCGTTAAGCTGCTATTTTAAGCTTGTATTCTGTGAAAGTGGTTCTTTCTCGGTCGAGCCAACCTATTTGTACTACATTATACTGCTATTTTGGCTGCTGCATAGCTCTACCAGGTATAAAAAAATATAATTATATTTAATATATAATTAAGAACAATTAAATGCATTTATTAAAAACTATATGGAATGCATAATATGTTACTGCTAATATAATTGCAATTAATAATAATGACCTCCAGACAGAATTTTGACGGCGGCCAGTTTCAAAGGATTATACTGCCCAAGTGTATGCGCAAATACAGGTGTACTCTCTGGTCCCTCACTCTCGTAATCGATAGGTGGATAATTCGACATGACCGGAGAGAGATCAGGTGCAGTAGATGAAACATCTACAACTTCCTTACTTCATGCTGCTAGAAAGAATTTCTTGAGAGCAACTGAGGGACAGCACAGTCCATAAAAGCGGCACGGTCGTACCGTACCTTTCTCGAAGCAGTTCAGGCCATTTTCAACTCCCTATAACTTCGTTGTGGATAAAAATAGAAGCTTGATTTTTCAGAAACCAAGCAGGCTTTGTATAACACGATATATTTCAAATTTTATTCAATTTGAAAAAGTAGTTTAAGAGTTTTAACTAGTCAATTTTCTTTATTTTGTCACTCACTGACTGACTGATCGTTTATCAAAACTCTAAGGCACTTCTAGCAGACATATAAGCTTCAAATTTATAATGCAATTAGTGTTTAGTACATTAATCAAGGAAAAACTAAAATATGACGCAATTTCGGTCCAGTTTTCTAGATACACCAACTGTAAAAATAACTTTTTAATCCTATATAAATATATGGGATTATAAAGTTACATTTGCAGTGAATGATTCAGTACACCTGTATATGTACATTATAATAGAATAAAAGGTGTAGATAGGTACGTCGTTGGTATTCAAGAAGTAGAAGGTACAGAAAAGGAAAAAATTAGGACCACAAAAAGAAATGAGATGCCGTCGAAAACATAGCTAATTATGTAATAACTTACATATATACTTAACTAAATACATAACCCTTAAGTAGGGACTAAATAAATTAGCCAACTTGGTATTACATAGATTTCACAACTTTTTACGTTAGAAAAACTGCGTTGCAAGACTTGGTTTTTTTTTTGCAAGTTATGTTTTTGATAGCATTAATCTATCTAAACTTAAGATACCATAAATCCTCGCAAAAGAACAGCAGGGATGATTTTCGAGGGTATTGAAATTTAAAAAAACATCCTATTTTCAATAAAGAACATGTATGGGTGCTATCGTCAAGTTGGACAATACTATATGGACATTCGGTGAACATTCGTGGCGTACTCATGCATATTATGACGTTTACAACTTTTACAACTTTTTGAATCGTAATATCTCAGAAACGGTGGCTCGTAGGAAAAAAAGTATTGAATTATTTTTTGTAGATAATTTTATGGTCTACAACTTTTGTTTGTAGTATTTTTATGAAAATCGTGAAAACCTCATTTTTTGACCTTTGACCTTGAAGTACCATGACCATGGGTGCTGTAAAGTATTAAAAAAGTTAAAATAAAAAGTTAACATTTTTAAAACTAGGTTTATTCAAATAAAATTCTATTCACAATGGAAGACGGGGAAGAACTACACTATTGAACGAAAGGAGAAAAATGGCCGCCTTGTTTTGGCGGCGAAAAAGAATCCGCCACTCATATCGTCATTGCAAATATCCAGATTATTTTACAATTTATGTGGACTTTTGATAGGCTGTAATGACGGCGATGATGAGTTTTACGCATTATTTCCCCATTAAAAGTAAAAAGTAGCACTCATCGTAATCGTCATTACCGGACACCAGCCGTAGACAATTTTTGCTAAAAATGTTCGCTGCGCACGGATCGACTTCAACTGGGGAATCAGGTATGCAGGTTAACTCGCGATGTTTTCTTCACATTCTTTGAGAACGTGGTAAATCGACACTT
Organism: Parnassius apollo; assembly: GCA_907164705.1. Taxonomy (NCBI): domain Eukaryota; kingdom Metazoa; phylum Arthropoda; class Insecta; order Lepidoptera; family Papilionidae; genus Parnassius; species Parnassius apollo. Next base: position 1,122,415 of record CAJQZP010000616.1, read on the forward strand.
GAAATTGCAATTAAAATAACTTTCAACTACTAAAACATCTAGGTTTTCTTCACAAAATTATTGTTCACCATTTCACCGTAAACGTGATAAGTCAGCACGTAAGATTACCTATAACAGATTCATTTGACCTTGAGGGAATCGTACACGTTTTACTCCCGTGCCATGATGAAATCTCTCGGCCTGCTACATGGCTTTCGTATATGTTTAAATAAAATTCTTGAATACCGCTTTTCCCGGATAGACACCAACGATGCCACGAACAAATCAGTGTACCTGTATATGTATAGTATAATGGAATAATAGGTGTAGATAGGTACGTTGTTATTCGGCTATTCACTGTGTGGTGACGCCGTAAGAATATTCACCATCCCATTTCGTGAAATGGGTTCAAAAGATTAATTTGTGCAATGTTAGAAAAACCTTGAGGCTGCCAAATGATGACGGTATAACCATTTCGTTACCTCGGACGTCCAAATAATCATACCCGCGATGAGCACCAGCGTCCGGTATGCAATCACCAGTACACCTGAAATTCTTATCAATAAAGATAATTCTATCTATAACAAGAAAGTTCCATTTTTAACTGCGAAGCTAGAGCAGCTGATAACGAAGTATTAAAAAAGAAAGATGGTCATTTTATTGCAAATTAACATTTTATCAAACATTACTACGTACGAACATACCAAAACTTAAATTTTACCGGCTTATTTTAATTTTACGGTTATATTATGATTAGCCGTAACAATTACAGTAAACACAAAATGATAAAAAAGAAACTAAGCATTTCTTTAAATACAGAACAGTGACGAGTTGGGCTGGAGGATGGGCTAATCACTTAAAGCGAATCCTTTTAGACACATTAATCTACATTACATAAAACTATGATTAAAATTATTATATAGAATACATTAAACAAGGTTTATTTGAAAAAAAAAAAGGTGTTTAATCAGAATAATTTTGAAAGGCATTTATAAATTTCAAAATAAATTTTTACTAGTTACAAATTTTATGTATTCGATATGATTTGTATGAATTCATATGGAAGAGACCGACTTTGATGAGGTGGAAAAGAAAAGCTTCCGAAAATTTAAAATTTCAAAATCTTTTTATTTAACTTTCAGACATATTTATTTTCATTTTTTATTTAAATTATTATTCCAATGCGCTAACTCTTTACGGAATAACGTAAAAAAAAAAAAACAAAAAATCAAGACATGCATTTTCTCAAAAGACTAAGTAAAGAAACTTACCGTTTCATATCGTACTTTACTAAATATAAATCGTAGTTCTACATGTTGGAATATATAATAAAATTTGAATACAAAGTCAACAATATTGTATACAAATCTGTAAGTATTCAAATCTTTAAAAGATCCGCATTTCTTACAAAATAGTGCTCTGCAAAGAGTCTCGTTTCATTATATTATATTGTTAAAAAAAAGTTTTGTAAAACAACAACGCAATAGAATTATATTTTTTTATTCAATTATAGATGTAATAGAAACTTACACCTAATTTACTTCCCATTAGTTGGACTGTACACTCGCCCTCACATTTACTTGTATATAAAAATGGTGTTTCAATCAAACCAATTTCTAAATTTTTTAATTCATTTTTTACATAAAATGTTATGCAGAGATGAGTTAGTAAATAATAATCTTGAAGTAATTATAGAAGATATTTTACATTTTCAAAAAGTGATGGAACTTATAGAACAATTTTGTGAAATGGACTGATCGACTACTTTTTTTAATATAGGAGCGACAGACGGACTGACAGTTAATTTGTTGGTAAACTTCCACTACAGTCTTGCTGCAACTGCTTTCGAATGAAGAACATGCTATTAAGGCTAAGATGGAAGACTACAGACTAAAACAATAGAGAAGTTGCATTTCTTTGCTACAAACTTATATATAAATGAAAGAATAATTAATTTAAAGTATATATGTATTAATTTTTTTACTGACAATTCCATTTTTGGGTAATTACTAATAAAACATTTTGATAAAAAAACGACTTGTGATTGGTTGTGACGACATTATATCCGTTGAGCTGTGAGCCAATCTAAGTCATGCTATTCTTTTGTTTTTTCTATATTCGGATCACAATGTATCGTAACAAAACATAATGTATACAGGTTGTAATATTATAAAATTATATTTATTTTATTTTTGACAACGTAAACTATGTATAATGACGTCACTAGCGTTTGAATTTACATTTTAGAAAAAACATTTTTAATTTAAAATTACATGAATAATCAACTGCTAAATACTTTTTTTTTAATTTTGCTTTATAATTTTGGTAAACTCTCAAAATAGACATGCAGCTTTTCTATAATATGTTATGTTCTCTTTTTAAAGACACCTTACACATTATATTTACACGTCCCGGCTTGACTGGGAGAGACAATTTTATTTATTTTAATTAGTCTGTCCTTTTAGGTACAAATCTTTTTTATTTATATATTATATTATACGACAAAAAGTATGTAAACAAAAAATGTAAATAGTCTAGCTTTCTTTTCTGTTAATCTGTAATCAGCAGTGTGAATATATAACTTTTTATACCAGTACTTGACTACAATCCCACATGTTGGTAATTAGTTGTAAATCTGTAGATGGTAAATCGCACTGTCTTGGCGTAAGAAAAATGTATTCCCTTTTTCCTTAAAAACAAATACATACATTGTAATCGGAGGTAAATAATGACACCTTTGTGTTATTTCACTCCTTTAATGTACGTATTACGAAAGACGTATAAAGAAAGAAAGAAAGAGGTTTACATAATTATTATATATAGTTTTATAAAATTGCGTGATATATCGACAACAAGGGAGCAAAGAAGCCTGCCGGCCATCTTGTTGTGCAATGGTGGCAAGGAGAGGGAAGAATGAAATCATTTAATTTCTGCGCACAGTATTCGGAATTAATATTTACGATACGAAAGATTACTATATATAATGTTACGAGCTTGAGGTTCGTGACAATAAAAACTGCCGATTGAATTACCAAAATTTACACTTTAATTCACTTTACACTTATTAAAACTTAATACACTAATAATTAACCACACTGATTCACTTTATTTCGCTCCGAAGCTTCGCTTGTCTCGCCAAATTCAATACTTCCTCGATCGCATCTTGCAGCGCATTTAAATACACATTATCACCGAAACATCCAGAATATTCAAGTAAATACGCGCGCCAATCGACCAGGCGCCGAAAGTTCGAGTGTAGGGCTTCTAGAAAGCTTAGTTCTTCATTTCGATACTAGATGGCGCTGTCGGTTGAAAGATTAGTGATGTCATTTTCTGGAAAGCTCTCCTCGCTCTGTTACCCGACACAGATGGCGCTAGTGCCAGACGTCAACTTAGCGCAACACTGCCCCCTCCTAAGACATGCCCGTCCCGAGTGTTATCAGCCTCATAATAACGCGCCAGGCGCTCCACACGGACGATATTAGGAGTCCCTCTTGCGCCTTTCTGTATCCGGTAGGTTACATCGTTGATCCTGGTTACAATCCGGTACGGGCCGTCCCATTTAGCTTGAAGCTTAGGAGATTTCCCTTTGCTGCGGACTGGATTGTGCAACCACACTAGTGAACCTTCGTCGAAGCCTTTATTGTTCATTTTGCGGTCGTACCGGGTTTTCATCTTCTCAGACATTTGCTGGCCCGATTGTCTGACGTGCTCATAAATATCATTCATTTTGTTCCGCAAGTCATTTGCATAATCGGTTATACTGCGTGGGGTATCAGGTGGTATCCCGGTGATCAGGTCTGCAGGCAGCCGTAATTCTCTTCCAAAGTTTGCGAAAGCTGGTGTCACTGCTGTACTTTCGTGAACAGTGCGCTTCGATATGACAACAAAAACGGTTGTATGTGCTTGTCCCAATCTCGTTGCCGATTGTCTACAACTTTTGCTAGGTACCTCTCCAATGTCTGATTAAATCGTTCTACCATTCCATCAGATTGCGGGTGATAAGAAGTCGTTCTTGTTATATGAGTACTCATAACTCGGCAAGTTTCCTGGTTACTAGTTTATCTGCAACTGTTGAAGCTTCCTGATTTGGAATGGCGAAGACTTCTGGCCACTTAGTGAAGTAATCCATCACAATCATGAAATATATGTTACCGCTTTCACTTTTCGGAAACGGCCCCGCCACGTCAGTGGCTATTCTCTCCCATGATGCACCAACATTGTACAACTTAAACGCACCTCTACTACGAGTCTGAGGACCCTTTACAGCCGCACAACTTGTACATTTGCGACACCAGTCCTCGACGTCGTTTCGACAGTGGACCCAGTAAAACCGTTTTCGGATCTTCAGTAGAGTTCGTTTAACTACCAGATGGCCTCCTGAACAATCATTATGGTACAGCTGTAGAACATCCGGTACTCTAGCTTTAGGGACGACCATTTGCAAATGACAGCTGTCTCCCCGAATATTTTCCCATTTACGGCACAGAACTCCATTTTGAAGCAGTAAGCTGTCCCATTGGGCCCAATAGCTTTTAATGGTCGAACTCATCGCTGAGACGTCGCTCCACTTGGGCTTGGGAGCACTGGCCTTCATCCATTCCAGAATCGGCTTGATGTCCGGATCTTCCTTCTGTGCATTTGGTAAGCTGTCTTTCCACTCATTGCTGAGGTGGTCTGTCCTGAGCATCCTCACGGATACCACTTCCTTACTCTCTTGCCTAGTACAATGGTTGCAATTTTCAGGACAAGTTCTTCTTGACAATGCATCTGTGTTGCCATGAGATTTCCCGCTGCGATGTTCGATCTCAAAGTCATATTCCTGCTGCTGCTGGGCGGTGATGTTAGCCGCACTTCCCTTCTGAGATCGTTCACCTTCCCGTTCTAGGGTCCGCTTAGGGCAGCTGGATCGAAGATGGCCCCTTCTACAACTATAGCACCTAGGGCTGTATCCTTTGTTGTGGTCGCGAACCGTAACTGCTGAAATCTCCCTAGCGTGAGGGGAACAATGATCCTGCCGCCGCCAGGCGGTGCCGTTAGCTACACTACCTTCTCGAAATCGATCAACTTCCCTTTCTACGGTTCGCTTCGGGCAGCTGGATCGAAGATGGCCCCGTTCCCCACAGCCATAGCACCTAGGACTGTATCCTTTGTTGCGGTCGCGAACTGAAGCTGCTGCAACCTCCCTGATGCGATGGTAACGATGATCCTGCCGCAAGGCTTCCACTTCCAGTGCATGGGCCAAGGCATGCCCGAGCCTCACAGCAGCTCTGACTTCCAGGTTGCGGATGCCGTCGATGAATGTCTGCACCAGGTTCCTTTCAATGAGCGCAGGTACAGACCGGTATGCTTTTCGAACAATCTTCTCCACCTCAAGGATCCACTGCTGCAGGTTATCGTTGCTGCGTTGCACGCGATCTTTAAGCTGCGCGCGAAAGACGTGTTCCAGGTGAGCGTTGCCATATCTCGCCTCCAACGCTTCAAGGAGCTGCTCGTAGGTCACTTTCTTATCGAGAGCTTCCAACACAGTTAAGGCTTAGTCGCGCAGGCCTAGGGTGAGTGCAGTCATGGCTTGGCTTTTATTCCAGCCGTTCGCCTCCATGACGGCCTCGAATTGGATTTTGTAGGCTGACCAGGAAGAAGTCCCGTCGAAAGGCGTCACTTTGAATCCACGTAGCAAAGGTGTTGTAGCTACTACGGGACCTGTAGTTCCATCCCCAAGTTTGAGTTCGTTCAGTGATGTCTTCATGTCAGCCATTATGTTGTCAACCCGATTGTTCACTTGGTCGATTCGGGTTTCAGCTTTCGCGATTTGGGTGTCAGCTTTCGACAGGCAGTTGTCATGCTGAGCATCCTTATTCTTCACCTCCCGTATCTCTTTTCCGAAGGTAGCGTGAAGTTCCTTCATGAGGGGCATCTGATCTTCCAACCGACGGGCCTGTTCCTTTTGTCGGCGGGCCTGTTCATCCTGTCCGCCCCGCAGCTGCTCTTCCAACCGACGGACCTGTTCTACCTGTCGGCGGGCCTGTTCATCCTGTCCGCCCCGCAGCTGCTCTTCCAACCGCCGGACCTGTTCCTCCTGCCGGCGAGCCTGTTCCTCCTGTCGGCGAAGCTGTTCCTGCAGCCATCAGAGCACCTAAGTCCGGTGCTGCAGATGTAGGAGATACTAACGGGCCTGCATCCGGTGGCTGGCCTTACGACGTCTGCAGCGTTGCACCACCAAATCTTCTTTGGTCCGACTCATCCGTCCATCGACACAGACGGCGCTAGTGCCAGACGTCATATTAGGCGCGTAACAATAATATACGAAAGACCAGCCTATGCTCGAGATTAAAAATAAACATCTTCATTTGCTGCTTGGTGACAGATAATTCGGACATCTGAGTGACAAATAAATAGAGTCAACGACCTTAAATCCATAAACGAGCTGTCTCATATACATGTGTCCAAAGACCGCGTTATTTATGATTATGGTTGTAAAATATTCAATTGTATTTATCTTTTAAAATACAAATGATGAGATTTAAAAAATAACATAATTTGTACTAATGTCTAGTGAAGCAAAACCAAAAAAAAACATGGATATTTTGTAGATTTTTGATGTCAAATTATTATTAATTATAAAAAATTGATCATTTTTATAAAACTGAATTGGCAGTCGAGTATACAATCGACATGATAATAGATGGAGACGATGAAGATGGAAATAGATACTGCAGTCCATGGATACCTGAAGCCAATTTCATACAAAAGAGGCCACAGATGTGTTGTGAAGATGGAATGCTTTACATCGTGTAATTATATGGCTCTCTATAGTACTCTTCAGGTCATAAAACAGCAATGCAAGTACTGCTATATAGTGGCAAACATTGATAAGATAGTTGGTATTTACCCAGAGTAACGACTGGCCAGAAAAAGGTCCTTTCCCCTAAAAAAGAATTTATTAACTTACACTGTTATTTATAGAAGCCGTACCGACCATGCAGTCGGTGGTTATGCCTTATATTTACATCACGTTTGCAAGAGTGGTGGTATTGCACGCTCATGAAGGGATTATTTTCCCATCGTGCTTATTATTCGACGTTTGGCGTACATTCACTGCGGCTGGAACTGATAATGTACTGTGGCGTTAACACCCACTAACATACACCAACTTGGTCGATGTTTGTGTTAACGCACTACCAAGGGGCCAGGCTCTCTATTACTGGTTCGTCACTTATTTTTCTGTGGACTTTGGTCTAGTTCCCATATTCTCAGCTCTTTGGAGAGAGCGAGTTGTTTGAGTTGGCGTTCACCACACACGTTGTTGTTTTCTAGTCATTGTATCGGGTTTTTTGTTTAAATCTCTTTCCAAATGGAAAGGGATAATTTAATAAAGATTTGCCAGATGTGAACCTTATTGAAGTGAAAAGGAACGATTTAATATTGTTTAACCTTTTTAAGGCTTTCCTTGTGAATGGTTTCTATAGCTTAAAATCATTTAAGTCACAACTGATGGCTTTCGACTGCTCGATTGAATATTTATTCTTCCCAAGGAGACCTGAAAAAACTAAATTACTAAACAAACATAACTTTATTTTGCTCCTACCTATAATGATCACGTTATAAAATAATTATAATAAACGGCCTAATAACTAATCTTTAGAAAAAATTGTATTCATATGCCTGGTCACTTACATTTACGTATTTAATAATATGTTATTATCATTTTAGTGATTAATTAGAAGTGAGTTTATTCCCAGTAGAACTAGAGTAATCGAAGTAGCCCAACGGATTAGTAAGCTGAAGTGGCCGACAATGGCAATGGCCCAGCCATAAAGCTTAAAGAACTGACAAGGTCAATAGGTTATCTTTGTAACATAAATACACCATACTTACGAGTACAATAGTAAAAAATTATTTTTGAAATTCGATAGCTTAAAAAGTTTACTAGCAAAGAAAAAAATTATGCCAGTTCCACACCTAAGACGAATCTTATCACATATTATATGAATATATACCAAGCCGCTTAGGCTTTAGAGTGTGCCAAAGAAAAATACGTAAATAAATACATCCCAATCGAATCCAATCCAATATAGCCAGAATATACAGTATATACAGAAGTCCACTGCTGCACATAGTTACCACGCTTGGCAGGCGGGCTGGCATCTGCAGTGTTTGTAGAGGAATATTAGGAGGACGCTACAGCCCATTGCTCCTGTGTCCGTGTGTGAGTAGTGTGGACACATTCATACAATCAAAAACATTACCCTCCTTCTGGGTAAAGGAGTAAATTATTCATATAATGTTTATCTAAGATTTGAGGTCAAAAGAGTACACAGTCCACCGGATTGTAAGTAGATACGTAGGTCACTAAATAACTTTTCAGATGCTCGAAATTTAAAAATGGAACGCACCCGTGTTATACGTTTATAAAAAGCATATTTATTTAAAAATAAAACTCCATAAGTCAATTGCTTAAAAAAACAAAGTTCTTTTAATTTTCCTGCAACGCTTCCCACGTTTTCTTCCCACGTTTTTCATTTAAGACGATGGATCTTAACCGTGTACATTTGCGCGCTATGATCGATTATGATTTTAAATTTGGTTTAACCGAACAATTAAATTTACAACGGTCCCAATCAGCATTAAGGGACTCAGTTCCATCAAGCGCTAACAATTTTTAGGTGGTTTGCTAAATTCAAAAGGGGTAAAATTAACCTTAAAGATGATCAGAGAACTCCGCCAACAGTAGTAACGACAGAAAATGTATGAATAACTGAAATGTTGGTGCGAGAAGAAGCACGAATCATACATACAGACATCGAAAATATTGTTGTCGGAAAACATCAACATCTTGGAGTGAGGAAGCTTTGTTGTCGATGGATCCCTCGTTAGCTCTCCGTGTTTTAAAAAGGGGCATCTTGGCGTGTTTCAGAAGTCGTTACTGGTGACGAGACATGGATCTGTCAATATGATTCGGAAATTAAAAGGCAATCATCGGTATGGGTCTACTCACAAGGACAGTTACCGACAAAACTGCAAAGACCTCGCAACGTCGGCAAAAAATGGTGGCTAGTTTTTTTCGCAGAGCGGACATTTTGTCTACGTCAATGCTAGAAAAGTGTAGGTTAATCAACTCTTAATGGTATATTATAGTTGCATTACCTAAAGATAAAGATACATTTATTGCATAACTGTTACAATATGAACTTTGTACAAAAACATATAGTTTTAGGCTCAACAGTCTACCCACGTTAGATTTGCACGAATTAACTACTACCATTGATTTTACTCAAAAACTCATTGAGATTGTAAAAAAATATTTTCAACTAACAATTTCTTTAAATTTGTTTTGAACATATTTCCATTTAATTGTTTAATAGCTGGTGGTAACTGATTGTATACACGAATAGCAGTAATATAGGTATTTTTATAGTAAATCATATTTTAGTAATAGGTAAGCTTATAAAACCTTTATATTGATTGCGAATGTTTTTCTTCGAATCAGATTTCAAATTGAAATATTGCATATTGTTTTTAACAAATAGACATAATTCCAGGATAAAAATTCCAGTCAGTGTTAGGAAACCCTTTGTTCTGAAAACATCTTCGGTACTATGCATGTTATATATTGTTCTAAGACATTTTTTTCTGGAGAACGAATGTGGATTGTATATCTGTTGAATTTCCCTAGTACATGATACCATAAATTAGGAGTGGATAAACGCTTCCAAAATAGGCATTTCTAGTAACACTTATATTTGTAGTCTCTGCCAGGATTGACAATTATATACCTATTAGACTCGATGTACTGTTTATAATTATATGAATAATTTAGATGCAATATTTCCTTTAGAACTAATCTACATAGCATCACAAAGAATGAAGTATATGGGACTTTATAATCTATGTTTATAAATATACTTTGACTAAAGTGGGAACAGATGTGGTAGAATGTTTTACAAAGTTTTATCTTACTTGAGAACCTACCTCTTTTTTTGTTACAAAGTAACACATTCGTATGTGCTAGTTAATTCAAATGAAAATATAGGGTTGACTGTAACCTTAATGGGTCTTTATCATTATTAGCGTACAAAATTACATCATAATCGAATTTATTATAGTCTTTATATAGTTCAAGTGATAATTCCAGCAATTTGTCAGTCATTGTACCAGGTTTACTTAAAGTTGACACGGTGAAGCTGGTTCCGATAAGATTTTGTGGCATATTTCTTTTACGTGTATGTCCGTCCGAAAATATTAGAACTCTATTCCTATTCCTAAAGCTTTTCAAGCTGTGCGGGAGAGAAGACCAAAGACTGGGCTTCAGGATATCATGCTGCATTACGATAACGCCTCTTCACATACCTCCCTTAGAATAAAAGCATTTATTAAGGAATCTGGTGTTAAAACTCTATGTTACCCACCCTACAGCCCTGACTTAGGTTCCTGTGATTTCTTTTTGTTTCCAAGAGTCAGAGAAAAAATAAAAGGTAAGTTTTTTCAAGCGCCTAAGAAGCCGTGGCTGCCTACGAAGAAGCGATTTCCGACCTGTCAGAACAAGACCGGCAAAAGTGTTTTCAAAGTTGGTTTAGGCGGATGGAACTTTGTTTAGAGTATGATGGAGAATATTTTGAAAAGATGTAAAATAAATATTAAATAGTATCTAGAAAACTTTTTATGTATCTTAAAACTTACTAAGTGTCCTATGTACTTTGATCCATAGATATCTTTATACATACTCGCATCAAAATAGAGATAAATTTTCATCTCTGAGTACAAAGACAGAATGTTTTTTGACAGTAAAAAGAGTCCTTTGTTCCATCTCGAAATTTAATATAAGTGTATATCACGCTGGGCTTTTCCCGATAGAGATCAATTAAGAAACTTGCCAGGAATGCGTTTAGATAAATAAAGGAAATACTTTAAATACGTTAGCATCGTGAGCGGGACAGTATTTCATGCCGGCACGCCGCCTGCAACTTTACAAGACGCAGGTTTGGCTGCACATGGAATACTTTTCCCATCTCAGGGCTGGAGCTCTCCAGTACCAGCTCCTTCCACTTGACCGCATCCAGCGCAGAGCGACTCGAATCGTCGACGATCGAGTGCTTTCCGATCGGCTCGATTCACTGGCGCTGCAAAGAGATGTTGCATCTCTTTGCATTTTCTATCGCATATACACCAATTGGATGCTTGGCGGTTCACCACTGTACGTTTCACAAGGAGTTTTCTTCGGCGTACGACCTCTCTGTGGAATAGTTTACCACCGGTAATTTTTGCGGACCGATACGACCTGGAGACCTTCAAGAAAAGAGCTTACTCCTTTCTAAAGGGCCGGCAGCGCACCTGCAATTCCCCTGGTGTTGCGGTTGGTCACGGGCGGCGGTAGTCATTAACTTCGGGTCAGCCGCATGCTTCGTTTGCCCCCTCTTCTATATAAAAATATAAAAAAATGTATCCCTAGACGACACACAGGTTAATTAAATTATTTGCGTATATCAAATAAATTTATCTCATGTAAAAATAATGCCAGTTGACCCACTATTATGAAAGATATTTATTTTATGTCTCATGATTTCTTATATTTTCGCGAACACCACACATTTTAATAAAACTAGTTTTTACTGATTTTATCGCGTAACTATATCCACTTAATTTATATTCCCGACGATTCGAACACTTTACAGTACCCATTGAACGGGGGGTCTGAGGTGTTCGACGAAATATGTAAAAACTAGCTTTGTGTCTAATTTTCGATGTAAAAAGATGATGTTGATTAATAATTACTATCAAATGCAATATCAGCATGACAAACAACCTGCATCTGATCAAAACGCTGCCAAATAACCTACACATATATTATCTTAAGTCTCGTTTCTCAATCCCTTGCTACTTGTATATCTAAAAATGAAGAAAATAATAATAGAATTTATCAAGAATTTATAAAATAGGTCCGCTGCAGCTTGAAGAACCAATAACATAAGAAGCAGAAACGATTAAAAGAAATCATGAAGGACACACTGTTTGGAAGGAGGAGAGTACGTACTACTTGGCCTCTCCAAGTTATAAGTTTGCTGGTTACTTAACAACAAAGAAGATTTTCGACTCCGAATAAACTGAAGGCAGTTTTTTGGCTCTTGTATATGACTAAATGCACAAAAACTTTAAAATAAGGATCTTAAAATTAAGTGGGCGGTTAAATGATGTTGTTTGGTTGATTGAGTTCTGGACAAACACTGACTCAAATCAAATAAAACTTTAACTACAAAAACCCTTCAGAAAACGAAAAGATGCGCGGTGCCATTACATTGTATAAGCATTAGAAAAATACTAGTGCTTTTGTTAACACGGATTGAAAAACAGGTAACATACTATTACACTCTAAAATAGCTGAAAGCTGCAATACATACGATTTTCTTCAGTAGTTTTGATAGACAAGATAGAATACTAATCGGTGTTAAGTCCTTAACATCTGATAAATTTTTTTGTTGGGTCTAGGCTGTTTTCCGGGAATTTTGGTTTTGTTATTCGGAGTTCTGCTTCTATGAAGGAAATATTACTTTGACTCGGTATAAAATCTATTTTTACATTTGTGACTGCGACATCACTACAAATTATATCAAATAAATTTGAGCTATTTTACGTGAAATGGCTGTGTAAATTACATATTGTGTTAAATTTAAATATTTTATAAAATCATTAAATTTCTCTGATTTACGATCACGATTTTAAAATTGACGTTGAAATTATCAAGTACGAGTATTACTCATCATCAACATCATCATCATTACAGCCCCTCAAAAGTCAACTGCTGAACATAGGCCTCCCCAAAGGAATGCCACAAAGTACGGTCATGAGCCACCAGCATCCACCGACTTCCTGCATGTCTTACCAGATCTTCACTCCATCTAGGTGGGGTTACCCTAAACGACGCCTACTTTTACGAGGCTGCCACCTTTTCCCCCAAAGGTTGTCTTTTCTTCGAGCTATATGCCTGGCCCATGCTACTTCAGCAGGCTAATCGGTTGGACTATGTTGATCACTCTGGTTCTACTGTGGATATACTCATTTCTAAGTTTATTACGCAGAGAAACCCCGAACAAAGCCCTCTCCATAGTTCAATGAGCGACCTTGAGCGTCATCATACGTCTCAAATCCGCAAGTCATCACTGGCAACACACTCTGGTTGTACAATTTAGTTTTCAGGTTTTGAAGTATACCTGATGAAAATATGTTTTTTTTTTTATAGGATAGGATGACAAACGAGCACACAGTCCTCAATTACGAATCAAAATGCAGATGCGTTGTCATCCGTGAGGACTTAGGTGGAATGCCTCGTTTCCAGTAAAAAGGGTCTCCGGTTCTCTACACTCACCATACGAAACACAGCAGCATTAAGCTACTATTTGACGCTGGTATTCTGTGAGAGCGTGGTCCTTCCCCGGTCGAGCCGACCTATTCATGCTACAACTATACTACTAATATAACTGCAGCATGGCTCTACCACGTGTAAAAATGTAAAATATGTGTCGTAATTTACCGAACGCTTCCCAGATCAGTTAAATCCCTCGATTTACCTCTAGGGTGAAGCTGGACTTACCTAGTTGGAGTACTTTTATAGAGTCAAAAAAGGAAAAAGAAGATAAAGTATCAGTTAGAGCATCAAAAACATGTCAACCTCTAGCCATGGTGGGCGATATGCCGTGCCTATGATGAGTTTTATCCCACTGATGTTTAAGCTAAGCTGCATTTGATCGACTAGGGATACAGTCGGGTGTGCACACACCAGAGCAGTCATTGTGCGATGTACGTAAAAGCCTACCCCACCACCGCGTGCTCATATCGTATAAGATCGCGGAATATTACGTGGACGGTAATTGGGAACTATAGGTTCACGGCCATCTTCACCTTCTCAAAGCCAAGTCTTATTGCCGTGATATCTACATCATGCTCTTGCATTGACACTATACATTAAGAGGCTATGGGAAATCCTAAAAGGACATCATGCTTTTCGAAATATATATAAACCGACTTCCGCTAAACTTAAAATATTATTAAACAAAGAGAGATTGAAGATATAAAAAGAGTTACTATAACATTAAGGAATGTTTAAATGATAATGACCCCTAGGAATGAGGTGATCGCTGCCAAGATATATCTATTTTGTTTCGTGTTGTTAAATATTATTTGTATCTTTAATTATTGTCAACTATCCTTACTATCCTTTATTTAAAAACAATGTCCCGCTGTGTTTCTTTCCTGTGTATTTTCCGAACTAGTGGTAATTTAAACACCTTTAACAAGTATTATCTATATATATATATATATATATATATATATATATATATATATATATATATATATATATATAAATAATTTCTGTCCGTTAGTCTCGCTAAAGTTCAACGACCGGACCGATTGTGATGAAAACTTTAGTGTGTGTTTACGTTCGTTCCTGGATAGTTTAGGCTTAGAATTGAACTCAGGAGATGGCGTTGTTGTAAAGATACAGAAGTGACCCGAGTGAAGCCGAGGCGGATCGGTAGGTTATAATATAAATCGAGTAAAAAATTTTATTTTGCTATTTCAAAAGGTGGCGTTTTAACCATTTTTTCTACGTTATACACAAAACTTCTAGCCTATGATTAAGACCTCCTCCCAAATAACTTACTAAGAATCCTCCCTACAGACCCCATGTCCAATTTTGGGCTTTTGCAGGCTTATGGAGAGAAAAGAGTAGCTCTGTTCTAGAAGATATTTTGTCTTTGCTATACATGCTGTAGCCATAACTAGAGCCTATCAAAGTTTACTGCTAAATATAGCCCAAATATTACCTCATAGTGTGGATATTTACCACTCTTAGCAGGAGTTTGGCGAACACAGTTTTGTTTATTTATCTTCAATGTTTATCTTGTATGTCAATGTATATCTTCTTGGTCGTCGACGATTCAAACCGTTCTGTGCTGGATGCGGTCAAGTGGCAAGTGGAAGGAGCTAGTACTGGGGAACTCCAGCCCAGATATGGGAACAGTTCATGTGTGGCCGAACCTGCACCTTGTAAAGTTGCAGGCGGTGTGCCGTCATGAAATACTTTCCCGCTCTGCTGAGCACGCCAAGCTTTTTAGAGGCCAATTTGGCCTTCTCTTCCAAGTGACGAGAAACCTGCTGACCTATAGTGCCAAACACGGTGGCAGCCTGCAGAATGGAACTGCGATTTCAGCGTGAGTGGCACCACACTCCCGTTCGGGTGAGAGGTCAGCAGAAGGTCCATCAGGGAAGGTGCATGATCCTCCACATCTGGAATCCGCGTAGGCGAAGTAACCAATTGTGTCAGACAATATGCCAAGGCAAAATCATGAACAGATCTCCCCGCATGATCGGTTAAACGTGAACCAAGCTATTCGGCGTGATGGGCGTTAAAGTCGCCGAGGATCACGATCTCTGCGGAGTGGATCTGCTGTAGCAACGAATCTGTAGCCATTTGGAAGTGGTCGAAGAGTCGGCCTGTTTCCGCATTATAGAACCTATAGAGGCACCCGTAGACGCGCGGATGGTCGTCGCTGTCTACGCATAGCCAAAGGATGGACAGGTCCGAGCCTTCAAGACTGCCGAGGCATCGAGAACAGATTTCCTCTCTGACGTAAACGAAAAATCCAGCCCGAGGCACAAAGGAGTGTTCCAGTTTGTACCCCGGGTAGGAGAGATACAAGACATCAGCCGAAGAGGATACCTGCGTCTCGGTAATAAAGAGCAGAGCCGGCTTCGCCGTCTCGAGATGGTAGTGGACGGCGTTTAGGTTAGAATGAAGTCCCCTGATATTGCAGAAATTCACGGATAGCGTAACAGGGGTCGCCTTGGTCTTGTTGCTCCGTTTGCCCCGAGCAGTTGTAGTCTTGAGCAGAATTCCTCCCCCCCTCCTCCATAATACGCGGGGCAGCCTGAGCACCCACGCTCAGAAGTGGGGTAAATTGGTCGTTGATGCTCAGCGAGAGATTCTCCAAGGGTGCTGGTACCCTCCTGGGGTAGTTTGACATTTAATTCCGCTACCATTTTGATAGGGGGTATATTAATCTCTTGTGTCCAGTTATATAGTTATATGTTATATTTTTTTTCTGTCCGTTAGTCTCGCTAAAGTTCAACGACCGGACCGATTGTGATGAAAACTTTAGTGTGTGTTTGAGATGGTTCCTGGATATTTTAGGCTTAGAATTGAACTCAGGAGATGGCGTTGTTGTAAAGATACAGAAGTGACCCGAGTGAAGCCGAGGCGGATCGGTAGGTTATAATATAAATCGAGTAAAAAAGTTTATTTTGCTATTTCAAAAGGTGGCGTTTTAACCATTTTTTCTACGTCATACACAAAACTTCTAGCCTATGATTAAGACCTCCTCCCAAATAACTTACTAAGAATCCTCCCTACAGACCCCATGTCCAATTTTGGGCTTTTGCAGGCTTATGGAGAGAAAAGAGTAGCTCTGTTCTAGAAGATATTTTGTCTTTGCTATACATGCTGTAGCCATAACTAGAGCCTATCAAAGTTTATTGCTAAATATAGCCCAAATATTACCTCATAGTGTGGATATTTACCACTCTTAGCAGGAGTTTGGCAAACACAGTTTTATTTATTTATCTTTAATGTTTATTAGTAAGACGCTGCTGCCCATCCCCCGATGCGTTTCCTTCGTCACCTCTTACGACACGCACGGGCGGTATGGACTAGTGGATACTCCACACTGCCACAACACGGTTAAGTGCTCACCATAGACAGTAAATTATTTTCTGAAAATGTATGTGACCCATTATAGTGAAAAGATCCTATTTCCCTTGCTTAAAAACTTAAAAGCCAAAGTTCATTAAGTATGTCCATCCTCTAAGTAAATACAAGTTTCTTAAGTGTATTTGCTAGTACGATTGTGCTTGGATCCATTAATGGCGTAGAGAATTGGAGGCCAACGCACTATTTTGTTAAATATTTATGTCGGAACTTGGGCGAGCTTCCATGTTTACGCTTCGGATCTAAACTCAATGTAAATTTAAAGTTATTTTGGCGAACACTGTTTAAACTAAGAATGCGGTATACTTACAAAATTCAATAACAGCGCTGCTATATACGAGTGAGTAAAAGTACCAGATTTAAAAATCGGGTTTTACAATGCTTGAAAGTATTTTTTAATTTTTAGTGTAGTTCCTGTCTAAATAAATCTTGTACGTCCCGACCGCCAACCTACCGTGCCCGGCGTTCAAAATTAAAATCTTGCAATGGACATCAATCCTTTGTGTGATTAATAAGAGGCATAATTGTTTTAGTAAAAAAAATACTTGGAAGTTTAAAGTATTTTTTATTCCAAAATACGATTGCGTTTTTGTTATAATGATTATAAGGATTGTTTTTGTATGCAAGCATTTTCATGTCCGGTGTTTCAAGTTCTTCCCGCATCTTACCTTTAGTCACATTAATACTTGCAAGTATTTTCTGCTCTTACTCGTGTCCTATTTCGGAATGAAACCCTGATTTTAAACCTGATAGCATAAATACGTCACACTTCTAGTGTAACTGTAGAGGTAATACAGAACAGAATTACTTCAAGTTATAAATGATAAAAAAGAGTCTCCATAGGAAAACAATAAATACACGGGTGTACGATCTTATTTTAAACATGGAAATATAACAGTAAAATGTTATTTTTTTTTATAGAAGAGGGGTCAAACGAGCATGCGACTGATGTTAAGTGACTACCGCCGCCCATGATCAACCGCAACACCAGGGGAATTGCAGGTGCGTTGCCGGCCCTTTAGAAAGGAGTAAGCTCTTTTCTTGAAGGTCCCCAGATCGTATCAGTCCGGAAAAATCGCCGGTGGTAAACTATTCCACAGAGAGGTCGTACGCGGAAGAAAACTCCTTGTGAAACGTAAAATGGTAAATCGCCAAGCATCCAGATGTTGTAGATGGTATCAGGACGTTTGCCGCGTAGTGCGTTCACGAAATTTGGCGGCTGGGATTTATCCAAACAATTACTTAGAGCACTCCCCATGGTATATGCGAAAGAAAATGCAAAGAGATGCAACATCTCTTCGCAGCGCCAGTGAATTGAGCCGATTGGAAAGCACTTGGTCGTCGACGATTCAAACCGTTCTGTGCTGGATGCGGTCAAGCGGCAAGTGGAAGGAGCTAGTACTGGGGAACTCCAGCCCAGATATGGGAACAGTTCATGTGTGGCCGAACCTGCACCTTGTAAAGTTGCAGGCGGTGTGCCGTCATGAAATACTTTCCCGCTCTGCTGAGCACGCCAAGCTTTTTAGAGGCCAATTTGGCCTTCTCTTCCAAGTGACGAGAAACCTGCTGACCTATAGTGCCAAACACGGTGGCAGCCTGCAGAATGGAACTGCGATTTCAGCGTGAGTGGCACCATACTCCCGTTCGGGTGAGAGGTCAGCAGAAGGTCCATCAGGGAAGGTGCATGATCCTCCACATCTGGAATCCGCGTAGGCGAAGTAACCAATTGTGTCAGACAATATGCCAAGGCAAAATCATGAACAGATCTCCCCGCATGATCGGTTAAACGTGAACCAAGCTATTCGGCGTGATGGGCGTTAAAGTCGCCGAGGATCACGATCTCTGCGGAGGGGATCTGCTGTAGCAACGAATCTGTAGCCATTTGGAAGTGGTCGAAGAGTCGGCCTGTTTCCGCATTATAGAACCTATAGAGGCACCCGTAGACGCGCGGATGGTCGTCGCTGTCTACGCGTAGCCAAAGGATGGACAGGTCCGAGCCTTCAAGACTGCCGAGGCATCGAGAACAGATTTCCTCTCTGACGTAAACGAAAAATCCAGCCCGAGGCACAAAAGTTCCATGTTGACCCAGACCCGGGTAAAAAACGAGAAAAAAACCCCTTTTTAGGGGGATTAACTTTTTTTTTTCTACTTATTTTATTATATTGACTAGTGGTAAAGCTAAAATGGCTTTCAAAAAGTATTCTTGTAATCTTTATAACATAAAAATTGTTCTATAATATTCTTTAATTAGAAATGAGAATAAAAAAATAAAAGGAAATACGAACAAATGAAGATGGAACTATTAATAGTATTTCACTCGCGCTGGTGACCAAGAGGGATCAGTCGGTGATTCTGAAGGACAACACACACGGTCAGTTAAACTGATCATTCCAACTGAGCAGTTCAAACTAGAAATGTTGATATTTTTTAAATATCTGATTTTTGATATACGGATAATTGTAAATATATCAATATCGGAGTTTTATATATAAGTTTATTTATTAGTATATCGAAAATCCGATATTTAAAAAAAATATCAACAGTCCTACTTGAAACTGATCAGTTGGAATGATCAGTTGAACTGACTGTGAATGTCATCCATAAGTCTCACTTTCGTTACTACGCCCGTTGGACTATTCTAATAATGTGGGCAAGTAAGATCGTGTTTGAGAGGCTGCCCTGTCTGTTACATTAGTAGTGTTGCTGTGGTTTGCATAAATTAGTGTTATTATGTTCTTCACATTACAACTGTGTGTGATTATGGTGGGGACGTATTACGCTTGGTCGAACTGTATTATTGTTAAGTAGAAGTGTATATAAGCTTTAAATAAAATAGTTAAATATATCTGGCAGATACCTTACACATAAATTATTTCTTATTCCCTTATAAAGTTTTAAACACACCAGTATATATGAAGGTACATTTATATATGTTACGGCTGAGAGATCTCTTTATGAATATTTAGCAACCAACTCTTTGATCCTTTATCCTTTTTGTCCCTAATGGAAGTGGACTTTATTAATAGAATTTTCGGACTGAGTTTCATTCTCGTGTTTGTATTAAAAATTATTGAAACCATAGTCCCGAAAATTTTAAAATAGAACGGTGGTATTTTATACTTACTTTTATATCCGTTTTAGGACCGTATAAATTTCGTGCCAGACATTGAGTTTCTTATAGTCAACCAAATCTAAGAAATACCTTTTGACGTTTCACATTAATTATTCCGCAACTTTGCACAAGCGTACTCACACTATTTAAATTCACCTTTTACGTAAATCCGAAGAATTACGAAGTTGTCATTATTTCATTACAATGTGGTTTAGTTTTGTATCACTAATTTAAATTCGAATCTTTCAAACAAAGCAAAATAAAAAAAATAGCCAGTATCAACTTTTTTTACTTGACGCCGTTTCAATTTTATGTTGCTATATACCTTACCGTTGTGTTTGGATGATTAAAATTCATTGTTATGCGAATAATCGACAAAAATATTCAAATAATCGAATCATTAATTTTTAACGTATTATTTGTTTAATTAAATTTTTATATTTAAATTCCTTAAATTACATGAATCATAAATAAAACAACTATTTTTTTTACTTAGTCCACGTAAATTATTTGTGTAGGCAAAAAACTCAAGGCCGCGCTGAAAAAACCACTACGTAATTTCAATCTCCCGCCACTTTGGGAGCTTATTGTGGGTAATTTTGTGATTTTGTGTTTATCTTCTTATTTTGTGACTCAGCTTTAACTTTTTGAACTGTTTCTTCTATATTCGTTGAAGCATGTGCCAATGTCACAAAGGATGATTGGGCAAAAGTGGTAGGAAAAACAAAAAAAAAATATTATGGATGACTTTGAAAGAGACATTAATTTTGACTGCATTATTGAAACTCAAATAGTAATTAATCTAAAAAGCGACAGCTCAACTAGTTGTACTGAAAGTGATTGAATAAATTTATTTTTAATCTAGTTTCAGTATTAATTTTTTATAACTGTAACTCTATAAATAAGCAGTAACAACAATTCGAAGAAACTGATACCACATATCATGTGTTTTAAATTATCCGTTTTTAATTTATTCTGGTATTATTCAAACCAAACTGTAAATTATTACCGACTCTCAATAATCGATATCGATTTTTTTATGAATCAAATACTGTACGTTCCCATTTAATTGTATGACATGCTTGGTGCAATAAGTCTGACAGATGTCAAAATGTATTTCTTGGATTTGGTTGACTAAATAATTATGCGTCGTACTGCCAGGGGTACGCCAGGGGTATTGCTTTGATTTGTATTAGAATACGTAACACGAACAAGATGGAGTGGAAAATATCGTCACCCATAAACACTTCCTACCTCTGAGGACTAAAACGGATATGAGTCGAACGTAATTCATTTGACTGTATGTAATTTTTTTCTTGAGATAAAAATAAGTAAAGATAAGTGAGATAACCTCGGTAATTATGAACCATTTTGAATGATTTTTTAAATATATTTATAAAGTAATAAAAGATGGGGAAAGGGATTATCTCATACCATTTGGAGGAAAAAATGCTTCCTTAATGATTATTTAAAAGGAGAGAACGGTAATGTAACTATTTAACATTATTCTTGTTGATAGCTTGACCTTGTTATATTTTATCTTCCACTCAAACTTGTTATTTTTTTACTTACAGTAAAAAGTAAAAGCCGATTCCGTATACCTAAAAGAAGAAAAACAATTTCTGAGTCTTAGTACCGACTTCTGAAGCTATTATGTGGAAATGATACTAGTTGTTTTAGTTCTTTAAAGTCTGCTTTTAGCTTTTAAATTGTTTTTAAGCTATTACATAGCTTCTATCGCGGGCCTTGAGTGCGGGAAAATCCAGAAATTTCGTAACGGAAAAAACCTCACGCTCTCCGACGGGCACGGAGGTGTGGCTTGAAGGCCGTGCATTGTCTAACGATGGTCTAACGTCGTTTCTTTTCCTCAGTCTTCGACACGGTGTTTGTGTATAAAGTGTTTTGAAATTTTGAATATGAATGAACAAAGTGCATTTATTATTAATGAAGAAAGTCACGAAAAAATAGTGAAAGAAAATGAGTGAGTACTCTATATACATACCTACATTTTATTATTATCACAAATGCAGTACTAATTTTGAATTGAAAATATAATACTGCTGTAAAGATAACCTAAATTTTTGATATTAAAATGAGCGATATTAAAAGTAGCCCTCTTTATATACACACAAACACACACACGCGTATAGTTTAAATTCTCAATTTAGATTCTCAATATGTATATATATACTCGATTAACCGGACTAATTGTTGCCGTTAGGGATTCGGATAATCGAAAATCCGGATGATCGAAAGTATGAAGAAAAGCGGGTTTTGTGCATTTGTAGTACATATGTACATACATAATGTTATATGTTTATTAAAAACAACAATTTCAACGAAAATCAATGTTTATTAAGAAATTATTACTTTTTAATAAACATTGATTAAATTCCATGAGAGATATAAATCTATATAACCATCCGTTACTTGCGACAAACGAACCGCCGTCACTTAATTTTTTATTTAACTGTAATGCTTTTTCACAGAGCAAAGGGCCAGATATCATTTGCCCAGTTGATCGTTTTTGTAAAAACCAACAATACAAAGCGTCTTCTAATTGCCAATTTACTCGCGGACATAGGTTCTTATGTCCGGGACGGGGGGTTTGTTAGCGCCTGATAGTAGATCGTCTTATCTCAAGCGATGTGAAGCGACGATTAGTGAGGTGCGGGAGGGGGAGGCTAGCTGCATTTGTGCGCGTGGTCGGTCACCCCTAAAGTTGGGCGTTATAACATACAACAGATAATATATTTCATTATATATTTTAAATCTTACAACACATTAGAATAATGAACCATTGACTGTTATAATATTATATTCATTATCGTTAGAAAGCGTCATCTGTTTACGTTTACGGTCCAACCGTCGCGTCGGCCGAGACAATGGGAGTCAATAAAATACTACCTACATTCATTATGCCACAAGGATTGCGTATAGCTTACACTAATTTAAACTCTAAGCTAACTTAATAAGAGCTTATTTTACTAACACTAAATTGTAACGGTAAACAAAAATATATTATTTCCTTCATTAGTTGCCTGTTGTGCCTGTTATTTAATTTGGCTGTTGTAATATATAATATATCAGTTTAGTGTTCAGTTAGCTGTCTAGCTGAGATGACAATGACACTGTTATCTGTTAAATTATATACGTAATGTTTTGATAGCAGGTCCCCATATTACGTGAAAAAGCTATTGTTGTTTTTGTTTATTAACTAACAACATTGTTTTTCGTTAAACAAAACGCGAACACAGCCGACGACTGAACTGAACTAACCGCGTGTACAATGTAATATTTAAAACTGTTATAATATATTATAACTGTTTAAAACAACTAGAAAAATATATTACAACAACATAACGAATTAAAAAAATATAACAGTTTCGCCCATCTTTAGTCACCCCTGTTGGCATCGAGCCGAGCTAGGGAGCAGACGGCGGGGCCGGGCTGCACCCGGCCCGCCGCTAGGGTGCGCTCCTAGCTAGGCACGCGGCGCCTGCGCCGATGACATTCTCCAGTCGCATTAAAGGGGGGTCGCGAGAGTTTTTGCGCGAAGCCGGGTTGTTCATATATTGAAAGTCTCCTTGTTTTGTCTTAGACTTATGTTAATAGAGCGTGCCATTTGAACTTAAAGACAATTAATTGGACAATAAATAATAAGTGACAAATCTTGCCGTGGAGCGTGGAACTGAGTAGTTGCGCGTCTTGTTAATATAATTACCGTACGGCCGCCCTGACGTATGTACTGCGCGAACCTGAGTTTTTTGCGACGCGGTCCGGTGATACAGTATTTTTCACAAATAGTGAGTTCGTTATAACGCGGGTTCGGTTAAATCTGGTTGAATTTGATTGGATTAACCTAAGTAACTTGAATTAATATCAAATAAAAAGAAATACTGCATAAATAAAATAAATAAATAATTATAATTGCATAAGTTGATACAAAATGCTATGCAATAGCTTTACCGCGGCAGTCCCCGAGTGCCACACGTCTTTTTTTTTTTTGTTATTCCGTTGACATTGCTTCTCTAGACGGAAATTCATTTATAAAATGAATTTTGTTACGATATACAGTGTCATGACATTTATTTTTAATTACATATAACTATAAACTACTAGGTGGTAGGTCCTTTTTGGTAAAAACCAACCTATAGCTGCCGCTAAACAGCACTGCGTGCACTGCTGTGCTTCGGTCTGAAGGGTAAAGAGAGCAGTGTAACAACAGGCTGTGAGGCGTTCCATGTCGGTCCTTAGAGATGATATCGCATCTGCAGTCCCCTTTCTTTGAAGTAGTTTGCTGGTGTACATAGGATGCAATTGTCACTGACCATGGGGTCGACAGCAAGTTCGTTTCACACTTTATTTTTATAAAAACAAAACTTATCAAGGAATATCAATAAAAATTATCAAGAGGAAAATATGACCATTATGTTAAAATATAATCTACATTATTTTAAAGCCCTTTTATTTTGTAATTTTAGTGCATTTCAAGTGACGTAAACACCATTTTCACATTTTTGTAAGAACATGCACTCACGCCGAGCCGTGGTAGCTCAGATTATTAACGCTCACTGTAAATTTAACAGAACGCGTGTAACCCAAGTTTGATCCCCGCCGGCACCAATGAAATTGTTAATTGCAATTTTAAGTGCTGATTTACCACGTGCTCGGCGGTGAAGGAAAACATCGTGAGAAAACCTGCATGTCTGAGGAATAAGAGAAAAAAATATTTTCGAAGACATGTGAAGTTCGCCAACTCGCATTGGGGCAGCGCGGCGGACACTTCCTTATCTTAATACCCTCACGGAATTGAGAAGAGGCCTGTGCCCAGCAGTGGGACGTATATAATAACTTATACACTCACACACAAGATGTTACTATGCATCTCGAGTAATTTGAGAGAAAATTAAATTGTCTCAACGGGAGTATTTAAATAACAACTGGTAAGGCAATAATACCATAAGAACATCGTGAAAATCATATATTCTGATACATACTCAAGTAACTTGAGTCCATTGTGGCATCGCTTTACTGATACAGCGAATATCACAGAGGCAAACCCAACATTAACAACGCACTACGTGCTCACGAGCTGGCGTAATGAGCGCTGGTGCTGAGAATTTTGCCAACCTCGCCGGTGGTGCATACAAAGTAATTTTAAATGTAACATTTCCATAATTCAACAAAGAATACACTGAATTAAATATACTTCATCCATATTATCTAGTTTCCAAAATTTAAATAAAACTAGATTTAACGAATTTAATTACGTATATTAACTTATTTTTTTTACATTGTCAGCTCAAACGGGGTAGAACCAATCTCTCACAGAATACCAGCATAAATTAGGAGTTCAATGCTGCTGTGTAACGTATGTTGAGTGTAGCAAACCAGACTCTTTTTACCGGAAGGGAGGCATCCATCATAGTCCTCAAGGGTAACAATGCATCTTCATTTTGGTCCTTAATCAAGAATAAATGTAGATGTCTATGAGTCATAGTATCGTCTTACCATCAGATGGACTATGTGCCCGCTTGTCATCATTGTGTTATATTAAAAAAAACTTTATTCCTGATATTTCGTACGCTTTGCAGCACCCATAGTCATGATCAGGACTGACATGTTCCCAATGTTATATTATTCCCATGTCACAGTTAACCACGGCTACGTTAATATTTAAAACTATTAATTTTTGGTCTGATCTTCGTAGTATGAACTTATTGTATCTTGATGTCTTTTAGTTGCATGCTTGGGTTTAATTTTATTAATTATAGGATCCCAAGCAGATCGTAGAACCCAACCATCTTCTCTGATGAAATTAGGACGTTTATTCGTGAGTCTATTAAAATATAATAGTCTCACGAATTATCCTTGTAAGGAATCACGTTATTGAGCAAAGATTTGTGGTCTGACAAATATGTGGCTGCAGTCTCGACATAGATAACTAGCACTTTACAACCGATATCGGTTGTTTAGTTGTAACGATCCAAGTATAACAGTTTTTGGTAGTCTCTACTGTCAAAGCTTTCGATTTATATCGGTACCGATCGTAAAATTTACAAATGTTTGTTATGTTAGCGATTATTTTAGCGACCATTTTCTACAATCCGCTAAGTGTTCGTTACGGTCATAAGCTGTTTAAAAAGTTGTTTCGTAGTTTTATAAATTTAAAATCTATTATCTTTTATAATATATAGTTATAAAAGAATTAAGTAATTATGGCTGAATCATATTTAGCATGGGATTTGTCGGTGCTAGAACACAGGCGTCTTACGGTTATGCGGCGGCAAATCGCACGAAACCGGCGCGAAAGTGAAAATCACTTAGATTAGAGCGCTGTCGTCGCGCCACAAGCGAAACTCACCGAAGCCTAAATCACGCTATCAAAATTCGGAATCATAAACAGATATATATATATATATATAACATCTCCAAACTATCACACGGAGTGTTGGCCGCTCCCCGGGCAGAACACCTTGCACGGCGGGAGATCTCCACTTTTCCTTCCATGGCCACAGTGGTGACCACCCGACGTGATATGAACACGCAACCAACAACCTTCGGAAAGTTCAAGCTTCATCATCATAGAATACCCCACCCATTCACTCCCGAGCAGATATCGTCTGCAGTCTTCATAACCTGCAAGCCATCTAGCTACACAAGGTTCAACGCAGCACTGGAATAATAATGCTTCCTGTTCCTTCAAGCTACTCTACAACCACCCGCCGATTCGCGACAAGGAGTTCCGCTCCTAGTTGGAGTTGGTGTGCGACAATGACGTCTTCCACTTTCACTTAATCTCGCGCGTTGACGACGAGTGACATTATCTTGACGGCTTCCATCTGAGTCCGTAGAATGTGTATTACATTGCCTTTTGTTCGATTCTTTGTCACGGCGACTTTTATGATGTTTTTTTATGCTTCGATCTACTTTCTGATTCATGGTGAGAATTTTTTCTCTTGCGATGACGTAATCGTGACTTCCTACGACCATCGTCGTTTTCTATTTCGTTATTCATATTTTTTTAAATTGTCTTAAAAATGACACGTGGAAAAAAAGACGTAAATACTTGAATTTTAGTATAAATACACTATGGGTCTTGTTTATCCCACTTCTGAGATGTAAAGTTCACTTTTAGATTAATAAAATAAACTCGGATTTAAAAGATTTACACAGATTTATTCCGCACAAGTTACTCTCTTGGAGGTTACAACACGAATGAGCTCGTCTATGGAATCAACAAAGAATATATAACTATCGGATAGAATATATAACTATAGGAAAGAATGAATGAACTAATCCTAAGATCCGCTATAACAGTTCTCAAAGACAATTGAATGCGGTATCGATATTTATATCGATACTTTGCCTTTTTTAAACAATATCGATTTATATAGCAAATAATAATAATAAGTTATCATTACAGAGGCGTAAATAAAGAAATAATGCAATATAATCACCCTTTAAATAATATGTATGTTAACACAAGTTAGTTCAATTCTTAGAAACGGTAAAATCTGCTTGTAAGATTATATGGTTAATATATGGTTCCTACAGCTTCTGTACAATTTTCAAAGAAAAGCAATTATTTTTATAAAATTATGTCTGCAAATTTTCCCTATGATTTTTAACAGCCAACTGTTTTTAAAAAATCCGCACTCTGAATACCTTTTTCGTTAGCGTAACGACATTGTAAAGTAAAGATAATTAACGATCTTGCACGCAATCTCGGCTGTAAAACCTTGCATTTATCGTAAGCATCGTTACGGCAAGCGATTTTTGTCGTTATTATTTAGCAATTGGTTGTTTGCGATGGAGTCGCTATCTATATTGATACTGCAGCCACTGATGTAGTGACGAGGGCGATCCTGTATGTATTCACAGTCTGCGGACTTCTACTGCTACTTGTATTACTAGTCTGCAGACTGGTACTACAAGCTGGTAGTACCAGTTACTCGACTCCACCGAGTCAGTAATTCATTCTTGGGGCAATGTATACGCGTTTACAACAGAATCCCGAAAAATATACAAACTTTGACATATAAGAAGTTCAAAAACTTTATTAAAAGTTTGTATGAAAAGGGTTATAGGGTTAAGGGTTATATTATTAGGTATAATATTAAGGAATTTATGGATGATAATATCTCCTGGGAAGTGTTATCGCTACCAAGCTATTTCTAATTTGTCTTGTGTTGTTAATTGTAACGTACATCATTGTAAGCTACTATTTGAGAGAAAAAAAAATAGTCCCACTGGGTTTCTTGCTGGTTCTTCCCAGGACAGAGGTGTTTATGCGAACCAGTGGTAAATGAAAAAAGTGATTTCAATAAGTATTGTTTACAATCTAAATTGAATAAAAAAGTTTCTGTTCTGTTCTTTCCTGTTCATCCCCGAGCGTACTATAGGCTAGTACGCATTTCATCTTAGTCTTCAGAATCGACTTCTGTAAAATTGAAATAACTTGCTTCTGTTAAGCTTAAGGGGTAATTTAAATATTACTAAGACACAAAACTCCTTTTTTTCATTTGTCCGTATGTCTGCCTGTCTCTCCGTCCAGGCTAATCTTTGGAAAGGTTGAACCGCTTGTGATTCTGGGCTATATTTTTCCAAAAACGATTATCGTAATTACCTCTAAAAGTCTTTGACTACCGCATATCTTAATAATGCAACATAAACAGATTCTATCAAGGTGAAGCCGAGGCGAGTTGTTAGTATTAAATATTATTGTGTAAACGTAAACGTCACAATAGATCTAAAGCTCATGTCAGTAGCATAGCGCATTTTACTGACACATTCATTACATCAAGAAGTGTTCGTATTCATTACTTCGCAAAGCTAATTAGAACATAATATCATATTTAAACACTTATGTATTCTCATCGTTCGCTGGAGCTAAAGTTCTGCCAATATGACATGAGTTGTTCGCACTAATTAATATGTCGGATGCAAGGATTAACATCGTTTCTTGTACAATATGTTAGTAATGAAATTTCTTTTTAATATATCTAAAGTGGGTTTTTCATTTCAATATTGATTAATGTTACTTACTTTAAATCGCGGCACAGTAGCTGAGCAATAAGTTGCGACACTGAGGGTCGCGGTTTCGAGTCCGGCACGGATCAATTATTTGTATGAACTATTGGTGGGGACAGTGCCCTGTACCCCTTGTGATAGGGAGTACTGCCTACCCTGAAGATAATAAATTAAAATTGGACTGTACTGAATTAGTTTTATTCGTGCTACAGGGGTAAACCGACAGTTTAACCGTGCAATCGTTAACTGAAACTGTGTCGTTCTGTGCGACCGGTGAACCGCTACCGTCTCCTCCGAACCACTCCCCCCTCTTGCCGCTGCTAAACTACGTGACGCATGTTTATGCAGTAATGTCTCGCACAATCTTGTCTTCACCATATACTCCCGGCGTTGAAGAGACGTCTTCAATGTTTGATGTCGGCAAGGGGCATATTGTGTTGAAGGCTCGCCTGATTATTCCCTTCCTGGTACGGATGTCAGCGACTCTGGCAACTCCATCCCTTCCAGGCAGCACTCGAAGGACTCTCCCAAGTAGCCACATGATGGGTGGATTGGACTTGTCTTTTATGATGACAAGTGTCCCTTCCTTAAGTGTATCATGTGACTGCATCCATTTTGTCTTCTGCTGAAGTAAAGTGATATACTCGTTAGAAAATCGGTTCCAGAAATGTTGTTTCAACAGTTGGATTCCGTGAAATCTTGCGAGGGATGATATTTTTTGGTGCTGATCTGTGATTCTGGTGCAAAAATGAGAGACCGTCCAATAAGGAGATGGGCTGGTGTCAAAGGATAAAGATCCGAGGGGTCATTAGATAAAGGAGTGAGTGGGCGGGAATTTAGTATCGCTTCTATTTGAATTAATAAACTGTTTATTTCTTCGTAATCTAGGAATGTCAGATTTAAAACACGTCGGAGGTGGTGTTTTATAGATTTAACAGCCGACTCCCACAAGCCGCCAAAATGAGGGGTATATGCGGGACTAAAAGTGAAATTAATACCTTGCTCAGTCATGTCTGCAGGTGAAAGCTGTTTAAGAAGTCCAGATAACTCACGAAATGTACCTATAAATGTCGTTCCATTATCGAAATAGATGGAAACAAGCTCAAGATGCAAGGCCTTTGTTGCTAAACAAACAAACACACAAATATAAGATTTTATATGTTTACATCCCCTTCCCTTGTTGTTGGCTACCATCACTGGCCCAGCATAATCTACACCCGTGTCAAGAAAGGGAAATTCTAAATGAGCACGCTGTTCAGGTAAATTACCCATAAATGGTTGAAGTGTTTTTCCCTTAAGCCTACAACATTTCACACATGATCGGACAGTACGTTTAGCTAGATTTGTGCCTCCTAAAACCCAATATTTTTGTTTTACTGTAGCCAGCAATAGTTGAGGACCCGAATGTAAATACTTAATGTGTAGCATTACAAAGAGAGATCGGCATAAAGGATGCTTGACACTCAATAAAATTGGATGTTTGACGTTGTAGTCATAATAGGTATTAGAAAGTCTCCCACCAACTCTAATAAGTTTATTATGGTCAATGAAGGGTGATAGAGGTAAAAGTCTGTTTTTATGAGATAATTTTTGGTTAGTGATGAGCAACTGATATTCCTCTTGAAAGGATTCCTGCTGAGCAAACCTTAACAGGAAATTAGTAGCGTTAGTAAGCTCAGCAATTGTTACGTTACCGCTTATTCTCTTTGATTTATAGCGACAGTTATTTATAAATCTAAATATAAACGAATTAATACGTTGTAATTTTGAAAATGTGGAAATTTTTGTGATCAATTTTAAAATTATATTATTTTCTTTAACCACGTGAATGCACTTAATAGTTTCTGGTAAATTAGAAGGTATACTCCCTGCTTAGGTTGGACTGGCCAATTTGCTGGATTTAATTGAAGGAAGGAAGGCCCTGACCACCAGAAAGATGATTTACCTAGCATATCAGCTCTCAAACCTCGTGAAACGAGATCTGCGGGATTGTCCTTTGAGGGAACATCGCGCCATTCATGATTAGAAAAACCTTCCTGTATCTCTGAAATACGATGTCGCACAAACGACTTCAGTTGCCTTGGAGTAGTTCTGAGCCAACCCAAGACGATTGTGGAGTCGGACCACAATATACACTTATTAATGGTAAGTGTTATAGATTCTAATACCTTGATTCCAAGCCTCGCTCCCAGTAGTACACTGCAAAGCTCTAATCGAGGAATACTGACCGTTTTCAATGGGGCTACCTTACCCTTGGAAGTAAGAAAGCGTATAGCAACTGTAGCATCAACGTCTAAACATCTAACGTATACGCACGCGCCGTAAGCCTTCTCCGATGCGTCTGTAAATATATGCAATTGTATATTAATTGGTCCTTGAGAAGCAATACACCTTGGTATACTTAAGATATTTAACGTTGGTAATGATGAAGCAAAATCTGACCAAGCCTTTTTAATATGAGCTGGAACTGGCTCATCCCAACTACATCCCTTTTGCCACAATTGTTGCATTAATAATTTAGCTTCTACAATACTAGGCATAACTAGGCCGAAGGGATCAAATATTTGGGAAATTGTCGATAAAATAGAACGTTTGGTGATAACGTCATTTAGTTGTATAGAAATTGGAAATATTAGGGTATCCGCAGAACATATCCAATTTAAACCTAATGTTTTAGAAAGACTGTCATTACTAAGATCTACAGATTCAGATAAATAAATCTCACTGGATATCGCTACTAAAATTTTGTTATTGTTAGAATACCATTTACGCAAATTTAACTGCGCTGACTTTAAGACCTTACATACTCCCTGACAAAGTGAAATTACTTCTTCTACGGTTCTGTGACCAGATAAAAAATCATCAACGTAAAAATCATGACAAATTGCGCGTTTTATATCTGGATTTGTAGACTCCTGACCTAACTGATACAAACATCGTATAGCTAGATAAGGTGCTGAAGATGTGCCGTAAGTAACTGTATTCAGTTGATAAGTTTTGATAGGATGAGAGGGGTCGAACCTCCATAAGATTTGTTGAAGTGTGCGTTGCTCATTGAAGACTTCTATTTGGCGAAACATCTTTTTATATCAGCGGTTACAACGTAATTATGTTGTCTAAATCTTAACAAGATTGACAATAGATCTTCTTGTAATGTTGGCCCTACTCTTAAAATATCGTTTAGTGATTTACCAGTTGATGTAGTCGCTGACGCATCGAAGAAAACGCGTAACTTCGTAGTCGTACTAGATTCCCTTAAAACACCATGTTGAGGTAAATAACAGGTGATGGTTTGATGCAATTTAGATTCTGTCATGTGACCAAGAGTGAGGTACTTTTTCATAAATTCTACATATAATTGTTTCATAATTGGGTTTCGATCTAATCTACGCTCCAAAGATAAAAATCTACGCTCAGCCAAATTATAGGAATCTCCCAAGACTGCGGGTGATTCTTTAAGTGGCAGCGAAACAATAAATCGGCCATCTGGTTTACGCCTTGTGGTCCTTATAAAATGTTCCTCACAAGCGCGTTCTTCAGGGGAAAGGTTATGCTTGGGAGAAATAGAATCTAACTCCTAGAAACGAGTGCGGTCAAAGTCTAAATGGTTACTTAACATACATATAGAGTTGTGTTTATTCACGTTAATAACAAAAGTCAAAGTTAGAGTTAACTTCTTAAACAATAAAAGTTAAAGTCATATTTATGTTAAACAATAAAAAATATATTTTTTTATTATCACATATATCATAGAAAGAAGAATAACTTCATTCTTTTTTATTATTTTTTACTTCATAAATTTATATTAATAAAACATCTAAGTAAATTCATCACAATTCCTTTTATCACCTTTAAAGTCTTAAATCATTAAAAATAATAGCTTACATATCGCCTTTCTTTATTCATTACAAGTATTTAAATTATTTTATTACAAACTTCTAACCTTTACAATTCTTCTTACAGATCGATATTACGAAAATAAAAGTGTACATTGTTGGAATATTGACCGCCTGGCAATTTAGTTGCAAAATATTTGTTGTAGTTTTTTATCAGGCGTCATATATTATTACTTACTACCATTCATCATGTATTATTATTTACTTTAATTTGATTTAAAGGTTTAACTGATTAAGGCCTAATTTAAAATCTAATAAAAGCAAACGTTGCTTGCTTTTTGTTTTCCTTTTTTTAATTATTAATTAAAATAAAAAAATAACTGAGTGAAAAACAAATAAAACAGTTAATTAAAAAAAGAGCTACAATTAAAGGAAAGCTTACTAACTTTAATAGTTATTTAAAATCAATTCAAAATATTAAAGAAATTAATGAGTTGCAAGTTCAAATTGAGCTTCAGATGCGTTTAGATAAAATTGAAAATTTACACGATGATTTCGACGGTTTGCAGAGTGAACTGGAGGACTTGTTGGATATGTCCAAGGAAGAACTTAAGGAGCGCGAGGCCTTTGAGCGGCAGGAGGGGGGAGTGGTACGGAGGAGACGGTAGCGGTTCGCCGGTCGCTGCTAAACTACGTGACGCATGTTTATGCAGTAATGTCTCGAACAATCTTGTCTTCTCCAACTATGTCTTAATTAAATATTTTTTTCGAATCTGGATGTTTGTTCTTGTGAAATTTATAGAGGTAAACTATCTTCACGACACAGGAGAAATAGCTAATGTAGAGGTTACATTTTAAAAAGCTATAAAAAAATAATATACTCAAAATTCACAATATTTAATTTTGAACTTCGCTGCTCTTTTTATCAATAATTAAAATACATCACTACATTATTAGATTCTTTTTTAAGAAACTTTTGCCATTTTTAAGCAAACGTAAACTGGCTTGTATTTCTTGGAAGTTTCAACAAATGTGTTCCTAAAAATCTCTGAGGACTAAGATGAAATGCCTCACAACTTGTAATTATACTTGCACTTTATACCAATTAGATTACAACACAGCGTTACAAATGCACTGCGATTTGATGGCAGTATTAGGTAAGAGCGAGTCACCTACCCGGAAATACTTCTCGGTAGAAAAGTGGTTCTACGAACTAGTCGCGTGTTCAGTTGTGTTTGATACAAAAACCACGTTTGTATGTCAGGGCTGGTATCCTCAAAATTGTTAAATGTAATTTTTACAGTTTATATATTTGTCACAAGTTTGTTATTTGTATTGATAAAGAAATAAATTAGTAAAATAAAATAAAATAGCCTTTAGAGCTATGCTGCAGCTATATTATGTTATGGTACGAATGAGTCGACTTGTCTGGGGATGGACCTCACTCTCATGGAGTATCAGCTTTGTTGTGTTTCGTATAATTCTATGTGTTTAAGTCACCTTTTTTATAGGAAAAGGGTGACAAACGAGTACACAGTCCACCTGATGGTAAGTAGATGCTGTGGCCCATAGACATCTACATCTATCCTCGATTACGAATCAAAATGCAGATGCGTTGTCACCCGTGAGGACTAAGATGGAATGCCTCGTTTCCAGTTTTTTTTTATAGAAGAGTGGGCAAACGACTATGTTGCTCAATTGATGGTAAGTAACTACCGCCAGACATAAACAACCGCAACAACAGGGAAATTACAGGTGCGTTGCCGGCCTTTTAGAAAGGAGTAACCTCCTATCTTGTAGGTCTCTAAGTCTTATCGGTCCGGAAAAATCACCGGTGGTAAATAATTCCAGCTTCTTGTAAAATGGTTCTCCGGTTCTCTACAATCACCATATGAAACACAGCAGCGTTGAGGTTTTTACGCTGATATTCTGTGAGAGCGTGGTCCTTTCCTGGTCTAGCCAACCCATTCGTGCTACAATTATACTACTAATACGAGTATAACTGCAGCACGGCTCCGCCACGTATAAATATTATATTATAAATATTTAAATCATTGCAGCTCGTTGAAGTTCCACTGCTAAACAAAGGCCAGAAATATACTTTCCACAGTTACCATGCTTAGCAAGCTCATTGGCCACTTTAGTTTAAACAAACACCCCGATTTCTTTCATAGAATTATTGTGACAAGCGAGCACACACTCCATCTAACGGTAAGTGGATGCTGTGACCCAAAGACACCTGCAGATGCGTCGTTACCACTGAGGACCAAGACGGAATTCCTTGTTCCCAGTAAAAAGGTTCTCCAGTTCGCTATATGTAGATATTTTAGAAACGTCTAGAAACTTTTGTTATCAGTAGCCATGACAAATAATGACGCGATGGATATTGAGTGGTACATTTTGTCTCTGACACCGTGCTCACGTTTCATGATCGGAAAGCTGGGGCAAAGTAACGAGGCCCGGATAAAATCAATATAAATATTAATTGACGTGAAAAATATTCATTTTTAAAGAAAACTTTTTTCCACGCGCTTTGATGGTAACTTAAAATATTTTTTCGCGTTGACAACTTTCAGTAAAATATATGAAATGAAATAAATGATTTTATTCATACATAAACACTCACGCCTGTCACCCAGAGGGGTAGGCAGAGACTACAGACTTCCATTTACCTTTCTCGCCTCTTCCACATCCATATACCTACGCATACATGCTCGTCGGTTAAGGGTACTCTTAATTTTGCCCATTTTTAGTATATCGCCAATTTGGTCGACAAACTTCCGCCTAGGACGTCCCTTTCCGACTCTTCCATTCACTTTTGCAACATATATTTGCTTTGTCAGTCTTTCCGCATTCATTCTTTCTACATGACCAAACCACCGAAGCATTCCTTTCTTAATCCTGGTCACCGCATCATGTTGCAAACCACACTCTTCTTTTATCACACAGTTTCTCACCCTGTCACTCAGATTCAGCCCTAACATACTCCTTAGCGACCGTATTTCCACTGCATTTATTCCACTCTCGTGCTTCTTCTGCCACACTTAACTTTCACTAACATACGTTAATGTAGGGACTAATACAGCACTGTGAATTGCCATACGTGCCTTTTTTGACACATTCTGACTTTTCACAATAGAGTGTAGAGCCCCATTTACTTTATTTCCTGCATTCACTCGTCGTTAAATATCCTTATCATATCTCTCATCTCTGCTGAATACACATCCCAAATATACGAGCTCATCCACTTGCTCAATTAACTCTCCTTCTATTCTTATTTCACATACCTTTTGCTTTCATCTCTTTCAAAAACCATCACTTTCGTCTTACTTGCGTTCACTTTCATTCCCCTTTCTTTTAATGACCTGTTCATTAATGTAACCATCATTTGCAACTCGGCCGCCGACGACGCAAATATGACTTGATCATCGGCATACAAAAGGCATTTGACGGTTAACTCGCCCATTCTTAACCCACATTCTTCATCTTTCAAAGTTTGCAAACACCTGTCCATAAATATGTTGAACAGCCAAGGGGAAGCCACACATCCCTGTCTGACACCTTTTTGGATGTCAAAACTGTCCGAGTAGACCCCATTGCTCCTGACACAAGCACTAGAATCCCTATAAAGAGACCTCAATGCCTGTATCAAACCAGCGCTCAACCCATATGAGTTCAGTGTTTGCCATAACACATTCCTGTCCACTCTGTCATAAGCCTTTTCCAAGTCCATGAACATACAAAAAACTTTCTGGTTTTTAGCCAAAAACTTCTCATCATGCGCATGGAAAAGACTTGATCTGTACACCCCATTCCCTTTCTAAATCCCTCTTGCACATCCCAAATTTTTTCATTAGTTTCTTTCATAACTCTTTCAATTAGTACCTTAGCATACAGTTTTCCCACAATGCTAAGAAGGCTGATACCACGGTAGTTTTTACAGTCCTGCTGTGACCCTTTTTCCTTATATATTGGGACTATCACTGCTTTGCACCAGATTCCCGGTACCCTTTTTAGTTCCCATCATAAATTAAACGAGGTGTAAAGCAGGCCTGCCACCACGTCCTCTCCAGCCCTTAGCATTTCGAGTAAAACTCTGTCATATCCGGCTGCCTTACCTACTTTCATGCTTTTCATTGCTTTCATTATTTCATCTATACTTATCTCCCTATCTCTTTCATCTTCTTTCGGAATTTCTATTTCATTTAGTTCACAATTCTCCTAACTCATAAATACGCTTTCAAAATATTCCTTCCATCTCTTTAGACTCAACACTTCATCATTCAGGATACAGCCAATCTTGTCTCGTATCGCATTCAATCTAGGCTGTTTTGAAAGTCCCCTGGTATTTCTTACGAGTTTCCAGAACATTTTAATATTTGCCTGAAAGTTATCCGATATTCTCTCTTATTTACTTTACTCTCTTATTTAAACGTTTAAACTCTACCTTTTTTCTTTCATTCTCGTCATTCTTACCGCCAGAATACAGCTTTGGTCGCTAGTAAATCTAGCCATGCTCTCTTCTTTGCTTCAACTTCCATACGTACCTCATCATCCTACCATAACGTATTGTCTTTCCTTTCATTCGTTCTCTTACTAACACCACATACTATTCAGTAGCTGCATCCACTAAACCTTTCTTAACATTATGCCACACATTCTCCAAGTCTAACTCATTCACACACAACTCATCTAAATTACTTATATTTTCTCTCAGTCTACATTTGTACTTGTCTTTCACATCTTCATCTTCTAACCTCTCAATTCTTATACGCTGTAACGCAGTGGTAGGCACAGATGTCCTATGCCGCCAACGTCTGAATAAACCCCTAATTCGGCATAAGACCAGGTAGTGGTCCGTCCCTACGTTGGACCCCCGGAAAACCCTTGTATCCACCACTGCGCTCCTCATTCTTTCATCCACAGTTATGAAATCTATCATGCTTCTATAATCACCTCTTTTCCAAGTATACATGTGAATCTTCTTATGACGAAAGAAAGTGTTCGTCACAAAAAGATTCCTTTCCACACATACGGTGAGGAGGCTTTCACCATTCTCATTTATACTTTCATCACCAAACGTTCCCAATACCCTTTCATAATCAAGCCTCCTCACCCCAACCCTTCCATTAAAATCTCCTAGCATAATAATATTTTCATTTCCCTTACACTTCATTAACACCATCCTTACCATTTCCCAAAACTGCTCCCGGATATAAGTGGGCTTAGACATGTCTGGGGCGTAGACCCCTAACACGAACAACTTCTTTAAGCCCACTTTCATTCGTATCCATAGCAGTCTTGGGCTTACACATTCATACTCTTTCACACATTGGCCCATTCTTTCTGAAAAGATGATACCTACTCCCTGGTATGCCCGCCCGATCTCGTCTACACCAGACCAGTATGCGGTATACATGCCATGTGCAGTGACATCCTTCCCCTTCCTTTTCGTCTCATTTACACATAATACTATCTATTCCTCTATCATACATCATATCGCATACTTCATCTATTTTATCATTCATTGCCCCACATACATTCAACGTAGCCAGACGGGCCTCTGCAATCCACTTTTCGCCTCTCTGGGAGACAGAACGTGACGGGTGGCGAACCTCGTCGCCGGTTTTCCTCCCGGAGGTTCTTCGCACCCCTGCCCCATTAAAGGGGCGCCGGGAACTCGGGGCAATTTCTTTTACTTTTTGCCTCATGGTGCGAAAACTATGGTGTGGCATATTTTACGCCGCTACCATACGGCGAGTAGCCGAGTCTGTTCTTTCGGCTTTGTCGCTCTTTTAGCACCACCCGGGGGAAACGTGTAGGATTTTATTCAACATTGACGTGATGTTGACGTGATTTTATTCAACATAGATTATTATTTATAATACTTATTGAAAGTCATTTTTTAATTTACCACTGGTTTGCAAAAAAACCTCTATCCTGGGAAGAACCAGCAAGAAACCCAGCGAGATTTTTTTAACATATTTAAATTTACAATAAATTTATTTTGTTACAATTTTGAATGAATTTTTATAGAACCAGCATGGTGGCGATCACCTCATTCTCAGTGGTTATTTTCATTTATGTATTAATTTATATTATAATAACCTAATAACCTATAGTCCATGTATGCAAGTTTCCGCATTGATAAAGACAGTGACTGGTTTTTATAGTGGAGGAGTCTCGTTGCTGCTACATTATGGTTGTAGCACAAACGGGTCGGCTCGACCGCAATAGAACCGTAATATGTAATTTAGAGAACCGGAGACGTTTTTTACTAGAAACCAAGTATTATATCTTAGTCCTTAGGATAATAAAGCACCAGCATTTTGGTTTGTTGTATAATAAGTTAATAAGTTGATGCAAACTTTGATCCTCCTGAAAGATATTCAACAGTATGGTAAGTACTAAATTTCGTGCAACCAGCTTATGTTCTTTAATCGGATATACTACGTTTTTTTTTAAATTGATAACATTATTTAGCCAAATGAAACCTAAATAAGTCATTGTTGTAATTCATGCTGTTTTACTAGTAAGCAGTCTCTAAACTTAGCTTAGCTGTAAGTTGTTAGTTGAGTGCTAGTAAAAACCAGCCATTATACGTATTACCTGAATTTATTATTATTCAATTTCATATTGTTCAATACTTACAATAATTATTATTTTATTGCCTCGTCGGTCTAGTGGTCATAGTAGTGCGACTGCTGATCATGAGGTTCCGAGTTCGAATCCCGGGTCGGGCCAAAATATCAGTTATTTAGTTTTCCGTCAAGAACTTCTCAGCAGCAGCCCGGTGTCAGGAAGTTGTCTGCGCCTCACCCCCGCGCCTCACCCCCGCGCCTCACCCCCGCGCCTCACCCCCGCGCCTCCCCCGCGCCTCACCCCCGCGCCTCACCCCCGCGCCTCACCCCCGCGCCTCACCCCCGCGCCTCACCCACGTGCCTCGGAAAGCTCGTAAAGCCGTTGGTCCTGCACCCGATCTATGTCTGGTTGTTTCGATTTACTGTCCCAGAGAATTATGATGGTAAGGGAATAGAGAGTGTACTTATCCTTGCGCATTCACATGGGCAATATAATCCTCTCTTACGCTGATGGCTATTTGTCGTCGAGACTGCCTGCCGTGAGCGCAATACTGTCTGGAGGACGTTATTATTTTATTAATAAAACATCAACAATAATTTTATTATTATTAAATCTAAAACAATAAAAAATACATAAATAAAAGGGACTTAATATAGAAATAATAATAAGTGGTGCAACTCATTTTTTAAGTATTGTTATATTCCTTCTTAGCCCCCAGAGGCGACAACGAATCTGTCCTTTTTGTTTGAAGTTAGAAGCAGGTGCCCATGCGCTGCACGTAGCCACTAAACTTTAATTGTATTGTTTGTTTATTTGTCAACTCATCTAAAATTATATTATATTAATATATTTTTAAAATGAAGTCACAAAATATATAAGGTTCAGCTACGGACTTGTATATGTGTGGCTATAAAGTAATAGAATCGAATGGAATGCGTGTAAAAGTTACGTGTACTCATTTTTTATAAGATTTGTTAAGGGAGCATGCGGCTTACCTGATGTTAAAATACTATTTATTATATATATTATGTTTAAGTACGTTTAGTTTTTTTTTAATAGCCGTTTTGCAACAAAACAGTGCATAAAAATGTATTTAAAAAAAAAGACTAGTTCAACTATTTATGAATCCTTACCATTATAGCCCATCAAACGTCACACTAAACACAGGACTCCCTAAAGATTACCTCATTTTTTACATAGAATGAGCGTGACAAACAAGCACACACTTGATGGTTCGTGGTTGCTGGGGCTTATAGACATCTACATTTTTTTTTGATTACGAATCAAAATGCAGATGGTTTGTGTCATGAAAACTAAGATAGAATGCCTCATTTCCAGTAAAAATAGTCTCCGGCTCTCTACACTTACCATACGAAACACAACAGCGTTAAGCAGCTATTTTTTATTCACCTGTTATCCGGATGTTCTTGGCGCCAATCTTCTGGTTTAGTTTGCCTTTTTCGCCTCTTGAACACCCACGGTATAAGATAAGTTAGTCACTGCACGGTGAATTTAAAGTTTTTTCATTTTAAGTCCTTCTATGTTGCATAGTGAATAGTTTGTAATATAGGCTGTTTTTACACGCTCCTCGTGTGTGATAAAACGGATGGTTATAGAGAATGAAACATTTCTTGGATAAAAAAAACTTTCGTATAGGAATAGGATCGTATAGGATAGAAAAAATCACTCATAATAGCAGATTCTAGAAAGAAACCGCGCGAGGAAGATAATTCAAAATACATTTGCAAGAGATAAGTCAGTGCATGTTATAGATACAGATGGTAGACATATTAAAGGCATGGCACTGTCCTCTTAATCACAGTATACTTTAATTCTAGTTCTATGTTCTATGTTCTATTTTTGGTGCTTCACTGAATTTATTTTTTCAAATTTATTTTTTTGTTGAAAAATTTAAAGAGCAAACGCAGCGGCATTTTCTCTCTTCCTTAATTTCTAAATAAAAAAATGACTGTGTTGTTTAATCGATTTTCGAATCACAACCATTCGAAATTTCCACTTCAAAAAGATACATTTCATTTTATTACAATTCATGAGACATATTAAAAAATATGTCTCATGAATTCTTGTGCTGATAAGGCTTACTTTGCGTAATCCCAACTGGCACAATCCATCAATCATCCCAGCTGTCCATAACTCACGCGCCGTTCGTTTTAGACAATTGAGACAATTGTATTTCTTAACTCTGTAGATGTTCGCCATTTCAGCTTTTTTAAAATATTCACGAAACAGCCTGCGATTTATCGCAGAACGATTCCGGGATGAGATTTATTGTCAGGCACTGGCTCGACTTGTACGCAATATTTATTGATATATTATACCAGCTGTTAAATGTATATAAACAATATGTAAACGAAAAGTATTTTATACACGCTTCTTTATTGTCTCTAAGTGCACACTTAGGTTATCTCTACATCCTTCAAGTATCCTTTAATAGGCCTACTGGAAGAAATTTCATAATTGAATGTAGATTCTATCAATATAAATATAATATATAGAAGATTCTATCAAAAATAAGAAACTGGCTATTTACATTATACTATGGGGATACTGAAAAAAGAGTGATATAGGTAAAGCATTTTTGTAATACACATATTCCGTATAATATGACACACACAAACACACACACACACACACACACACACACACACACACACACACACACAAACACACACACACACACGCGCGCGCGCACACTCTCACATTTTTTGGAAAATTGAAAATTGTCTTAATGTTAATTCAATATACTAAGAAACACGGGAGAAGGTGCTGAATCCTGGCATACCGGTTCTTACACAGCTTAGAATTAAGAGACTTCATGGGATATTTGTAACTCATTTTATATCAATAAAGAATATCATTATTATTATTATAGTCCACATACGCCAGGAAAAGTAGCAGATTGTACTCTTCGGACTTCTGTACAATTTGCCGAAGAGTATGTATATGGTCTACGGTGCTAAAGCCTTTTCGGAAACCGGCTTGTTCGGAAGGCTGGAAGTCGTCGAGTCTGCGTGCGAAACGATTCGTGATGACTCTAGAAAATAGCACGTAGACGTGGCTCACAAGGGATATCGGTCTGTAGTTCTTCAAAAGAGCATTGCAGCATCCATTCATCCATTTATTATTACAGCCCTTTAGAAGTCCACTCCTATGAAATATGAATATCACAAAGCACGGTCCTGAGCCACCTGTATCAAGCAAATTTCTGAATCTCTCCCCAGTCGAGTCGACCCATTCGTGTTACAGCTACTACTATTAATATAACTGCAGCATGGCTCTACCGCGTATTTAACATTTTTTTTCATAGTACATTAAGTTGTCCTAAATACATTCTATCAACTTATACAGGTGCTGTCGCATAATGAATTGTAATTAAAGACAGCAGCACGAACATCCTAAATAAATACTGTGAAAGTACAAATGAAATTTAGCTGTGTCTGTGCTCATCGAGATAAAAAATACAATTTGTTTAATTACTTTTATACGCTCACGGAAATTATTAAAGGAAGTAAATATTTAAATAGGCGTCCCTGTGTAAATAATTACTTCGTTTTGTAATTTTGTCTCGCCATTATTATTTTTTTCTTATTTTTTGTCACTACATAAAGATAGGCTCAGCTCCTGTGCGTGATCAAATTTATAACTCGTATGTAATCCTCCGTTTTCGCTCCGACTTTTGGTTGAGCCATGGTATCAGTGGCTGAGCCCTTAACTCCAAAGGATGCGCACAACCCGGGTTTTATCCCCAAAAGTACCAATAAAAAATGTATTTGCAAAAGTAAAGTAAAGTTACAGCCTATATACGTCCCACTGCTGAGCACAGGCCTCCTCTCATTTCTGAGAGGGATATTTGCAATATTAGGTAATATTACTACGAGCTCAGCTCTGATGGAAAAAATTGCGAGGAATCTTACATATGTAAGAAATAAAAAATATTGTATAAACTTCAAATACGCGAACATGCAGCGTGTCAGATTTATTGCTTCTCAAACATCTCAGAAATAGTAGTTGGCATGTGCGCAGTTGAAGGAAATACTCGTATAAAGGCTATGTAAGTATGATAACCCAAAAGATTGGATCGTTATAAAGGTAACGATGACAGATAAAGATTCATGAGATGGAAACATATATTGACAAGCGCAGTATATAATGGTGATCCCCGAATTATTTGATGAGGACAGACATCAGAGATGGATGGATGCAGATGGATCAGGTCCCAGTCTTGCTATAGCTGCCGACGCGGTTAGTTCCTTGTTTTATATAAATTCCAGAAAAATCTTACGATTTATGGAATTTCCATGATATGTTCTGTGTATGCCACCAAAAATAATTATACCATTTATGACCTCATACATAAGATATTAAACATTATGTTAAATATTTAAGGCCGAACTCAATTTTTACATGAAACACTAACTATTTTGTAATTATACGAGTATGTGTTTTTTTACATTTGCCTGTTTAGAATCTCCTCCAGTTACAGCGTAAAAGACACAGCATAAAACGTATAACGTTTTCCTCGTTACGTTTCTTTTTCTTTTCATACCAATAATTTTCAATAACATATGAATGGCCTTAATCTACCAGCACATTGCATTACACAAATGAGTACGTTTGCGAATAAGAAATGAATAGTTAATATTTACCTATTGGATAAAAAGTTAGGTTTTTATAAAATAAGTGTGACAAACGAACACACAGTCCACCTAATAGTGGGTTCTTTGGCCGTTAATGGCTCAACCAAAAAATTGGAGCGAAAACGAAGGATTACATCCTAGTTATAAATTTTATATTGATTCTTTTTTTATTTATATATTTATTAGGAAACTCAAAAGTATTTTTTTTACAAACATACTTAAAAATATAGTACACTTAACCAATAACAGAGTTTCACAACATGCTGAATAACACTTACTAAGCAGAGAGGTAAATTTGTAACTTACTATAATTTAAATAATATTTTATTAATATAAGTATATGATTTATTATATATATAATCATCCTTTCTCGGTAAATGTTGATCCAGTGAGAAGTTAGAACAATTGATCCACCTATTTGACGTGTTTGCTCAGCTCCTCGTCGCACAAACTGATATACTTTGATCCATCCTTGATGCGCGTGTGACTTCATTGGATCTGCACTAACAGGTTTTCAATATACTCGTCAGCGATTTGACCAACATTTGTTGATCTAACAACGGTCGAAAAAATCATACTGAATATGATTTTTTAGATTTTTGTATATTTAATTTATATGCGACATTTACTTAGACTAAGTGGATCCGGAGCCATAATTGACGAATAGGTACTCGAACACGAAGCGGCAACGTCGCGTTCTGAGTGTGACAGAGAACCCAGTAGGCTACTTCGTTATAGTAATGAGGTAAGAAAATGCGTTATCTGCTGCTTTTGTGGATCAAACTTTGGCAGGATTTATTGTGGAAAGACGTTTGTTCGAG
Organism: Parnassius apollo; assembly: GCA_907164705.1. Taxonomy (NCBI): domain Eukaryota; kingdom Metazoa; phylum Arthropoda; class Insecta; order Lepidoptera; family Papilionidae; genus Parnassius; species Parnassius apollo. The sequence goes on from CAJQZP010000616.1 coordinate 1,167,198, forward strand.
TTTTTTTATCGTGTAAGTGAATTTGTGTTATTTTGTTCATTTGTCATAGATCAATTAGAAGATGATGGATAGTACTTTATTACAAATTAATTTACACTTCACTCGAGTATGTGTGTATGTGTAAGGGTGGGGGGTGCCATTTAGTGCGCGCGCGTGTGTTTACGTGTGTGTGTGTGTGTGTTTTTGTGCGAGTTTGTATCTGCGCGTGCGTGTGGGTGTATGTGCGTTCGTTGTGTTCGTGTGAATGCATGTTCGTGCGCGTGTATGTGAGTTTATGTGTGCGTGTGTGCACTGTTGCGTTTTTTTCTGAGTACGTGTGTGTGCAGCAGTGTGCGTGTGTTTGTGCGGTTGTCTGCTTGTGTGTGTGTGTGTGTGTGTGTGTGTGTGTGTGTGTATGTGTGTGCGCGTGTGCATTCGTGGGGGTGTATGTCGGTGTTAGTATGTGAGTGAGCGTGCATGCGTGCGTGCGTGCGTGTGTGTGTGTGTGTGTGTGTGTGTGTGTGTGTGTGTGTGTGTGTGTGTTTGTGTGTGTGTGTGTGTGTGTGTGAGTGAGTGAGTGTGTGCGTGCGTATGTTAACAGTTGTTCGTGTGTGTGTGTGTGTGTGTGTGTGTGTGTGTGTGTGTGTGTGTGTCTGTGTGTGTGTGTGCGTGCGCGTTTTGTGTGTGCGTGTATGTGTGTGTTCGCGTGTGTGTTTGCGTGCGTGTGTCCACTATTGTGTGTGTGTGTGTGTGTGTGTGTATGTGTGTGTATGTGCTTGTGCGTGTATGTGTATGTTCGTTCGTTTGCGCGCGCACGTGTGTGTGTGTGTCTGTTTTTGCTTGTGCGTGTATGTGTGTGTTCGTTCGTGCGCGCGCGCGTGTGTGTGAGTGTATGTGCGGGTGTGTGTGTGCGAGCGCGCGCGCGTTTGTGTGTGTCTGCGCACGCGTGTATATATGTGTGAGCGCGCGTGTGTTTGTATGTGTGTGTGTGTGTGTGTGTGTGTGTGTGTGTGTGTGTGTGTAGATGTGCGTGTGTGTGCTGCGTGTGTTTATGCTAGTGCGCGCGAGCGCGCGTGTGTGTATGCGCGTGCACGTGCGCGCGTGCAGGTGTGTGCGTGCGTGTGTGTTCGTCTGAGTGCGTGTTTGTGTGTGTATGAGCGCAGAAAACGGAGGCGAAGAATGGAGACGTGGTTGAGGCGGAGGTGAATGCAGCGTAGTTTGTGGTGAAGGCGGAGGAAAGAAATTTGTGGTGAAGACGGAGATAGTGGAAAGCGGGGAGAGCGGGGTCAAAAGTGGGTCGACCTTAGATTGTGTTGGAGGCGGAAAGAATAGTGATGGCGCGTGGTGGTGGCGGCGGAGGGAGCGGAATTTATTGTTGAGGCGGAGAGTTTATGGTGGAGGCGGAGGTAGCAGAGGTGGAGAACGAAGGCTTAGAGAGGGGTGCGGTGGTAGATGTGGAGGCGTAGGTGGCTGAGGTGGTGGTGGGTGCACTGGAGTGCAGTAAAGTGGGTACCACGTGAGGGCAAGTGGGGCTCACATAAAGGACAGTTGGTTACAGCGAAAAACAATGTGGCTGGTAAGTGGATATCGATACTGCCCATAAAGAAAGTAATAAATAATGATATTATATAATGATATTGATAATGATATAGAACGCGTCTATCGTGTTCTGAGCGACAACGTCAACTGTCCATTGCTCAAAACTAAAGTGAATGACGCAAATTATATTGACATAAATAAATCGCTTACACACTAAAATGTACGGTTGCACTGTACAGCTTGCTTTTAAAATGTTTTTACAATTATTTTTTTTAGTTACCGCTGAACATGTCTCTAATGCCGCGTTCCGATATAAACTGCGAGCACTGCTCTGTGCTCTCACTGGTGAAAAATTCGTTCTGTTATGGACTACCAGAATACTGCAGTAGTACCCTAAGAAAATATATGGAAAATATAAATCACTGCCATTTTTGTACTGTGAGCACTGGTGCTTGCGAGGTAAGGTGCTCTCAGTACTTTGATCACTCGATCAAGAACATACTCGTAATAGCACCTAGAGATTTAACAACTTCTACGAATAATTGTTATAATTATTAATTAATATTTTTGTTCATATAAACTCTTACATTAAGTTTCAATAGCAGCTACATTCAAATAACATTTTTTTTTGTTTAACAGAAAATGTGTAGGTACATGATAAATATTTTCATTTGAAAACAGTGCCGAAAAATGAGGATGAACGTATAATGGACTGCGTTCTATTTTAAACAGTAAAATTAGTATAGCTAACTTAAAAATAACGGTTTCACAGTATACTTAATTGACGTCATACCTTACAGTGGTCACAGTCTAAAACGGAACACACTCAAGTCTTTTCATTTTATTCAATGCGTCATTGTTGGTGTTTGACCACCATCTTAGATTCACAATCTTGCATTTTTTTACCGCCAGCAGTTGACTCTTGTTGGTCTTTAGAACATTTGTTCGAGCACTACTAAACTATCCCTAACCTTTGCATAGTTATTTATTTATTTGCTTTTTATTTACATTTTTATATACAAAATTTAATGGTATTTATAATTAAACATTAAGAATTAAGCAGCTAAAAGAAATACTATACATACAACATATTAAAGCTACCAATTATAAATTAAGTTTTACAATATTTTTATAACTATTAAGCTATTGCATAGCTTCTATTGCGGGCCTTGAGCGCGGGGACCGAATCCAGAAATTCCGTAACGAAAAAAACCTCACGCTCCCCACTCCGACGGGCACCGAGGTGTGGCGTTGAAAGTCGTGCATCGTCTAACGTCGTTTCAGTTCGGCAGACTTCAGCACTCGGCAGAGTTCGGCACGGTGTTTGTGTGCGTGCGACTAGACGTATGCGTGTACACTAGCTGCTAACTGAATGATAAAAATTCCTGAATAACCTACATGTATTGTAAGATATTAAAAATATTTTAAACAATATTAACTTCTCATTTATTCAATAAGAGAAAAAAAATTGTTTTCTTATCGGTCACCACGATCGTTAAGTCTTTGATATTAAATCAAGTTACACTTGATTTAATATCAAAGACTTAACTGCATAAATAAAATAAATAAATAATTATAATTGCATAAGTTGATAAAAAATGCTATGCAATAGCTTTACCACGGCAGTCACCGAGTGCCACACGTATTTTTTTTATTTTTATGGTGTAAGATATCCAGTTCACAATATTTTAAGTTAAAATTTTTACATGAACGAGATACAAAATTATTTGAAGCATACTTCGTTTTCACTTTACGTACCTAATGCAAAAAGAGGTTTATTTCGTGCAAATAATCCATGACACGCAAGATTCACTTTGCCTAAAATAGTGGAGAGTCGAGCGAGAATTGGGGACTCCAAAAACTCCAGTATAACAAAATTACAGGCGGATTGAAGCAACTAAGTTTTGGTCGTTTTGGTCGTAGAAGGAGGTGTTGGGTTTATCGTCCACAAGTCTCTTATTAACAACGTTGTAAAGATTGGGAGTGTGTTGACGAGGGTTCCGTATCTTATACTCAGAATCATCAAACGGTATTCGCTAAAGGTCATACAGGTTTACGCATTAACGTCATGATATCCCGATGAGGAGGTGGAGGAAATGTATAAGGATATTTCAAAAGCCATTCATTTCTCTAAAACACACTATACGGTGTTAATGGGAGACTTCAAAGCAAAATTACCAAAAGAGAACGGTGGGCTGAAGGTAAGGAAATTTGGGGTAGGGCAACGGAACCAAAAGGGCCCACAGCTGGCCAAGTTAATGGAGAAAGAGGGACTGTTTATGATGAACCCTTTCTTCGAGAAGAGGCCCCACCGAAAGTAGACCTGGTCGAGAAAGCTGAAGACTGAGTGTGGCAGCATCGTTTCCGGGACATCTGAGATTTTGAGTGAGATTGAGAGGTTCCATGGGCAGCTGTACACATCATTGTTGGAGCCACACGCAAGTGTTAGTAATAATCCAATAGCAAGTCTTATCCGACACTATTCCGATGATGTCCCGAACGTCAGTCTGAGCGAAATTAGAATGCTCTCCAGCACCTTAAAAACGGCAGGGCCTCAGACGTGGATGAAATTACATTGGAGCTTCTGAAAGCGGGTGGAATACCGGTACTTGAAGTCCTTCAGAAGCTTTTTGATTCCGTCCTCCATAGTGGCACTACTCCGGACGTGTGGAGCAGAAGTGACAACGCTCTCTTGAATAACTACAAAACTATTTCTCTTCTCAGCCGCGTCTACGTGCTGTTTTCGAGAGTAATTAAGAATCGTCTCTCACGCAGAGTCGACGACTTCTAGCCTCCCGAATAAGCCGGTTTCCGAAAAGGTTTCAGCACCATAGACCGCATACGTAGAGTACAATCTGCCACTTTGTCTAGCGTATATGGACTATGAGATGGCTTTTGATTCCGTCGAAATTTGGGAGGTGCTACAGTCCTTTCAGCGTTGTCAAGTTGACTGTCGGTATATCGAAGTGCTAAAGTGTTTGTACAGTAGGGCTATGATGGCTATCCTAGTAAAGAACCAGAGTTTGAAACCTACCTCATTGCAGAGGGGTGTTAGACAGCGTGATGTTATATCCCCGAAACTCTTTACCACTGCATTAGTGGACGTTTTCAAGCTACTGGAAAGGAAAGGATAAGGTATTAACATCAATGGCGAATACTTCACTCACCTTCGATTTGACGACGATATAGTCCTTATGACAGAATCGCTGGAGGATCTAAGCACTATCCTCAATGACCTCTATGATATCTCCCACCGGATAGGTCTTAAGATGAACATGGACAAAACTAAGATAATCTTTTATGTCCATGTCACGACTATGCTGGTAGTTGTGGGGAGCACTATGCTCGAAGTTATTGACGAGTATGTTTACCCGGGACAAATAGTCCAACTAGGTAAGTCCAACTTCGACCGAGAGGTCAATCGACGGATCCAACTCGGCTGGGCACCGTTCGGGAAATTACGACACATCTTCTCGTCAGGTATACCTCAAACTCTGAAAATTAGATTGTGCAACCAGTGCGTGAACTCCGAAAACTAGATTGTACAACCAGTGATAACCTATGTAACTGAGACGTGGTGTTTCACCGCAGGCCGTATGAATACGCTCAAGGTCGTTCAGCGAGCTACGGAAAGGGCTATGTTCAGGGTTTATCTGCGTGATAAACCCAGAAATGAGGGTATCATCAGTTGAACCAGAGTAACAGACATATCCCAACGGATTATTAAGGTAAAGTGGCAATGGGCCGGCCATATAGCTCGAAGAACCGATAACCTTTGAGGAAAAAAGGTTCTCGAGTGACAGCCTCATACCGGTAGGCGTAGTGTAGGGAAACCCCCCACTAGATGGAGTGACGACCTGGTAAGACATTGAGGAATTCGATGGATGCAGATGGCTCTGGGCCGTGCTTTGTGGCATTACTTGGGGGAGTTCTATGTTCAGCAGTGGACTTGTGAAGGGCTGTAATGATGACGTTGATGAACACAACTATATGCAATCAGGAAAATATTGTTAAAATAAAATTACTTGAAACCATTATCGTCGAACTACAAAACCAACTACAAAAATCAAAAGAAGAGATTTATTAACTAAACAATAGACTCTTTGAATGTCACTTTACTTATAGTGTTTTGCTTATCAAGATCTTTTATTTGATATCCATACCATAGGGGTAGCTATGGAAATAATAAATCGCTATTTTGTGACGTCAAGCATATTTAATTGAATTATGTAGTATTAGGTATATTTAATATATTAATTTCGGCATTTAAATAATCGTGCATTGCCACGAGAACTAAACGTGTGTGCAAAATTTTAGCCCGGCAACGTCATTCCACTGAACTGGATGAAATATTGATTGCAAAACTCCAGGACATGCAGATAGATGAAGTTATATAAAAGCCTTTAATTACACATTTTAATTAAAAATTGTTCGATTATGTTCTGTTCAATTGAATTATTTGGTAATAAAATGATTGAAGTATAGTACATTAATTTACACCATCAAAAGTCCACCACTGAACACAGGCCCCTGCAAAAAAATTACACTTGCACTGTTCACACACACACACACACACACACACACACTTGCACTGTTCACGCACCATAGTTACACTTCCATCGCGCGTCTCGAACGGGGTGAGGAAACGGTTAGCGTTGCGCGGGAGGCGGAGGCTTGCTGGGCCGTACGCGCACAGCAAGCGCCCCAGTCGGCAGTAATCTTTGGGGCGCTGAAGCCGCGCCGGTTGGGGTCGCGAGATTAGCCAAGAACACTCGATTTGCGCGACGACCGGGTCGATTTAGAGGTCGCGAGTTTGATATAATTTTGCGTCACCTATAGACGGCCTCTATGGTGTTGTATTTTGTCGTTAATATACGTGACAACGAGGCTTATTCTTGAGTTTATTTGCACAACGCCCGGGTCGATTATACGTCGCGAGCCTCTTACAGTGTTATCTTAATTTGTTTTCGTGATTACGAGGCCGGAATAATATAATTATTGTTGTAACCGTTTTAAGTATTGTTTGTGACTGGTGTACGGTTGCGGGCGGCCGGTGTTTTATTGAAGGCCTAAAATCTGTATTTATTGTGCCCACCATTTTGAATTACTATTGAACATTTGGGCCTAATTAGACCGCCTCGAATTTAGTTGTCTGTTTTAACGTGTTACGTGATAAGAGGCCTACTTGGAGTTTGGAGTGATTAAAGGAACTTTTATGCCTTTGACTGCATCGACGAGTTGTTAGAGCGTTGTTTGATAGTGAACCTGGGACTTTGAACTTTGACCAACCTTCCTTAAGTTGTGCAGCGTGTCACTTGTTTTAATGTCGATTAACGTTGATTTGGTTGAATTTGATGTTAATTAAATGTACAATAAAGTTGATACCCTAATATAGTGAAAATAGAAGCAGAAGTTTCAATTGGTGAACGCCCCCCTGGATGGTCCCACATTTGGAGAGAGGTAGCGCCTTGGGATCTGCAGTCCAGGATCAGCGGGGATGTCAGGTTACACATTGTACACATTGCTACACACTAACTACATGCACAGACAGGTACTCCGTGGTCAACACTACCTCCGTAATCGGTAAGTGGTGCTTGCTTCTTTGTCAACCGTTTTCGGAATCGTTATCCATAGGCCATTAGGCTCCGCCCTTGGTTGCTCATCGAGGAGACCACTTGTGGGCCCTGGACCTTTGTTGGGGCAACTAAGGGCGTGTACATACACAATTTGTAAGCTTTGATAATATAAAATTCAACCTTGTACTAACACCCATGCTCATAAACATCACTATGAGATTACAGAAGTAATCAAGAATATAATAATTATATCCTCGAGAAAATAAACTTAAACGATAAACACGACAAAAGTAATCTTTCGTTTAATACAATACCTATAAATTTGAAAGTCGCTACATTTATTCAAAAGGTAGTGTTATGGACACGAGAAGAGAAAGTGTCACAATGTTTAGGTACGGATTATATAGATGATGAAAAATAAGCACACAGTCAACCTGGTGGTAAATAGATGCTGTGCCACGCTGCAGCTGTATTATGGTTGTAGCACAAATGGGTCATCTCGATAGAGGAAGGACCACGCTCTTTCAGAATACCAGCGTGAAAGAGCAGCTTAATACTGCTATGTTTCACATGGTGAGTGTAGAGATCCGGAGACCCTTTTTTATTCGAGACGAGGCATTCCATCTTAGTCCTCAGGGGTGACAACGCATCTGCGTTTTGATTCTTAATCGAGCATAAATGATAAATGTAGATGTCTATGGGCCACAGCATCTACTCACCAACAACGACTGTGTGCTTGTTTGTCTCCCTTATTTTATACAAAAAAGACATCAACATCTCTCCTCAATTAAAAATGAATATACATATGCGTCGACACCTCATCGTTTCCAGTAAAAAGGGGTATTTGATCATTTCTGGTATTATGTGAGAGCATGGCCTTGCCCCGGTATAGTCGACCTATTTGTGCTACAAACATAATATAGTTGCAGCATGGCTATACTACATATGTAATTTTGAAATCTAGTCAAGTATAAAGTGTATTATACTCACATACATTGCTTATTAATATAAAAGTAATGATAAAAATCGAGTACACAGTCCAACTGAGCGTAAATGGATACTGCGTGTTATATACACCTTTATCTAGCTTCAATCTAATCGAATCGAAACGCCCAGCTACCATTGAAAAGTATCTACGGATCTTGTCTCGACAAACAAAACAGAGCAGCAGCTACTTGAAGCTAGTATTCTGTAAGAATAATAATAATTACAAGAATTCTATAATGAAAACAAGAAACACAAAGTTAATTTCGCTTGGGTGGATAATGTAGGTAATTTTTGTATGAAATATTGTAACATTGTATATGCAAGGCTGCGAGCTTGAGCGCTCTACTAAATGCTGTTTTAAACGTACGATGTAATGGTTTTGAAAGCCGCTTGCTTAAATAATACTTTGAAATAATACTAGTTTTTACGGAATTTATCGCGTATATTTAACTTTTTAAATACCCGACGTTTCATACGCTTTATTAAATAATACTTGTAGCAGCTACAAATATATTTTATACAGTATTTTATTATTTATTGAAAAGTTGTCGTACAATTACAAACCCATGCCCAATTTTATAATATCCAAAAATCATTGACTCATCATTATTAATTCATTATCCAAAACGTACCACACTCAGGCCCCTATTTCCACTATATCATTGATGACATTATTGTAATATTTTCGTCATTGTACAATGCATTAATTATTAACTTAATTTTAAATAAATTCAGGTTAAATAAAATGATACTTGTATTACATCAACGCCCCATAGGTGGACATACACAAGAGGTCTCTACCTATCTCTGATGAAAGTGGAACGAAATGAGATCGGAAATAATTTTCTTGGCATTTGCAGTAATCGATCATCAGATTAGTATTATATTAGATTAGTGCATTAATTTAATTTATTAAAACGGCAAATGAGAGAGGAAACACTACGCTACATTATGGCTAGCCAGCTACGGTATCAAGCCGTGAAGACATTCTGTCCCACACTTGAAGAGTGAATAGGCTTTATTAAGCTAAGATAGTGCGATTGACTACGCCTTACTGCTAGGTGGGATTGTACTCAAGCACTGGTTTATCATAAGTTGAGAAAAATCACAATCGGTGATCTGTCGAGAGACTACAGCACACCAGCTAGGATATTATAAAAATTCTTTTTTACAGAATAAGGGTGACAAACGAGTACGCAGTCCACCTGATGGTTAGTGGATGCTGTGGCCCATAGATATTTACATTTATCCTCGATTAAGAATCAAACCGTAGATGTGTAGTCACCCCTGAAGATGGAATGCCTCGTTTCCAGTAAAAAAGGTCTCAGGATCTCTACACTCGCCGTACAAAAGACAGCAGTATTAAGATGCTATTTCATGGTGGTATTCTGTGAGAGCGTGGTTCTTCCGCGGTCGAGCCGACCCATTCGTGCTACAACTATGAATTAGCTGCAGCGTGACTCTAGCACGTATAAAATCATCATCAGCCCACCGCTGAACAAAGGCCTCTTTTCAGCCATAGCTGGCACGCTTGGTAGGCGAGTTGGCAACCACAAGGTCTGCGTTGGGAGTTTACAAGTTTAGGTTTGTAACATCTTAATCTGTTTTATGAGACTAAATTATTCACGATCAGAACACACTTTAGCATTATTGAGAGCATAAAGTGAAGCGCTTAGCGAAGTACGTTGTTTGAATACAGAGCGCTACAAAGAAGCAGAGAACAAAGCGAAGCTTAAGAGTCAACATTACTTTAAATTTTCAAGAGAGCAAAACGGTAAGTTAGGAGATGTGGTTATTTTACCTTACCTGGTAAATAATACCTAGCGTTTTTGGGTAAAGAAAAGTTGAAGTGGGTTATAAATCCATACATATAATTTGATCGCCTATTGAATTTTTATTGTAGAAACAAAAAAGGTCCGTCTAAAATGCCATATAAGAAAAAGATTTAAATCTTATCTTAAAGGCCAACAACTATTTTGTAGATTGAGATATAGCTTAAATATTACGTCTAGTTTTAACAAAAATTGGATTGCTTTTTTAAAGGTTTTCTGTGTTTATAATCTGTATTATACTTATACTTCTATAAGTTGTTTTAGAAGTTAATCTCTAACTTGCTTAATAAAACATTCATTTATCCGTAACACAGTAAGCGCTTAAAAGGGAATACAATATAATACTAAAATGTAGGGATTATAAAAACTAACAGCTTCCCAAGCTATCACAATGTGCACATAGAAAAACGCCCAATTTAATTATAATAATGATTATGTCGTCCAGACCAAATTCCAGTGAAAGCCGCCAGTCTCAACGGATGTTACTGATGCTTTTGCGTAGGACAGGCTTATAATATCTGTTACGGCCCTGAGTTACCCTGACAAAAGTTGACCGGACTAGGGCCCACAGTAGTCCAACTCGACGATTAACAGAGGGGAGGGTCCAATAACCTATGGATAATTAAATTATAACGGCTAACAAAGAAGCAAGCACCACTTACCGATTGGCGGAGGTAGGGTTGATCACGGGGTACCTGTCAGGTGATAAGTGATGTGCATGTAAGTAGTGTGTAGTAATGTGTACAATCTGTAACCTGACGTCACTAATACGATCAGATAGCAGCACCACGTGCGTCGACCGCTCCAGAAGACGCTCACCGCTATCGGAACCCAAGTCCAGGGTCACTTAGCACGATCTATAATCGCGTGCGATCTACACCGGTATCACAAAGTTCAGCGTTCTCAGCGACAAAGTAAAAGTCTTATCACGCTATCAAAAGAAGCACTACTAACTCGTCGATGCAATTAACTGCATAAAAGTTCCTTTAATCACTTCAAACTCCAAGTAGGCCTCTTACCACGTAACACTTTCAAAACAGACAACTTAATTAGAGGCGGTCTAATTAGACCCAAGTGTTCAATAGTAATTCAAAATGGCGGGCACAATTAACCAAACTTTAGGCCTTCAAGCCCAAACACCGGCCGTATACCAGTCACAAACAATACTTAAAACGGTTACAACAACAATCATATTATTCCGGCCTCATTATCACGAAAACAAATTAAGATAACACTGTAAGAGGCTCGCGACGTATAATCGACCCGGGCGTCGCGCAAATAAACTCAAGAATAAGCCTCGTTATCATGGATACGTACAAATATAAGATAGCGCAAGGAGGCCGCTGCAATTCTCAAGTAACACCGGCACGGCCGCAACGCTCAACGATTCTTGCAGACTGGGTCGCTTGCTGTGCGTGTGCGGCCCAGCAAACCCCCGCCTCCCGCGCAACGATAACCGTTTCACCTTGCTCGAGACGCGAGCCCTGCAATTTGTAGCTACAGTCGAGCGTAAACAGTATCTGTTTGTTTCCTGACTTACATTGCGACTTACAGTACAATGCGATGGTAATCCGACATGACTGGAGAGAGACCGCACTTACGGACTTAGAGACGGCTTTACGTGCTTTCTTAGGATCGGAGCCAACTTTTTGACTCCGGCTACTACTGAAAATTTCTGGACAGAAAAACCCAATAAGTTATTTTGGCTCGACCTGGATTAGTACCCTCATGATTAGCAATCACTTTCACAACGACTAAACAAAAAGGCTCCCAATTTAACTGTAAGGTTTTCTGCAACTTATATTAGTTACAACTACAATATTAAATTTTGTGACCATTGTGAACTCAATCATGAACATTGTGTACTCGTATTTCAAATAACTATAACAAATTTGATAACAAGGGATGCTCGGATTAAGTGCTCTAAATGTGTAACAACACGACCCTTTCATCCTTCGCAAGAATAATAGACGCAAACGACGATTATTAAATTTGAAGAGAAGTCTCCATTTAACTAGTTTCTATTCTGTGAATAGAATTGTCATATTAAATAAAGCAAACCTTATAGAAATAAACCTTGATTACGTCATAAGTAAAATTATTACCTACCTATTACAATTATAAATAATTACTGTGGAGAGGCACGCTATATTATGACAGCAGTACGAATGGGTCGGGGTGACTGAGGAAAAATCAAACCAGCATAATGCTACTGTATTTCAAAACAAATATAATCTGTTTATTTTGCAAATATAAGTTTATTTACGTTAAGTTTTAACGTTTAACGTTTTTAAGCTAATTATTTCGGGGGTATCTTAAGTAAGAATCTTACGTGTTATAGTTACTACCCTCATAAAACTTTAAGATAGTTACAAACTAAATTTAATAGATATTCCCTCATATTTGCTTGTACTCAAGGCCTATCAATAATTATGCTCTTAATGTATTTTCTCGCTGGATGAAATGGAAAGGATTCACACGTTTTCCAGAATCCTGATAGCACTCTTTGCTCGTGGGAGGTTGGACCTGAATGAATTCATACCTACTGTATGCAACTTCAAAGCCTATATACTGAGCAAAAAATAAAGAAAGGCCTTCTCATGGTAGGTTGGACCTGAATGAATTTATACTGTATGCAAGTTCAAAGCCTATATACTGAGCAATAAATAAGGAAAAGCCTTCTCATGTGAGGTTGGACCTGAATGAATTTATACTGGATGCAACTTCAAAGCCTGTATACTGAGCAATAAATAAAGAAAAGCTTTAACTGCTCGATTAGTTTGTCGTAAAGAAATCTTGTGCTGTAGTGGTGTAACAATATCCACTGCTCCATATCGCTCCGTGGCTCTCACAAAAGGCGACAGAGGGAAACAAGCCAGAATACGTGCAACAGCGCCTTCCCAGTAACAACTTTAAATAAAAAACTGCGCTTGCCAACTCTACTGCTAAGCGCGGAAACTCTAACAAATATTCCCCTTATGACGGAGACCTGTAGAGAGATTCATGTTCAGCAGTGGGATTTTTAAAAATTGTACCTAATAGAAACCTCACTGGGTCCCACGGCATTCTGTGCAAGTTTATTTCTGTGCAACACCGAATTAAGAGTTCGCCAGTACGTCAATTCCACTTTATATTGATTACTTTAAAAGTTAACATAGAGGTCACACTGAATATTTCAGAAGTTTAATTTAACGTAATATGAATAAAGTACGCCTTGCGTTGACTTCGCGTGAGACAAAGGATTTATTTTTGACAGTTAAGTTATTAACTCGTACTTACTTAAGCTTTGCTTTGTTGTTAATTATAAACACGCTCATAGAACTTCTTGGAGTTCTTCCTCAGACTTTTACTTTAAATCTTTTCATTTACTAATAGGAAAAAAGAACTTTAGTGTAAAACTTCTTTAATTTACGTAATCATCGAGCCTCATATCTTATTCTTTAATTAATAATATTACGAGCTTGATGTTCGTGACAATAAAAACTGCCGATTGAATTACCAAAATTTACACTTTTATTACCGAACACCAATTAAAACTTAAAAGACACGAATAATTAATCACACTGATTCACTTTATTTCGCTCCAAAGCTTCACTTGTATCGACAAATTCAATACTGCCCCGATGGTGGCTTGCGGCGGCTTTAAATACACCTTTTCTATCGAAACAACCAGAATATTCCAGCAAATATGGGCCCCCAATCGACTAAGTTCAGAAAGTTCGAGAGTGGACCCTTCTAGAAAGCTTAATTCTTCTGTTCGATACTAGATGGCGCTGTGGGTGGAAAGTGCAAGATTTGCATTTTCTAGGAATCCCTCCTCACTCTATTCCCCGACACTAGATGGCGCTAGTGCCAGGTACGTGACGTCAACTTAGGCGCGCAACACTGCCCCCTTTTAAGAAATGCTCGTCCCGAGTATTATCGGCTCCGTAATAACGCGCCAGGCGATCCACATGGACGATCTTAGGAGTCCCTCTTGCACCTTAATTCCGCGGCTCCGCAACGTCAAGGAGTGTCCTTTTCCATGGTACACCAACATTGTACAATTTCGATGCTCCTCTACTACGAGTCTGAGGTCCCTTCACAGCCGCACAACTTGTACATGTTCGACACCAATCCTCGACATCGTCATGATATTAGGCCCAGTAAAATTGTTCTCGGATCTTTAGTAGATTTTGTTTAACTCACAGATGGACTCCTGAACAACCATTATGGTACAGCTGTAGAACATCCGGCACTTTAGCTTTAGCGACAACTATTTGCAAACGACAGCTGTCTCCTTGACCATTTTCCCATTTACGGCACAGGACTCCATCCTGACTCAGCAAGCTGTACCATTGGGTCTAATAGCTTTTAGTGGTCGAACTCATCGCTGAGACGTCGCTCCACTTGGGCTTGGTGGTCTTCTTGACAATGCATCTGTATTGCCTCGCCATTTCTTGCTGCAGTGTCCGATAGTAAAGTCGTATTTCTGCTGCTGCTGGGCGATGCTGTAAGCCGCACTACCCTTTCGAGATGTATCACCTTCACTTTTGACAGATCGCTTAGGGCAGCTGGGTCGAAGATGGCCCTTTTCCGTACAGCCGTAGCACCTTGGGCTGTAACTTTTATTGTGGTCGCGAACTGTAGGTGCTGCAATCTCACTAACGTGAGGAGAACGATATACCATTAAGCTTTTTGAGGGAATGAGGCGTGGTTTATGAATTTTACATGTCAGTGAAACCAAGAGGACAAACAAGTTACAAATGAATTGATTACACGACTTTGTACACTGTGGCTCCGCATTCGTAATGTTAATTTTATTTGATTAACAGAATGTAAGTAACATTAGTTACTGAAAATATAAAACATACACATGATTTAACACAAAACCTGTGATATCGTAACAGAACTGAGTAAAACATATTATTCCTCTATAATAGCCCGAGTACTTTAAAGACTATGCTATCGACAAGTGTAATGGTGAAAACAGTTATTTAAAAAAACTAGATTTCGTTATAAAGTTTACTGAAAAAAACGTATTTGTCCGTTCTTAAAAATTTATATTTACATTTGACGCATGCAATTTAAATTTCTTACATCGAATAATAAAGAAGAAAAAGTTTTCATTTCGTTTCAAATAGGCTTCAACGTTTCTGGATGGATTTTCGTTGGTTCATCAGGAACCCCGTGCATTAATCAGTTGCTATATCAATTTTTATATATAATTGTGTCTGTTTCTCTAATTACAGAATGAATATCACTTATTTTTGCAAAACCACGTTAATTTCTGTGTACGTACATTACATTTTCATATATGTATTGAGAGGCCAACGTTAATATATAAAGGAGACGGGCGAATTTGGGCCTAACCGTTACACAAGTGAAATATTTATCAATATTTTTTTACAGTTTTTTTGTAATTAATAATGAAATATTAAGCAGTTTTATCATGGGAAAAGAAATTAAATATTAAATAAAAATAATACTGACTTCCGTTGTTTTCATTTTTAAATGGCGGATGAAATAGTAGTTAAATAAAAAAGTGATTCAGTGTTTTATTCTTTAGATAAAATTAAAAAACTTATTATTTAAATAAAGGTTTCCCCTGACTCTTCTATGTTTCAAAAATATCGTAATAATTGACTTGACTGAATAAGTTAATAAATCGATTTCACAATCGATTATCAATATTTAATACAGGCCACTAAGCGGAAATCATGTCAATGTTAATTCATTAAAAAACTCAAACCTCAATCAAATCATTTACTTCGTTCGTTTGGCTCTGAGCTTACGGCGGTAGTGAATATTTTCTGTTGTTTTCATGTGCTGTGATAATATTGTGATCTTTAACGACTCTGGCTACTTATAAAGGATTCTGACTGTTATTACTTTGACGAACCACCCACGCATTTCTTACAACGGACTTAGTTATCTTGGCTACTCGACTTATCTCAGCTTCATATAACGGATTTCGAATTAAAATAAAATGACTGATCAACATCATTGTATCAACTGCGTAATCCTATAGGATTACATAAAATAGAAGACGAAAGCATTCTTTCAGTGATAGAGCAATGGGTTGCACCTCAAGTGGTAAGTATAGTTTATTTTATTACAACTTCACATTTTGCTGTACCGTATTTTATTTTTATTCTTAAATCACTATATTAACTCTATGATAGAAATAATACATTTAATACAAGATTTACTGGACGGTTTGATCGTCAATTAATGGCATTTATTTCATAAAGCTCTTTTAGTAAAAATACTATATGACGCCACAAAATGTTAACGTAGTTCTTTTCATATTAATAACACAGTTATAAAAAATTGAGCAATTTAATTAAGCAACAATAGGATAATTTACACTGTATTAAATATATAATCTTAATGTAATCTCAATACCGGCAAGAAATAATAAGAACACATAGGATTCAGAAAGACACTCGGAAAATGAGTTCGGCTGGCATTGGTTTTTTAAACACTGTCATCCTCTCACTGTTGTCTGTATCTAGCCAGTACTTTGTGCAACGAATAATTCTAGCTAAGTCTCACTTACTTCTATGTATCTATATTATTTCTTGCCGGGCACTATAAGTAACAAACTAATATTGTTGTAGGTCAACAGTTCTCATCGCATTTGCCAAGAATGCAGGACTTTAGTAATACATTCTTTGGACATAGATGAGCATCTTTCATGTGCAACAACTGGACATCGTCAAATGTGTGTCAACTGTGGACGTTTAGTATTGCGTGCCAGATCTCATTTATTGCATACTGGCACTGAACAATAAAGAAGGATTTATACAGTCATTTGTGAATGGCTTTTGCCTCGTACTGTAAGTGTTAATTGGGATCAGTTGCTTTTTATTTTTTATACTATAGTATGGTAATTCATAGAAGCCCGAAAGTCTGACAACCAGCCTTACCTAGGGGTACCAATGTAAAAAACTGGTATTCAGTTGCATCTAGATAGACTAAACGTCAACCTTGGGGTCAAATTCGTAGTTGGGGAAAGACTAGGCAGATGATAATGGTAATGTATAGTCAGTATTAATAAATACAAATGTTCACTTTAACCATGATTACAATGTTTTATATATAACACAACATAACATCGTGCCTGTATTCCCCCAAGAGATAAGGCAGAGGAGTGCAGTACACCCGCATTTCGCTAGTTATATTCTTTCTCAGACAAAGGTTTGTTATTATAAAGTTATTGTTTTAGATTTCAAGAAAAAGAGCTCTCATATGTCACAGTTGCTGGGTGAGAGCTGATAGAAACGCCCATCATTTTGTATCTGCACCTTCTGGATCCTCAACATCAGTATATGAAACAAGTGAACAAGAGGAATTGACTTTGCAGTCTACTTCACAGGCTACTTTGCAGTCTACTTCACAGGATACTTTGCAGTCTACTTCACAGGCTACTTTGCAGTCTACTTCACAGGCTACTTTGCAGTCTACTTCACAGGCTACTTTGCAGTCTACTTCACAGGATACTTGGCAGTCTACTTCACAGGCTACTTTGCAGTCTACTTCACAAGCTACTTTGCAGTCTACTTCACAAGCTACTTTGCAGTCTACTTCACAGGCTACTTTGCAGTCTACTTCACAGGCTACATTGCAGTCTACTTCACAGGCTACTTTGCAGTCTACTTCACAGGCTACTTTGCAGTCTACTTCACAGGCTACTTTGCAGTCTACTTCACAGGATACTTGGCAGTCTACTTCACAGGCTACTTTGCAGTCTACTTCACAGGCTACTTTGCAGTCTACTTCACAGGCTACTTTGCAGTCTACTTCACAGGATAATTTGCAGTCTACTTCACAGGATACTTTACAGTCTACTTCACAGGCTACTTTGCAGTCTACTTCACAGGATACTTTGCAGTCTACTTCACAGGCTATTTCAGAAGCTACACCCAGGCTGAGTGAAGCTATAGTGTTACCTGACTATGTAAGAGCAGTAGAAACTGAATCTCGCTGTTTTATTGAAGGTTGTCGGAGACAAGGGAGGAATAGAGTTCCTGTTACAACTAGGAGAATGTTGTTAGATGTCTATACTTCTATGTCCATAAAAACTAGATTATGCAACCACCACATTAATACGCAATCTTGGGATTTTCTCGCTGGAGCTTTAGAAAATTATGTTAATGTGTTTACAGCATTGCATATTCAAAACATGCTAGAATTAAAAAGTCACTCAAATGTTGGCCTTGATTTCATCAATATTCTTAATCTGGAAACATTTAGTGCACCATTGAGGTTAGGCTTTACGAAAGAGCAGTATCAAAGGATTTTAGATGAAGTGCCACAATTGCTGCAAAAGTCATCGGGCCCTATTGGGTTAGCAGCATATTTGATAAAGCTGAGAACCGGTGATTCCAATGAGAGAATATCAGCTCTGTTTAACATTCCTACAAGAACTCTTGATGGATATGTGTCTGAAGCTCGTCACTTACTATATAAATATTTTGTACCTAGGCATTTAGGACTTAACCATATAAATCGTCAGCAAATTGTTGACAGAACCTTGTTGATACCACGCGGTTTATTTGGAAACTACAACGGGGAAAATAAACCTGTAATAATAATTGATGGAACGTATTGCTCTATAGAAAAAAGTTCAAATTATTTGTACCAAAAAAGAACTTATAGTTTGCATAAGTATAATAACTTGGTAAAGCCATTAATGATTGTATGTGCAGACGGTCATATTATTGATGTAATGGGTCCCTATCCTACTACCACATCAGATGCAGATATCATTAATCATGAGTTTCGTGATCCTAGTTCAATGCTACGTGAATACTTTCAGGCTGGTGATGCATTCATTTTAGATAGTGGCTTCAGAGATTCATTGCCGTTATTACATGAATGTGGTTATAGAACTTACGTCCCACCAATATTGCAGGCGAAACGATAGCGCTTTACAATTTTCAGAAAATCCACGCTAATATGTCAACGTCTGCTACTTTAGAAATATTCGGTTTTTAAATCAAAAATGAAGGTACATTTTACTTCTTACGTGCAATTTGCAGCCTATATATTGTATATGCATATAACCCACTAGTTTTAACGCGATAGAGCTATGCTGCTGCTATATTAGGGTTGTAGTACGATTGGGTCGGCCAGGGTAGAACCACGCTCTTACTTTTACTGGAAACGAGGTAATCCATCTTAGTTTTCGGGTGACAACGCATTTGCATTTTCATTCTTAATAGTGGATAAATGTAGATTTCTGTGGGTCACAGCATACAGTTACGTCTGTCACCCTAATATAAATTAGTTTACAACTAAAATTATATACTACGTATAAGCATTACATGCAATAGCACTGCATCAAAGAGTGTTGGTAAATGAAAGTAGAGATACATAAATAGAACTTTTTGTCTATGTATACTCTGCTATAAAATGTTTTGTCTGCGACCTGCAGACACCACAGCCAACGCAGCTATCGTTATATCAGTTCACGTGTTTGTGTGACGGCGCGCTGCGTGCCGGGGGTTGTTGAAGCAGAACAATGTGTCTGTGTCGTCGCTGCAATGTAGGTTGAATGTCTGTAACGTCGTTGTGTTGTCTATCTAGATTTATTGAAGAAAATTTGTATAAAAATATATTTTCCTTACGAATGAGTCAGCTCTACCGAAGAAGGACCACACTCCCCACTACGACAACTATAATGTCGAAATTAATGCTTCTGTTTTACGTTTTTTATACGTGGCTTACCCACGTGTTTCTAGGGCCCAAGTTCTGTATAAAAATTCTAAGCATTTAATTAAACGCGAGATGAGTGGGTGTAAGTTAGTATTCTAAAGGTGATTGTGAATAAAACTCAAAAAAAAAATGTTAAAATTTGAAATGAGGTATTTCTGGCATAGCTTATTTTCGACGCTTATGATCGCGACTATATGACCTTATGACTACATGGTTAGTGTGAGTATGGCAACATCTCCTAATCCTTCATTAACCATTATATTACACCATTATCCATAAATTACGCAAAAAGTAATATATATTTAAAACAGGCGATCCATCCCAGCTTTGCACGGGTGATTTCTAGATCCAGCCAAGTTTTTAAACCATCCAGAGAACCAACCACCGACTCAAATACACACAAAATATCAAACATTTTGCGAGACTAACGGATATCAATTGATTTTTATATATAGATAAGAAGATAATCGGTTTAATAAAAAAAAACCAACCGATAAAATTATTATGTATGTGATCTAAATTAAAAGCGTATTATTACAACTAAATGATAAATATTTAGAGGTGAAAAAGCTGGGTTTATTCGAGTATATTATGAGTATTGATAACGCAATGGGTCGCTCACCCCACACTCCGCGACTAAGATGTGTTTAGTCAAGAATTAAATGTACGTAATAAAACAATCAATATGGCGAAAATAAGGATAGGGTTGGTGCATTAAAAACATGCACTGAACGATCGACTTCTGTGTGCCCCTCTTCAACACAGCTCCACCCATTGCCTTTGCAAATGACGTGTATATTTTATTCATGTTTGTCATCTACGAGATTTTTAATGTTATTTCAAATATTGTTAACAGACCTCTGTATGAAATAATTTAATCTTCGCTTGATACATGTCTTCTGTGTCATGTTTGTTTGTTTTATAGGGAATTACATATGTCGGTTGTTTCTCAAAATAAGATCAGACGTAGTATATCATTTTTATTACCTCTTTTATTACAACTGGTTTGCACAATGGAACGTTGTACTGTTCAGTACTGGTGAGTAAGCTTTTATAGTAATCTTAAATAATTTTTTCAAGTGTCCCTGTATTAACTTGTGCAATTCATTGAAGTCAATATATTTAATGCTGAACACTATCTTAATGTTTTTCCTCTTCATCAATCAATATTTCATCAATATTTTTCTTTAACATATATTTACCTGACCTGTAGTATTTATATTTATTTATATCATCATCATAAAAGTCTATCTCATTTCCACTTTTGCCTCAATGGGGTATAATATTGCCATAGTTGCCACACTTGGCAGGCAACTTGGCAACCGCAGTTTTTTTTACTATTTTTAGTTATTCTTAGGAAGATACTGCTGCCCGTCTCCTGGTCAATCTCTTTTTGTCATCTTTCATGATACCCAGGGGATGATTTTTTGGTGGCATTTACACAATATATATAACAAACGCCGTCATTAGATATTTATTTATATATAAATAAATTAATATTATTTTACGATTTTGCAAGAGCCGTGGTAGCTCAGTGGTTAACGCTCGCTGTAAATATAACAGAACCCGAGTAACCCGGGTTCGATCCCCGCCGGCACCAATGAAATTGTTAATTGCAATTTTAAGTGCTGATTTACCACGTGCTCGGCGGTGAAGGAAAACATCGTGAAGAAACCTGCATGTCTGAGGAATAAGAAAAAAAGTATTTCGAGGACATGTGAAATTCGTCAACACGCATTGGGGCAGCACGGCGGACACTTCCTTGCCCTAAACCCTCTCAGAAATGAGGGGAGGCCTGAGCCCAGCTGTGGGACGTATATAGGCTGTAACTTTACTTTTACTTTACTTTTACGATTTTGCGCGGGTGGTTTATGAATGTTGACAACAGTGTCACCTACCGCCTCTAAACGTAGATTTAAACCACCCAGGGATCCAAATTAATCAAAGGGGGACGCCCATTTTCGGCCATGGAACGCCCAACAATGTGAATTTATTAAAAAATTATATCTTTATTTATGGTTATTAATCGCGGTATTCATTTATCCTCAAACAATGAGAATATTTTTGCACAAATTAAAAGTACCGGAAACATAATAATAAAAATTAGGTAAATCATTGTCATTAGTTTGTGAATAAAAAAAAAGTGTTGCCAATCACAAAACACATTTGAAAAAATCGATTCTCTTTTTCGATCGATTATTTACGGTGTCATCATTACAGTGCTAATATAATTTTTAAATAATTATGATGTTACGATAATTAAACAAGCGAATTACTAGCTGATTTCTAATGAATTCTTTAGAGAGTAACAAATGCTACGGCACAATTTAACTGTTAATCTTAACCGATCTTCTTTGAAAACAGATAAGAACTGCTATTCTTATCTGTTTTTAAAGAAGATCGGTTAAGTTATTCTTATCTGTTTATAACAACACATTTAAAATAGAATCATGTTATGATAACGAAACAAGTTAGTTTCCAGCTGATTTACCATGAATTCTTTAACCTTTTGAGCGGCAAAGTCGCCTATACTTGACCAACACCTGCGGGCCCTGAGCGCCAACGACGTCTATAGTTGACAAAAAACCCGGCTCCGAAAAATATGAAATATAGATATTGGAAAATTATTACAGGTATTTTAATTCTACACTCCTCAAAATAGGAATAACCCAGCAACATGTGAGTATAAAAACAAGTCTTCTAGAGCCACAAGTACTAAGAAACATTGAACTAATAAAAATGGATTTTTATCTAAGCAAATACTATGTCCAGCACGCCAAAGTCGTATATGGTTGACCGCTAGTGTCAAACGCGGGAGGCATAGATTTCTTGAAAACTATCCAAAATTCAGCTCAATGGTGTTTTTTTTCTATTATTATTGATATTTGAATAAAATTAAAGGTTATAAACATAAAACTATAATTAGCTACATGAATAAAAAAATGTTATCAGATTATCTTCGCATAATAAATCTAATATCTCAACTCTAGCGCATTTTTAGCGCGTCATCGAAAATCAGTTCACTGGGCACCGTGATCAAGGATAGACGACACCCTGATGACGTCATAAGTGATTACCGAGAAAAGTAGAGCAATGCAACATGAACGATTCCTCAGAACTCATTCGGATTTTGGAAAGCGTCGATGATGATGAATTTTGATTTTTGATTGATGAATTGAATTTTTGATTGATTGGTGAACAAATATGTTTATTTATTCCATGACCAAGATTTTAGTATTAAACGGCTGATTTACCTAGTGCGAATAATTATATACAATTGTTGATTAATGAATAATTATGTACCTTCTTTAATAATAATACAAAATTACAATTAATGTTTTTTTTAATTAAGGTGTGAAGAGCAATTTTTCATTTTGTGTTGTGCCATTTTCTTTCTCAGTCTCAAAATCATCTAGCAGAATCAGCATCATATCAAATCCCCATTTTCATAAGAGTGTAAGACTTTTCTTCTGTGCGTCACTTGGCCTACGCCTTCCCCGACACATAAAATATTATGAATCGATGTCTGTATATTTCGGTTAGATCGATTTTGAAATCGATACACAACATTCTAAGAATGTTTCAAAAGGGAAGGTCAGCTACGCCGTTGTCGTCCAGTCGCGACAGTGTCGTCATTAGGATGGAGAGTAGTGCTAATGTTTACTACTATTTTATTGTTATTGTTTGTTTTTTATTTATGTTTATATGTACAAAGTACATTTATAAAAAGAGTGGAAGACGGCACAAGATTAAATAAAATATACAGTTTATTAAGAGTCATTTATAGCATAAAAAACCAACAAAAACAAGTTATTTCACGTTATCGATATATCAACTCTTGGCAACACTATTTTGTTTTGGCGCTTTGGCGTACAGGACACGGTAATGCGTTTTTGGCGTGGCGCTCAAAAGGTTAAAGCTTAACAAAACGCAACTGCACAATTTTTATCAATTTCAAGACAAAAACAACCGTTGTTATCGGCTTGGTTGAAAACGTTAACAACCGCCTTCACATCTGTAGTTATGATAATTAAATAAGCGATTTAATAGCTGATTTACAATGAATTCTATGCAGTATAACATAACGCTACTGCACAATATAACTGTTATTCTTATCTTTTCTTAACAATACATTTAAAATGAAATCATGTTACGATAATTAAACAAGTGAATTTCTAGCTGATATACCATGAATTTTTTAGAGCTTCATAAAACACTACTGCACAATTAACTGTTCTTAAAAATACACTTAAAATAGAATTTAAATAAAAAAGGAAGATACATTTTAAAAAGCGAGCAGAAGTTAAAACACCTCCAAGATTATTCTCTTTTTATGAAATTATTAATCGAATAATAATCGAATCGCTATGGATATTATGATGTTATGATAATTAAACAAGCGAATTACTAGCTGATTTACTATGAATTCTTTAGAGTACAATAAAATGCTACTGCACAATTTAACTGTTATTGTTATCTGTTTTAACAATACATTTAAAATGGAATCATGTTATGATAATTAAACAAGTGAATTTTTAGCTGATTTACCATGAACTGTTTAGAGCATAACAATACGCTACTCCACATTTTAACTGTTCTTAAAAATACGTTTAAAACATAATTTAAAAAAATAAAAGAAAATATATTTTAAAAAGCGTGTAGAACTGAAAGCGAAACTCAAATATTATTATTTTTTCATTAAATTACTAATCGAATACAAATCGATATTGTTTCGTTGTATTTATGTTAGTTATGTGGCACCATCAAATCTGACAGCTATAGGAAATATGTCATGCGAAATGAAATCACAATTCAACAAGTAAAAAGGTACTAGTGAATTCACAACTAAATAGTTGCCATTGTGTTATTTTGTTTGTTATTTTTCAAATAAATTCTCAAGAACTCATATGGAGTGAGATTGTCGATCACATTATAGTGTGACAACATTTAAAAGTAAGTGTTCAACAGTTTTTAATTTATTAATTCTAGTGCTGATATTTGATAGTGATGAATGTATGAAATGATGAAGTTGTTTTATTTTTTAACATATGCACAAGCTATACCTGACAAACAAAATAGCTTATTTGTAACACGGCGATAAGATTAGCTAGCTAACACCAGATAGTTACGAAATGGACAATTTTTATCAAATATCAAGAAATAAGACAGTCGATTTTTAATTGTTTTTGGACTACTGGTAGGCAGTCAGTCCTTAATTATTAAATAATATAGGGCATTAAGTTTTAAGTAACATTTACCTATATTTGAGTTTAAAGTAAACAAATCTATTTTATTTTGTTCACTTTGTCTTATTTTTTTTATTTAATATTATTTCAGTTGCCATCGTCATCGCGTGAGTGTCATGATTGCGAAGGATTGATAAAGCAGCAACACGTTAAACTTTAGAACGGGAACCATCTGAATCATCTAGTCCATCCTTGTAGCAATCTAAAGTGAGTAATGTATTGAACCTAGAACAACAAAGCTTAGATCATACATCATACAATATACTGCTGCCTAATTTTGTAAGAGCACCACTCACACAAAATCAATGTTTTTTCCTGGTTGTAACAATTCCAATCAACTCACTGTTCCATCAGCATTGCGGGTAAGTATTTTTGTGAATACAATTACTATGTACCTCCAGAATGTAGAATCAGTAACTACCATTTAAATAGTAACTCTTGGTATTTACTTTTAGAATTAATATATAACCATATTAAAACATTTAGTGTAGCACAAATTATAGATTTTTCTACATTATTGTAAGATAATATTTACCATCATATAGACTTTGAAAATATTTACAATATGCCCGAATATACTGTACATTATTATCTACGCTTATCAAAGGCACAATGCCAATAAATTCTGTCTGAAGTGCCCAAAATGTCAAGTAAACATAGTGGATGCTTTGCACTTGCTGTATATTTGATAAAAGTAAGAACAGGAGATAGTGATGAATGCATATAGGCATTATTGCAAGTACCAAGAAACAAATTAGAGCGGCTCATGAATATGGCCCAAGAAATATTAAATCAGGATGTTGTTCCTATGAATTTTATCCATCGTTACCACTCTCTGTGCCAAATTCTATTCAGTAATTATGATATTATATCTGAGGCAAATAATTTCTTAGCTTTCCTAGATGTTTTTGTTATCCAAAATCCTAACAACATCATAGGTCACACTGTGTATAGAAAAAAGACCCATACAAACTGATATTTAGGCGGTGAATCTCACCATAATCCTTCACAGTTAGTTACCATGAGCAAATCTTTGTTACAGAGAGCATATGGGATCTGTGAGAACAAGCACCTGGCCGCGGAGCTTCAGCGCGTCAAGCAGGTTCTGCACAAAATCAAGCTTCGGGTCCCACGTCTTCGTTACAGTGACCGAGTGAAGCCGACCGCAGTTGAGCGTGTGCCTGCTGTACTACCGTATGTCAAGGGTGTCACCCCAACCAGATAGACATACATCAGATTTGATAGACCACAAATCCTCGTTAAAGAACATTAATTCCTACCAAGGATGATATGTGAGGCTACTGAAATTAAAAAACATCCTAATTTCAGTAGAGAAGGCGGTTGGGTACTGCCACCTGCTTGGGACACTATAATTAATAAAATTAAAACAAACCCCAAGCATACCACTGCAAGACTTAAAGATAGAGTAAGTTCAATCTGCGTAGATTGGACTATAAAAATAATAATAAAAAGCTGAAGGTACTCCATGTCCCAATACTGACATTGGGATGGCAGTCACCTCAGTACCCCGTGACCATGGGTGCTATAAAGCACCTGAAACGTCAGGAATTAATAATAATAGTATAATAATAATATAGCCATTTATTTCCGAACTTTGGGGTTACATAATATTTGTGTTTGAGTTTCTATTGTAATACTAGTTAAAGTAAGTCCCTCTGTTCGGTGTGCCTTTTGGCATAGGCCTCCAAAAAGAAAAATCACGCGTCGGGAATTAAAAGTTAAAGAAATTAAAAGCAATAAAATTGGTAAAAGTAGTCGTTAAAAAGCTGTATTTGTGAAAATAAAAAGCTTTATATCATTAAAATCCCGACTTTTTTTAAACCAATTCCTTAACCATTTCATTATTTTAATTGCATATTATCATTTCCATATGCTTTTATATGTGGGCACCCATGGCCGAAGTGTCTATGAACAGTGGGCATCCCCCTTTGGACCACATCATCATCATCATTACAACCCTTAACAAGTCCACTGCTGAACATAGGCCTCCCCCAAGTAATGCCATAAAGCACAGTCCTGAGGCAGCTGCATCCATCGACTTACCAGGACATGTCTTACCAGGTCGTCACTACATCTAGTGGGGGGTCGCCCTACACTACGCCTACCGGTACGAGGCTGCAACTCGAGAACTTTTCTCCCCCATCGGTTATCGGTTCTTCGAGCTATATGGCCGGCCCATTGCCACTTCAGCTTACTAATCCGTTGGGCTATGTCGGTCACTCTGGTTTTACTGCGGATATCCTCATTTCTGTGTCTATCAGGCAGAGAAACTCCGAGTATAGCCCTCTCCATAGCTCGCTGAGCGACCTTGAGCATCCTCATACGGCCAGCAGTGAAGGACCGCGTATCAGATCCGCAAGTCATCACTGGCAACACGCACTGGTTGTACACTTTAGTCTTCAGAGATTTTTTTTTGTATAGAATAGGGTGACAAACGAGCACACAGTCCACCTGATGGTAAGTGGTTGCTGCGGCCCATAGACATCTACATCTATCCTCCATTAAAAATCAAAATGCAGATGCGTTGTCACCCGTGAGGACTGAGATGGAATGCCTCGTTTCCAGTAAAAAGGGTCTCCGGTTTTCTACACTCACCATACGAAATACAGCAGCATTAAGCTACTATTTCACGCTGGTATTCTGTGAGAGCGTGGTCCTTCCCCGGTCGAGCCGACCCATTCGTGCTACAACTATACTACTAATATAACTACAGCATGGCTCTACCATGTATTGTTTGAGGTATACCTGACGAGAAGATGTGTCGTAATTTCCCGAACACTGTCCAGCTGAGTTGAATCCGTCGATTGATCTCTCGGTCGAAGTTGGACTCACCTAGTCTGACTATTTGTCCCAGGTAAACGTATTCGTCAACAACTTCGACCATAGTGCTCCCAACAACTACCGGCATAGGTGTGACATGGACATTAAACATGATCTTTGTTTTTTCTATGTTAATCTTAAGACCTATCCGTTGGGAGACACCATCGAGGTCATTGAGCATAGTGCTAAGGTCCTCCAGAGATTCTGACATAAGGACTATATCGTCGGCAAATCGAAGGTGAGTGATGTAACCGTCATTGATGTTAATACCGTTTCCTTTCCAGTAAAGTAGCTTAACCCTTTCACAGCGAATCACGAGTACCGCTCGGCATTCGTATCAAGCGGCGCCTTAAAATGCTCCGCTGTGAAAGTGTTAAAAACGTCTTCCAACGCAGCGGTGAAGAGTTTCGGAGATATAAGTCACCCTGTCTTACACCTCTCTGCAGTTGGATAGGTTTCGAACTCTGGTTCTGTACTTGGACCCTACTGTACAAACACTTCAGCACTTCGATATACCGACAGTCAACTTGGCACCGCTGAAGGGACTGTAGCACCGCCCAAATTTCTCTTTAGCTTAGGCTTTCTCATAGTTCACATATGAGAGGCAAAGAGGCAAAGTGCCAATCTGTCTGGGCTTGGTGAGCCCACTTCGGATGTTTGATGGTGGGCTGTGGCGAGAGGAGTGTCCTCTCCCCCTATCGCTGCAGCCGAGGTAAAGTCACGGAGGAAGAGGAGTGTTGGTATGGCGATGCGCCACTCGCCCTATCCTCCGCGACTCAAACGGGGCCGCACCGTTGATGCAGTGGTGGTGGAGCTACGGGGGGAGAGGAGTATCGGTATTGCGAGGTGCCGCTCTCCCTACCCTCCACAGACGAATCTTGGTTGGTGGTGGAGCCATAGACCAAATCCACCGCTGGGGTCAGGAAGGCTAGTGCTTCTGAGTACTCGTTTTTCCTGGCCCCATAACCTTCGCGCATCGGACACGGGGGCGTCCGTTGCGCAGGTTTAGTTGGAGACCATGGAGGCAGGTGCGTCGTGTGTTCTGGTGCGCCTTACCTGTGAAGGAACGGAGAGGAGTAGTCCTCTTCCAAGGAGGTGCAGCAATGGGGCGACCGGCGCTGGTGGGACCGCGAATGTGTGCGAAAGCTTTCCCGTGGCCCTGCCAATATGCGAAGAAAATGGAACACCATGGGGTTTTAGTCCGTGCGAGTCCAACATAACCCGTCCATGCCCACGCGAGGCGGGTATGCGCAGGTATTTTCTCATGTTAAAAAAAGTTTTTAAATTAAGATGTTTAAAGATTCTGAGGTGAGGAGGAAAACAATTAATATACGAGTACAATAGTAAAAGATTGCTCAAATATTATCTGCTGTAAATTCTATCTAATTATATTTTCATGGTTGTATTTAAATAGAATGCGAATAAAAGAGCATATTAAAAACGTAATCTCCAAGTAATAACAAAACAGGAAGGCCACCTTTTTCTGCTTCCGAGCTTATCTTTTATAAATTATTCCAGAGAAAAATAAACACCTTTTTAATTTCATAAACCCCAATTATAATTAACAACAATATAAGTATTGTTTTCTTTAACAAATAAGTTTAAACAAGGCGAATTATTTTCACTTGTTGTCATAAATTTATAATTACTTTAAAACAAGCCGCTGTAGTTTTAGCTGCTGTAGCCCCGCCGGCACCAATGAAATTGTTAATTACAATTTTAGACCAGATTGAAGTCAATAGTGCGATGAAAACACAACTCTAATCAAAACAATGACTAATTTTGAAAAAATTATTCCATGTATTTAAAATGACATTTTTTATAGGATATGGTGACAAACGAGCACACAGTATACCTGATGGTAAGTGGTTGCTGCGGCCCATAGACATCTACATCTATCCTCGATTACAAATAAAAATTCAGATGCGTTGTCACCCGTGAAAACTAAGATGGAATGCCTCGTGTCCAGTAAAAATGGTCTCCGGTTAAAAAGGGTCTCCGGTTGTTTTATCAATAATTTGAAATTAGAATTCTTAGCCAAACAAAATTATTTTGTTTTGAAATGGCCAGTACTGCAGAAGGGCAATTTCATTCGTAAAGACCTATTATTAAAGGTTGTAATTTATCTTTGAAAATTCGTTTATGCTTTTATAATGTAGAGCAGAATATTTATTGGGGTGATTGTAAGCTGTGATGGAAGGATAAGAGGAAATCTGGCGGAAGCCAGGCAAGGTGTTGTGATCGGGGTTTAATGTCATTAAGGATTTATTTTTTGGAAATAGAATTAATTCGCATCCATATGAAAGGTGAGCAACTCATTTCGATTAAAGAGAATCGCACATGGAGTCGACTTTGAACCTAAAATTCGTTATAAAACCGAATTCAACGTTCTCTTGATCGATTATTATAACGGCAGCGATTTTGAAACAGTGAAAAAGCGACAGTAGCCTAGTGGCAGGGCGCGGACCGCGAACTGAAAAGGTCGCACGGTCCACCGTTCGACTACTGTCGTGAACCACTCCTAACACAAGCATTTTCAGCTTACCAGGAGTGGTTAAAGGGAATATTAGTAATGTTAATTAATAGGATTACTAATATTTAAAAAAATGTATTGTCAATATACATTTTTTAAATAAGACTGCAAAAGACCTAACAATGCACATAATGATTAATGACGCAGCTTACTTTAAAAAAACGGGGGAAAGAGAGCTAAAGAAGATATTATTTTAACCAGAAAATAATACCAATAATACATAAAAAGATCCTGCAGGACGTTCTACGCCAGGCCGTTGTCAACAACTTGCTACAAATAATAGCCACCTCATAGTTAATTAAAAACGCATTTTACCACCTTATAACGTCTTAAAGATCGGTATTTAGAAAATGTTAGATGAATCCTCAAATGCAAGACGGTCGCTCATTAGATAGAGTAACGTCCTGGTAAGACATGTGGGAAGTCGATGGATGCAGGTGGCTCAGGAACGTATCTTGTGGCACTCCTTGGCGGATGCCTACGTTCAGGAGTTGACTTGTGAAGGGCGATAATGATGATGGTGATGATAATATCCTTAGACTAAGTCATGCAAACTTAATGCACTTATTTGGATGTAGGAATAAATATTTTGGATGATATTATTATATACATTATTACATCCAATCACTACAATAAGAAATAATGCAAATGTCTATTTATAAAAACATAATCTTACTGATTAAGAGGGAACGTGGTAAATATTATACAGTGTTTTATTTCGAACTCGCTTCAGGAGTTTGAACATTTTTACAGAATTTACTTGAAGAAAACACAAATTTACGCATAACTTTCTCTTTATATTATAAATGTACTTTCCATTCGTTAAGTATATTTTTAAAGAAGAAAGTATTGTATGCAGAGCGTTGGTTGTTAGTAATTGATTTTCTGTAACCAGTAATTGAAAAACAACATTGAATTCTGTCATGAAATAAAGTGATTAAACTAAGACCCTTAATTCCATTACGAGTAGACGTGTTTATGTTTGATATCAGTTTTAGCGATTATCTTTCACAGCTTTCATAAAATTTTGGAACCAAAATCAATTTAAATGGTATATTTCACTACCCTTTACTATTCGTAGGCAGTGAAATAATTGAAAATGAAAAAAATAAGAAAAGAAAGGAAATATTTACGTGCTAAAACAGACACTACGAACAAAATCTGTGTGGCAGTGCGGAGTGCGAGGAACCGCAATCCCATCTGGTGATAAGTAGTAATGTAGCCCTAGAAGCGAACCGTTTGGTTCTAATGCGTGGCATATCGACAACAAAGAGGTGAAGACCTGGACCTGGTTATCTTATATTATGGTTGACGGGAGAGGGAGGAATTCAAGCATACAATTCCTTAGCACACTCTCAGAAATGCATCCCATAGAATATCGAGAGGCTGGCTACTCTTCGCCTGTGCTTAAAGCTAAGAAAATTGGTTTCAACTAAATCAATGGGAACCAATGAGCCTCTTAGCATGTTTCTCCACTGAGTCCAACGACGCTAGATGGCATTTTGCAGCACCAGCCCACATGTGATAGCAGTACTCTATACGTGACCAGACTTGCCCTTTACATAAAGTAAAAAGCTGCTCCGTGGGGAAGTACCGCCTCAGCCTTTCAAGGACACCTAGTTCCCTTGTGGCTGTTTTGAACCTGGACTCAATGAACTGTCCATAGTTGAGGTTCGGGGAATACTAAACCCTTAACAAAGATCAGAGCCAGAGTGAGTCGTAAATACATATTGTCCTGCGTTTGATCTCATGAGTTTGTATCGCCGCGTTAGGAGACTGCCTGCAGTAAGAGATTTACACGCTTCACCGTAGCTTCTCTTTCGGACTGAATTTGATTCCGACTGGATTGAGCAATCAGTTAGTACTTCTCCACAACTATGCTGTCGTCTGCATACTCATAGATACCGGGAATAAGCAGATTATTTATGTGCAGCTGGAAGAGAGTTGCACTGATAACGGACCCTTAAGGAACCCCGGCATTTTTCGTGTTAAGACTGGATGAGCAGTCATCGACGACGACTCTGAGAGGTCTTGTACTCAGAAAGACTTTCACCCAGTCAATCAGGTCAAGCGATGTGCCATACGCTGAAAGCTCGCCCAAAAGGCTAGGGTGCTAAATTGTGTCAAAAGACTTCGACATATCATGGAAAACAGTAAGTGTTTCCCCACTGTTCTCTAGGGCTTTTGCACTGGTTATGCTATGAGGTGGGCGTTCGATACATGCTCTATAACCTTTCAGAATATGGTGGTAATTGAAATTGGCTAATAGTTGGCAGGGTCAGCACGGCTGCCCCTTTGAGGCATAGGCTGCACATTGGATCATTGTTCGAATTAGTCTACTTTCTGTGAGGCTGCTTCTAAAAGAAAGAGTTCATCATAAAGAGTCCCTCTTTTTCCAAGAAGTCGTCCAGCTGCTGGTTCCTTGGTTTTCATTGCCCTATCCCGAATTTCCCCAACATCAGCTCATCTTTCTCTCGTGTGCCTAGTATTGCGAAAAAACAAACAGGAGACAACTCAGACACACAGAAATTTAGAACCACAGCTCTACGTCTAGACTTCGTAAGGTTTTAAAAACTGGTTATTTGTTGATACGGATCTCTGTCATAGAGATACCGCAATCACGTAATTGCTGCTAATCAGACGCGCATTGTAAGCAAAAAGAGAAGAATATAGTCCGCTTGCTCCTTAGCCGCATGTGTAGTGTAGACCGGCATAAGTTTATCGCGACCAATTTGGCGAGAGACCCAAATGCTCTACTGTCAGATGGTTTGGCTGAGAGCTTTGTACCGATTCTTTTAATGTAGGTGAAACTGGCTTGCCATATTGCTTTTTTGCTGGACTTAGCGGTTTGATTAAAGGCTCTCTTCTTAAGACTATCCTTTGCGATCTCGCCTGCCTGATACACTATTGCTTTTAAGCAGCAAGCAAAGTTTAGTTGCACTACGAGCGAGCTTTATTGCCAATTTGTACGTCAGAAATGGGATGAAATACTCCATAACTTGACGTATCTGCTGAATTCTATCGCCAAATTCACTCACACCTTGGAAATCGTAGTAAGGTGATGTATATAAATAGAAACAGATTTCACCAGACTCTAAATAGAAGTTCTCAAGGGTGAGGTAACCTGAATATCGTACCTGTCCAGGTCAGATTTCAGCAGAAGGCCAAGGCAGTTGACTGTGTTTATCCACATCAGGTACCCTGTTCACATGTTATACCAGCTGGGAGAGCTCCAGCGACAAGGAAAAATTTCATGCCTCTCTCCTAGCATTGTCAGTCTGGAATAGCTGATGACAAATATTGAAGTCCCCCAGAAAAAATGAACAATGCAATAGAGTTCCGATTTGGAGCCACATCAGAAGCTTCACTGAGGTGTTTAAATAGCCTAGTCGTCTCCTGGTAACAGCTGTGCGATCGGCAGATACAAGAGTGAATCATTTAACCAATCCTCAAGGATCCAAAGACTTTTCCAGATATCTGTATGCCAGAAAGAACCAAATGTCGAAGCTGAAGACCAAGTGTGGTAGCATCGTATCCGAGACACCTGAGATTTTGGTTAGAATGAGAGGTTCTATGGGCAGTTGTACACATCATTGTTGTAACCACATGCAATTGGGATTAACTATCCAAAACATCTTATCCGACAATATTCCGATGATATCTCGGACGTCATTACGAGCAAGATTAGAATGGGGCTTTCTAGCACTATAAAAATGCCTAGAATTATAATCGAGCTTCTAAAACAGTGGAAAAAATGGTAATTAAAATCATTCAGAAACTCTTTAATTCCGTCCTCCGTGGAGCAGAAGTGCGGTGTTCTTGCTTTCCAAGAAAGGTGACAAGCTTTTTTGAAGAACTACAGACCGATTTACATTCTAAACTGCGTCTACGTGCTATTTTCAACAGTTATAATGAATCATCTCGCATGCATACTCAACTATTTCCTGCCTCCAGAACAGGCCAGTTTCCGAAAGGGCTTAGTACTATATACCACATACACACCCTTCGGTAAATTGAACGGAAGACCGAAAAGTAAAATCTGCCACTTTGCCTTTTGTATGTGGACTATGAGAAAGCCTTGAATTTTGTCGAAACCTGGTTGGTGCTACACAGTCACTTCAGTGGTACCGAGTTGACTATCGGTATATCGCCGTGCTGAAGTGTTGTATATGTTCATATGTATTTATGTATGTATATGTTTGTATATATGTATAAATAGGAGATACTTCTATAGTTTATTTATTTTATGTATCAGTAAAATGTATATATTACGTAGTTAAATATCATTTTTATATTATGTTTCTTCTATCTTACCACACCTACGTCAAATTCTCACAACACCATGGGTTGACTGGTAAAGAATGTCTCAAGGCATTAAGTCCGCCCTTGTATTCTTGTATATCAAGGCATTAAGGCATGCGACTGCCTTGTTGGTCTAGTGTTTGTAGTAGTGCGACTGCTGGTTGACTGGTTCGAATCCCAGGTCGGGCCAAAAAATATCAGTTATTTAGTTTTCCCATTAAGAAATTCTCAGTAGCTGCCCGAAGTCAGGAAGTTGGCGGTGTCTCACCCCCGTGACTCGGAAAGCATTTAAAGCCGTTGGTCCTGCGCCTGATCTCTCTCCGATCGTGTTGGTTTAACGTTCCATGGGATTATGAGAGTGAGGGAATAGATAGTGCACCAGTGCTTTCGCATACACTTGGGAACTTATAATCCTGTCCTGCGTCGATGGATAGTCTCCGTTGAGGCTTGCCACCGTGTCCGAAATTCGGTCTGGATGACATTATTAAGGCATGTAATTAAGAATAAAATAAATAAATAATAAATAAATTAATGACATGGATCTCTGACGTGGTTTTCTTTTATAGGATAGGGTGACAAACGAGCACACAGTCTACCTGATGGTAAGTGGCCAATAAACATCGACATCTGTCCTCATATACGAATCAAAATGCAAAAGCGTTGTCACCCGTGAGGACTATGATGGACCGTGCTTTGTGGCATTCCTTAGGCCTCCCCATTTAAATATCGGTTTGTAAACGGTGAATCTCACCACCATCCTTCACAGTTAGCTACCGTGGGTAAATCTTTGTTACAGAGAGCACGAGGGATCTGTGACAGTAAACAACTGACCGCCGAGCTTCAGCACCTCAAGCAGGTTCTGCACAACAAATTTCGGATCCCGCACCTACGTCACAGTGACCGAGTGAAGCCGGCCACAGTCGAGCGTATCTCTGCTGTACCACCATATTTCAGAGATGTTACAGAAAAGATTGGCTACATTGTGAAGCGAGCTTCTATTAGAAAATTCTACAAGCCGCCGAAGAAGATTAGTCAGTTCTTACCATCCGTCAAGTGTAATATTACGTCGTGCAATATGCAGGAGTGTAGAAAATTGATTGTGAATGTGGTTTCTCTTATATAGGGCAATCAAAAAGATCAATTAGAATCCGCGTAATAGAACATATAGCTGATCTGAAGCATCAACGTTCCGGGAAGTCTGCAGTTTGTGACCATATTCTAAATGGCCCGAAGCATTACATCAAATTTGATAGACCACAAATCCTCGCGAAAGAACACCGATTCCTACCAAGGATGATACATGAGACTATTGAAATTAAAAAACATTCTAATTTCAATAGAGAAGGAGGCTGGGTACTACCACATGCTTGTGACCCTATACAATGTGTCCGGTTTCCGATGTCCGATACTTTAAGGGGTTAAAATACAATTAATTTTATGGACAAATCAGGGATCAATGATTTTTTTCGCCATCAATAAAAAAATGGCAGCACTTTAAAAAAAATTGTTGGCGAAGCATAGATGCTTGTATTAATTTAACAATATCTACCCAAGTAGAAGACTTTCAAAAACAAAATTGGTCTCAAATGTTAGTTAATAGTGTAGACAATAAATTTAGATTCAAAATATTATTTTTTAATTTTTCAGTATTAGTAAAAAATATTTTTGAAAAAATAAATTAGATTAGATTGCTTGCTTACGATTCCTTGAATTATTGAAGAATTTTATCTTACTCACTGGAATGGGTGTTTAGTTATCTAATATCGGGGTAGAGGCACTTTGAACAGTTACATTCAAATTATCATAGCTCCTAAACTATCTAACTCAGAGTTAAGATTTAAATGTGCATTTATAGCAAATATCCTGTATTATAATAAAAACAAGTAAAAAAAATTGGTTAACGCGATGGTTTTTTTTAAAGCTAAGAATCTGAAAAACAACATCAATTTGTTGTCTAATTTATTTTTTCAAAAATGTTTTTTACTAATACTGAAAAATTAAAAAATAATATTTTGAATCTAGATTTATTGTCTACACTATTAACTAACATAACTGATCAGCTTTACTATTGGCTAGCCCAAACTTCTTTAAAACAGCATCAAATTTTGAATTCTAGCATCTGGGAGCCTGTTTTAAACCGTATAAAGATTTATTGAATTTACACACCTTATCGGCATCGCAGGTTAAGCCCTCGGGTATAATCATGTATATGTCTTCTTCAAGCTCACCATATAGAAAAGCTGTTTTAATATCTAGCTGAATTATCTGTAGATTGTATTGAGCAGCTTCTGAGAATAATATACGTATGGAATCGTACCTGACAGTTAGAGCAAATGTATCTTGGTAATCAATACCTTTGGTTTGTGAGTATCCTTTCGCACAAAGTCGGGACTTATAACGTGGACCTGAAGGTTCTTCTTTGATGCGAAAAACCCATTTACATCCAATTATTCGCATATTGGGAGTTTTTCTAACTATTGTCAAAGTATTATTTTTAAGATGAGAATCAAGCTCTTCATTTATTGATTTTATCCATTTTGTGGCATCAATAGACTTTAATGCCTTTTCATAGTTATCAGGATCTTCATTTTCTGATAATTGGTCTTCACAGCACAGGTAAGAACTCTCTTCTTGTTTCTGTGCATTTAAACATTATCTTCTTGTTCTTAATGTTATATTTCTGTCAGATGAAGATTCTACACTTTCATCGGGGATGTACTCGCTGTCTGACTGTGATTTATGTTCACTCACAGTGTCTAATGAGTTTCTTCTAAATTGTTACTTTTAAAACAGCTTTCATTTGTAATTAATTCAATCGGTACAAAATCTCTTTTAATTGTTGACTCTAAAAATATTGGATCTCTACTTTTTATTACTGTTATTGATTAGGTAAAGAATCGATATCCTTTGGATTTTCACAGAGCAATAAAAATAATCTTTCTTTTTCTCATATAAATTAGGTAATTGAATCGATATCCTTTTGGATTTTCACAGTAGCCAATAAAAATTGATTTTTGTGATTTTGAATCAAACTTCTTTCTTTTTTCTCATGGTAGGTGGACCATTGCCTTAAAACTAAATGTACGCATGTGGCTAACCTTAGCTTTCTGACCAGTCCACATCTCTTCTGGGGTTTTATAAAACAGAGATTTAGTTGGAGAGCGGTTTACAATGTAGGCAGCTGTATGAATTGCTTCAGCCCAATAGATTTTAGGTAAGTTAGCATTTAACATCATACATCTTGCTCTTTCTACTAAAGTTCTGTTCATGCGTTCGGCTGTACCATTTTGTTCTGGTGTATAAGGTGTAGTTGCCTGATGTATCATTCCGGCATCTTTGAGAAAATTTAAAATTTTTCATTGACATATTCAGGTCCATTGTCAGATCTAAGAATTTTAATGCTGCGGTTTAACTGATTCTCAACTTGTTTTTACCCCTAAGATACCGTGGACATGTTGACAGGTCCAAGTTTTGTGACCGCTAAGTACAGAGGACATGTATACATGTCCGCATTACGTGCTGCTATTTTCGTCATTAATTGATATAAAAATACAGTATATTTTCGATTGAACACTATTTCATTCGATTCTGAACGAACTAAATAATATTTTGTAGCATTATATTCATTCGGTTACATAGACATCATCAAATACAACAGCCATTCGCTTTTGCATGCCGGTGAGGTTGGTTGCGTAATCGTTGAAGTTTTGTGATTGTGATTTTAGTTGGATTTTCTTTCAAAAAAACTGTAAGTAATGTTATTTATCTTTACTACGTAATGTTTTTGAATGATTTAAGTTACAAAAACAGTAACTTTTTATGTTTCAATTGATAAAAAAGTAGAAATAAAAAACCTCTACGCGAACAATTCGTAACGGTCAAGATTTCTAATAAGATTATAATAGTATATTTCTTATTGGAATACCATAGTAAATACTTTTACTAGTAATTTTTTTTTATAGAATAGGCTGACAAACGAGCACACAGTCCACCTGATGGTAAGTGGTTGCTGCGGCCCATAGACATCTACATCTATCTTCCATTACAAATCAAAACGCAGATGCGTTGTCACCCGTGAGGACTGAGATGGAATGCCTCATTTCCAGTAAAAAGGGTCTCCGGTTCTCTACACTCACCATACGAAATATAGCAGCATTAAGCTACTATTTCACGCTGGTATTCTGTGAGAGCGTGGTCCTTCCCCGGTCGAGCCGACCCATTCGTGCTACAACTATACTACTAATATAACTGCAGCATGGCTCTACCACGTAAAAATTATTATTTAATATATTATATAATATATTTTATATTTATTATTATTAAAAGTACGTAATTGCTAAATGTTATATCTATATGATTGTATAAGAAAAATAAAGGAAGACGATATAAAATATATACACAAAAAGGTTTTGAAAATGAGTTTAGTAAGCGCGCGCAAACTGTCTATTGTCGAATTTTTAGCAAATGTTTGCAAGTGAAAAAGTAGAATTATTAAAATTTTACATGCATAATTTCGGTTCATTTAGAAAGAATATGTTGTATTGATTGTAAGGACATAAATATAATAATAAAATAAAAACTTACGATATTTCATTCATAAAATAAAATTTATCGTTAGTAAGTACACTTTATCAAGATCCGTTAGAAACAAAGAGCTGTTCAAAATAAAATAAACATTTATATGTTATGGTTATTGTTTCTTCTTATCGAAAATCTTATCGGCTTTAAATAACTGTAACTAAAACCTCTTTAAACATAAATGAAAGGTCGTGAGAAACATAAATATTTAAAACAAGTGCCGCCAGCTGAGGTGACGACGGACGCCTCGGTACAAAGCTGTTTTTTGTTATGGCGGGCGCAGTGAGTGATAGGTTAAGATCTTTAAACTTTTCTAGGACTTCTGACTTGTTGTACATGGTATACACAAATATTTTATTTGAGTAGTCATCGAGGAATGTTACAAAATATCTGGCTTTGCCCAAAGACTGAGTTTCCATCGGTCCGCAGACATCTGAGTGTATCAATTCAAGTAAATCTTTGCTCTGAGACACTTGACTTTTAAAAGATAAACGTGTTTATTTTCCTTTCTGACATGTTATACACTTAAAATTTTCTTTGATTTGACTTAACTTTAAATCTGCAGTGTTCTCGGTCAACTTCTTCATAATCTGAAAATTCAGATGACCCATCCTTTGGTGCCATAGGTAAGTATCTTGTTCAATAATATCTGATATACATGCATAGCCACCAGGCATGTTCAGTCGGTACATATTATTTATTAAACTCGCTGTTGCTACTATGACATTCCGTCTATTAAGAATAATACAGCCATTCTTATTAAACTTAACTTGGCCACCATTATTAATAATCTGACTTACTGACAACAGGTTTTTAGCTAGTTCAGGTATATATAATACATTTGTAAACAATATATAATTTTGTTGGCCTCTTCCATCATAAACACTCAAGCTAATTTTTTCAGAGCTTAGGACAGACAGTGTTTTATTATTTGCAACTTCAATGTTTTTAATGTGTGGAGTTGTTTCTTCTATAAACAAATTATTGTGTTTGGTCATGTGTACAGAAGCACCAGAATCAACATACCAGGCATCGGAGTATTCAAAAGAAGATATGAAGACGTCAGCATAAGACATACTGTTTTGTTTATTTGTATTCTTCTGATCCTTATTGGATTTTGATGATTTGCACTCAGGACTTTTATGCCCATATTTGTTGCACGTATAGCAGCGAGGGCCTTTAGAAAATCTTTTATTTTTGTTGTGAAACTTCTGACTTGTAGCAAGAGCTGAAGAATCACTTTCATTTTGTTTAACATCTTGTAATAATTTTGATTTCACTGAATAAGAGGAAATCTTCATACCTGAGCTTTCAATGGCCATTGTCATTGGCTTGTAACTATCTGGAAGGCCGGACAGCAAAAGCCACTCATCGTTCACATTAAAGCCAATGTTCCTTAACTTATGAGCTTTTGTCATTATTTTACTGACATACTCCTCTACATTTAAACATCCAGCTAGTGTAGTATTGCATAAGTCACGCAGCAGACCAACTCGGCGTGTTAGCTCGGAGTCGTCGAAAGCGTGAGATAAATTTCCCCAAACTTCTTTCGCAGTGCATGATTCTTGAATATGAACATAGTTAACAGGATCGACAAGCAGTATTATTTTAGATCTGGCTTTAGTGTCACGCTTTGTGTCAATTGCGCTTGAATTTACACATTCCACGCAATCCCATAATTCCTCATGTTGCAAGTACGTTTTAACAGCAAAACGCCATGTGGCATAGTTATCACGGCCGGTTAATTTCTCAATTAATTACTTGATGACATGCTGAATTCGAAATAAAACTCAAAATTTATTGTGAAAACTGAGCACGTTGCCTTTGTAGTTAGGTCTTTTACAAAATTGACACTGATTTAATAGACTTTATGCACTGATTTTATTTATCTGGCTTTCTGGTCCTATAACCTGTTATTATTAAATGAAAATAATATCCTTTTCTAAAGAATTTAAACAAACATTTATTAGTGACAAAATACAACACTTTATACTAGTAATGACCACAGAGTAGAGAGAGTGCTTTTTTATCATAGAGCATATAATAATATACAAGAGCACAGATTATAGAAGGCTCAAACTTTTATTACAACACCTATGACCTAGGCAAATAATAAATCGATAAATCAACGCATACTACCTCCGGTGCCTGAGCGGATCAGAGAGGATCAACACAAGGCATGAAAACATGAGTAGAGAAACGGAAAACTCTACAGGACATGGATTATCGGCTTTAACTCGCGACGGAGGTTATAACGGCTTTGGAGGCATTATTTCAAAAGACATTTTAGTAAGTACGTAAAATTGGAAAAGAAATATTTCAAATTACATGATATATCAAATTGTTGTTTTCTGTAGGTATTTCTTTTTACATGTTACATATTATAATTTGGTTTTTATTACAATTTGTTTATATGTTTACATTATGCCACCTTAGTGTTTTTGCGGTACTTTGGTACCCGCGGAAACTTCCGTAATGTTGTGGCGAGCCAAACATTAACCCGTGGGAAGGCCCGCCCTGAATAGTTACAGGTATAATCACACGCGCACTGTTTTAAATGTATTTTTTTAATTACTAATAATATTTATATATTTTCAAAGTAATTTATATAAATAAAAGAACGTCTAATTAATCTTAAAATGTGTTATTAAAAGTAACTAAAAATATGCCTTTCATCAACAAATCACTTCATTATGAACCGAAAATTGGAGGATATGTTCTTCTTGCAAATCCTTCGCGATATATGTGGCTTTACCAACTCCAGGGTTACCTTTTTTTGAGTAAACGTTTCTCAACCAAAGTTTGTGTATTGACTTTGTGTATTGTTTAAGCATTGATCCCAGTTATATTCAAAACTGAGAAACATAATCGCATTGACCATCTTGAAAAAATAATTGCAACAGAAGAGTCCTCTTTTTTGGTCTACAGTTTCCGTTCCATCTTTGGTAAAAAGTTAAAATTTCTAGTTTAGCTCCATCTATCTTTTCATCCGTTTTCTCGTCATTTTGAAACGAAGATTACATAAAAACAATTAGATTGGAGGCAGCAAATGACAGAACTTTAAGTTTTATCAACTGAGTGTGCAATACTGTCGCTGAAGCACACTGTAGGGTATTACACTGTAAGGAATACGCCAGTGTACGCAGCCTTTCTGGAACTTTCAAAGGCTTTCGACCTTGTCAGGTATGACATTCTGTGGGATAAATTGCAAAAGGCTGGTCTAACCGTCTCGTACATTAGTATTTTTAGCTATTGGTACGATCATCAAATTAATCAGGTAAGGTGGTCTAGTGCACTGTCGGACGAGTACAGATTGGAATGCGGTGTGAGACAAGGGGGATTAACCTCACCTACGTTTTTAAATTTATATATAAATGAACTGATTGATAGACTCGGGAGTGCACGTGTCGGCTGCTCTATTGATGGACTCTGCATGAACAACATTAGTTACGCAGATGACATGGTACTTCTGAGCCCGTCAGTCAGTGCACTCAGATGGGTTTGGTTTATATGTGTGGTTTATGCAGAAGCCCACGGTCTAAAATATAATGTTGAGAAGAGTGAGCTCATGGTGTTTAAGGTGGGCACGATGAAACCAAATTTCGTACCACCTGTAACTTTAGGGGGTGCTGCACTTAAACGAGTAACTGAATTTAAGTACCTAGGACATGTTATTACCGAATCATAAATCTTAAATCATAAATTTTTATTTGCAAGAATCACGGTATAAAAAGATCTTACAATTTGTCTAGTGCAATCGTGTTTCGCTAATAATGGTAAATAGCATACAAATACAGAATCAACAATATTAATTACAGTCTAAAAAATCTTTTACGTCATAATAACATTCGGTTTTTAACCAATTAAACAAACGTTTCTTAAATAATCTTTCATTTAATAATTTAAATTCATTAGGTAGTTTACTAAATATTTTTATACACATATTTAGGCAACTTTTGTTGTATTTAACGATTCTAGGAATCACATCTAGAACTAGTTTTTCTGGGTCACTTCGGTTTCGGGGATATATATCACGCGCTTTAATAAAAAAATGACTTATTTTTAAAGACATACATACTAACTTCATAAATGTATAGTGGCGGGAGGGGTAATATACCAAGTCTCTTAAATAATGGTTTACAGGAAATATCTGGCGACATCCCGCATATTGCACGAATACATTTTTTTTGGGCAACGAATGCCCTATTTCGGTCAG
Organism: Parnassius apollo; assembly: GCA_907164705.1. Taxonomy (NCBI): domain Eukaryota; kingdom Metazoa; phylum Arthropoda; class Insecta; order Lepidoptera; family Papilionidae; genus Parnassius; species Parnassius apollo. The sequence continues at coordinate 1,210,529 of CAJQZP010000616.1, forward strand.
TACTATTACCCTATACTATAATTCCATAGCGAAGAATAGACTCTACGTATGCGTGGTATGTTGCAATTGCCGTCTTAATATTTGTGATGTTTTTAACGATTTTAAGGGCACATACAAATTTATTGATTCTACGGCATACGTTATCTATTTGTTCTTTCCAGTTTATATCTTCATCTAACGTTACTCCCAGAAATTTTGTACATGTAACTTTTTTTAGTTTTGGTATATTAAGTTTAATATTATGCATTGATTAAAACTACTTTTACGGATTTTATCGCGTTTATTTTACCTTTAATTACTTTTATTTTTAATTCCCGACGTTTTGGGTGCTTTCCAGCACCCATGGTCACGGGGGACTGAGATGACTGACGTCCCGATGTCATTGTTAAACCCGGAGTACCTTCAGGCTTTTTTAATTATTGTTTATGGTCCGATCTATGCAAAATGAACTGACTATGTCCTGAGGTCTTGCAGTGGTATGCTAGGGATTAGTTTTAATTTTATTATCCCAAGCAGGAGGGATCTGTGACAGCAAACACCTGGCTGCCGAGCTTCAGCACGTCAAGCAAGTTCTGCACGACAACAAGCTTCGGGTCCCACGCCTACGTCACAGTGACCGAGTGAAGCCGGCCACAGTCGAGCGCGTGCCTGCTATACTACCATATGTCAGAGGTGTCACAGATAAGATTGGCTACATCCTGAAGCAAGCTTCTATTAGAACATTCTAAAAGCAGCCGAAGAAGATTAGTCAGTTCCTACCATCCTTCAAGTGTCATATTCCTCTACAAGATGCAGGAGTGTACAAGCTTGATTGTGAATGTGGTCTCTCTTATTAAACTATGAAGGGTGTGAAGAGGAGTGGAGATAGGACGGCCCCCGGACCCCGGCCTTGAGGAGCCTTTCGAAGAACGGGTTTCCTCTATTCGATAGCGAAAAGTGCGGTTCGAAAGGAAGGCTTATATGATGTGCACGAGCCTATCGGGCACGTTTAGTTTGTACAGCTTGTAAATCAAGCCGTCGAGTCAGACCTCGCGAAACGCCTTTGCGGTTCGAAGAAAAGGGCTCCCGTGACTTTTTCCTTTTCGGGTTGTGGTTTAAGTCAGATAGAATGTATTCTGTTAGGCGATGAATCTGGTGGTTGCATGAGTGATTAGCTCTAAAGCCAAACTGCTCGTCGGGGAGGGGTCTGTTAGATTCAGTGTAAAAGACGGAGATGCTTATGAATAATGCGCTCGTATAGTTTACCCAAAGTGTTGAGCAGACTGATGGGTCTGTAACTAGAGGGATGATTACGCGCTTTTCCTTGTTTTGGGATCCCTATTACGTCTGCTTCTTTACAGATGTCCGGGAAGCAGCAGTTCGTGAGAACTATTGAATATTCCTACAAGGAGGTAAATAAGTGGCACCGAAATGGATTTATATCACCTTGTTGCTGATGCCGTCTGGCCCAGGGGCTAATCTATTCTGTCCGCGCTGTATTTGGACACACCTTAATATATAACTTTAGTATGGGATATTGATATGATTACCCATACTGCCTTGTAACATGGATATAGTAATGGAAGGGCGGACCCTCCAAACACAGGCATTATTTGCTTAAATGGAGGTTCTAATCTACTAGTTTTTTAAAGTACATACTTTTTAAAACGAAATAAAATTTATTTATTTTAAATAAAAGAAACATTTTACCAATCCATATTCATTTCAGTGTAGTCCAAAAACCTACTGGTTTAAATCCCTTTCACTGTTTCTTAAAGAATACTAGTAACACTATTAATGTTAATAATATTCCCCTTAACTATTCCAAATAAACATAAAATACTTATGCTAAGAGAGTCACGAGAGTAGCCGAATGGCGAATTCTAACTCATTAATTTCAGAGTTTGCTGTACGCACTCCGTCTCTGATTGGCACACAGCAAAGCTTTAAGTCATTATTCAAAACACGACTTCTTAAAAGAAAATTGCGTGGCAAGTCTTTTTCACCCTATAAATCAATGATTTATAGGCGAAATAAATTTGGATTACAAGTAACAAAATTTTTCGGACTGACTTAAAGTCGAGGACGTTGTTAAAATATTAAGAAAGCTATTGTGTGTGTGACAGCCCTGTACCGTGAATAAAGTAAGACAGAATGTTTTTTTTTTTGTTGTGGTTGAATAATTTACAATTTGCTTGACTCATTAGCATATATATGACATTCTGTGCCCCTTATGAAAATAAATTTAGAAATAATTAAAACTTATAACAAGTAATACATATTTGACTCCCGCATTTTATTTTGAAACAAAAATATTTTCTTCACTTTCATTTCATTAGAACTAATTTTTATAAGGTCAAAGTCCACTGCTGAAGACTAGAGAGAATAGACCTCTCCATAGATTGCCTTCCGCAATTTATTTTCTAGTTGTTATTGAAAAAACAGTAAATATTAGGACACAAAACTAGTTATTTTATTAATTATTTAAAATTGAATTTACGACGCTTTATAATATCTTTTTAAAATCATTTGTAAGACTGTTTATGCGGCTTGATGAAAAATGAAAATTCATATTTTTAGGTTCTGAGTAACTTCTTCTTCAGATCAGCTTTGGAATATTTTCATAGAAGAGGGGGCAAACGAGCATGCGGCTTCCCTGATAGTAAGTTACTACCGCCGCCCATGAACAACCGCAACACCAGGGGAATTTCAGATGCGTTGCCGGCCCTTTAGAAAGGCGTAAGCTCTTTTCTTGAAGGCCACTCAGTCTTATCGGTCCGAAAAAGTCGCCGGCGGAAAACAATTCCACAGAGAAGTTGCACAAGGAAGAAAACTCCTAGTAAAACGTTCAGTAGTGGACCGCCAAGCATCTAGATGGTGAGGATTGTATCGGGAATTTTGACGCGATGTGCGTTCTTGAAATTTGGCAGCTGGAACTAAACCGAACAATTCCTCAGAACACTCCCTATAGTAGATACGATAGAAAACGCAAAGGGATGCAACATCCCTACGCAACGCCAGTGAATCGAGCCGATCAGAAAGCAATCGCTCGTCGACGATTCGAATCGCTCTGCGTTAGATGCGGTCAAGTGGAAGCAGGCACTGGGGTGCCCCGACCCAGAGATGAGAACAGTATTCGATGTGAGACCAAACTTGCGCTTTGTAAAGTTGAAACTGGTGTGCAGGCATAAAATATAGTTTCGCTCTGCTGAGCATGCCAAGTTTTTTATTTATTTTTTAAATTAGAGATAAATGTTTTCCAAAGCTGATTTGATAAACAACTAAAAGGCATTATCAACATTTTTAATACAAACTTACGTTCTTCATAACATATTGACTACTTTTAAACGAAGAAGAGCTGCAAATTGCACAACAGATATTAAAGTGCTACATTTATACTTCTGATAAAAGGGTAAGAGAAATCTTTTAATATATCTAATATTTTCATGCACCCATAAGGTAAGTTGCGTGCGAGTGCTCCGAGAAATTAAATTAAGGAAAAAACCGTCAAATCTCACCATCGTACCTTTGGAGAAAACTCATATATTCCATCGTCATAATCTCAATAGAATTATCAGTATACCACCATGCATTTCACCAGTTATTTTCTACCATGCGTGACCACATCTTGAAATTTTCTGTCGTTAGGCGGTAATTTCGGATCAAAACGACTTTTCATGTTCCCCTTCCTGTAATTCTTCTTTTCCCTCTTCCTTTCTCTTCCCGCCAACGTTTATGAAGGTTCTTCTATTTAAAATAAACCGGGACTATTATAAAAGGTGTGTGACATGTCTGTGTCACAACTATGCCGGTTGTTGTTGGGATTATTACTAAACTTGAAGTTGTTGACGAATATGTTTACCTAGCACAAATATTCCAACTAGGTAATAACAAATTTGACCGATAGATCAATCAAAGGATTCAACTCAGCTTGACAGCGTTCGGGAAATTAATAATAATATAATAATAAAATCCTTTATTTCGACCAACAATAGTAAAACAAACCTTAACTTAATGTTAGTTATAAAATAAAATAGAAATTAATATTAAAATGTTAGTAACAATGGTACTTATCCTATATTAGTAAATTAACCTACACCCAGCCTCACATAGCGAAACCCAGGTGGGGTTCTTCTGGTTCTGGTGTGTGCACCATTCCAAGTTCTCCAGAGAGTGCTATCCAGCTTCACGGCCAATGTGCTGAGAAGGGTGTTGGATCTCCCCAATAGCCTGCTCATCATGGACGCAGCACGCTTACGCATGATCGCGTAGAATTCGTCCAAACGAGCATCCGCAAATATTGCCGACGCACTACAGTGTCGAGGCTTCCTCAACATCACCCTTAGCACATTGTTGTACTAAACACGCAGAGCACTGTAGGCTCGCTGCGTATAGTTAGTCCACAGACTGCACGTGTGAACAAAGTTAACTTGACTTGTGTCGTACTACGTGCAAATCTGCGAGCCAACATATTGCCCTGGACTGACAGCGCTCGGCGCTCTCGTTCAATGTCGCTGTCGTCATCCAGGCGTTCAGTTACAGTATGTCCGAGGTACCTAAACTCAGCCACTTGTCTCAGAGCCGTACCACATAGCTGGATACGTGGTTTGAAGTCAAGAGGTTTGTTTTACCTTTGAAGACAATACATTTTGAGTTGTAGCTGAGTCCAGTCCGCTCGGCATATTCTTCGCAAATTTTCAACAGTTTACGAAGCCCGCTGACTGAGGGGCTCAACAGAACCATGTCGTCAACAAAGTTATTCATCGAAACACCGTCTATTGAGCAACCAACACCCGCTCTGCTGAGCCTCTCAATTAGTCTGTTAACATAAAGATTAAACAGCCTGGGTGACGTCAGTCCTCCCTGCCTCACTCCGCACTCTAGTTTATAGAGGTCACTAAGGCGTTACCCCATCTAACTGTGTTAGTCTGATTACCGTACCAATATTCCAGCAGTGAAACCAACTCTGGTCTTAAGCTACTTTCCTGTCTTAATTTCCGCTATAGAATTCTGTAAGACACACGGTCGAAGACTTTAGACAAATCCAGGAAACATGCATACACCTGAGTCTTTATGTCCGTGTAGTACCACACAGTCTGCTTGAGACACAGTATTGCGCTCTCCGTTGATAGTTCGGGCCTAAACCTGAACTGTGCGTCATGTAACTTTACTGCCTTAGTTAACTGTGTATCAAGCAGACTATCCAGAACCTTAGCCGAGATGGTCGCTAAGGATAACGGCCTGTAGTTGGTTTCATCCGCTGTATCACCCGTCCCATTCTTAAGGATAGGTACAACCACTGTCCTCATCATTGTATCAGGCAAGTATCCATGAATAACATATAGATTGTAGAGCAATTTGAGGACTCTGTAAAGGTGCACACCCGCATATCTGTGGTGTTCGACGCTGAGGCCATCGTGACCTGGTGATTTCCGACGCTTCATATTGTTTATAGCTGATTTAACTTCAGCGATTGTGAAGAGCAGCGGCCTATCCCCCATAATCATACTGTCCCCTGCGTCATCATCATTAAGACACATCTTCTCGTCTGGTACTCGTATATCTCAAAGCTTTAAACGAGATTGTACAACCTGGGCGTGTTTTTAGTGATGACTTATGGATCTGAAACGTAGTCCTTCACTGCTGGACGTGAAGCAGCTGAAGTTCAAGGTCATTTAGCGAGCTTTGTATAGGGTTATGCTCAGAAATGGACTAGTGGAGGGCTGAAATGATGATGATGAATATAACATAACCAGATACAAAATCCTACAATATTTGTGATATGACAAATCTTGATTGAGATTCTTTACACAATATATTTATCTAATTATTAATTTAATTAAATTATCTTTAAATTTATATCAATCCTTGTACTCATATTCATAACAGCAATACTAATAAAACTCGTTTTTATCAACAGTAGGTAGCTGATATTTTATTTTAAAAAATCACGAATAGACTTATGAGTATGGCGATTTTACTCTTCACAAAACTTTTTTTTTGAACTTATTGTTCTTAATTTGAATTAAAGCGACGTGAATCATGATAAATAGTAAAACGGGCAAAGTGCAGACGCAACCATCTTCATGCTAATATTTTATGAAAAGTGAACCTGAGGGGCATGTAGGTATAAACCTTACAGAATCCTATGAATATGAAAATTTTAATTTAATGAAATATATTGTTATTATTCTATGCAGTTGAATAAGAACAGTGCAGTGGCAGCACAGGTACTAAGCACACACTGGACGCTGAAAATGCACAGTGAAAATGCGACCCCTACGTATAAAATTTTGTTGTGAATACCATCATGATCATTAAGCAATTTGGATCACAAAGGAACAGGTAAACATAAACACATACAAACCCGCAGTAAATATATACAAGTCCGTAAAGATATTGGGCAACAAGACATTTAAAAAACAGATTTTCAACAGATCTATTACTATAATTGATAGAATCAGGCGTTATTTTGCGGAAATGCATTATAACAAAGATATTTATAAGATATTTAGAATCCATCCGTAATTTTATTTTTTCGTGATTAATAATTTTTTTTTTCGTGATTTACGAACACCTACAATCAAGAAAATCAAAAAAGCATATTCTAAGCTACATCCGCCAGCGAATCTTAAAACAGTTCGGTGAGCCCTCGCCTAGACATGTGAATATACCCGGGCGATATGTCAGATGTCAGGATTGTCCATACAAGGAGGATACAAAAAACCAAATATTCCTGGAATGCTTGTGCCAAGCCCATATGTATGGAGCACGCAAAATTTATTTGCGAAAATCGTGCTGATTTCGACAGTGGTGATGAACCATAATTTTTAATTAAAAAAAATTAATAATAAGTTTTTTACAAGGAGGATCTCACTATGTTTTAATTTTAGGTTGATTTACACTCCAAATAATAATATTTTTGTTAAATTATAAATTTTTATAAGTCCTTAAACTTTTGTTTCTTTAATTACAAAGTTTATGAAAAACATGATTGTATAATAATAATTTCACAATTAAGAACTTGTTTCATTTAATTCTATTAAATCATTCATTATTTTACATAATAAAATCATCAAAGTAAAAATAATAATAATAAGAACTTAAATATGGTACATTAAATTACGGATATGTCCCACCCTGCCACATGCTCGATGTAACTTTTTTTAACCTCATGCTCGCCGGGTTAAGTAGAAAAATTAATTATAAATACTATAACAATTCGTGTATTTGTTAATTATATAATATAATCAGTAGCAAATCACATATCTGCCAGTTACAATCGACGTGATAATTTAATATCAACATCCAATTTGCATCAATTTCTTCAGTAATTTATTCACACTACTGTGTACGCTAAAAATAGGCGGATAAATTGAATTTGGATATTGATAAATTAGATTCAGTTGGGATGGGAAAGTCTTCTTGCTACTCATTCGCCTCTTATCATAATTTGTTACTGCCGTTCAAGCTTAGAACAGAATTAAGAAAACAGTTTCAATTTTTGATTCAAAAAGAGAATCAGGGTTAATATTTATAGATATTTGCTATAGTTGCCACGTTAGTCACGCGGGTTGAAAAAACCGCAGTTTTGTATAATTCTTGAGCTGCTTTACGAAGATATTGCCGTTGCCCATATCCTGTTTTAATTTCCTCTGACGCCTTTTTACGACTCCCAAGGGATGATATCTGAAAGTGATTTCTCTTATGCCACCACTACCAAAATTCGCAAGTTTCCTAGATGGATTGGTTTTAAAAATATTGTCTGTGACACTCCTGACCTGTAATATATGATAGTACAGCAGGCATACGCTTAACTGTGACCGGTTTAATACGGTTACTGTGACGTAGGTGAGGGACCAGAAGCTTGTCGTGCAGAACCTGCTTGATATGCTGAAGCTCTGCGGCTAGGTGCTTACTGTCACAGATCACTCATGTCCTATATAACAAAGATTTACCCACGGTAGCTAACTGTATGATCATCATGGTAAGACTCGCCGTTTAAATATCGGTTTGTATGGGTCTTCTTTCTATTCACAGTATGACCTATGGCGTTGTTAGGATTACGTATGACTAACATATATAGGAAATCTAAAGAATTGTTTGCCTCTAATTCTTAAGGAACTTCCATATATCTGCAGAAGAGGAGTTTAAAATACTATTGTGGAAGTAGCGGCGTTTGGCAGTTCTTACCACATGAACACAGCGGTTTGGTGCTCGCTTATTGTGTTGAAAGGTGGAACTGTTCCGATTCTTTTTAAAAATGTGAAAAGCTCGATCTCTTCTTCTCATTGATCTACGTACCTCATCAGTTTTCCACGGTGCAGTAGTTCGGCGTAACCTGACTGCTCGAACTGGTGCGTGACTATCGAATAGGTCGAGAATTTGGGTGTTCAAATGAGCAATATTATTTGCATCCAGCAATGGGCCCCATCCTATAACCTTAGCATCGCGGTATAGTCAAATGGTGTCAATTTTATTTAAATTGTGTAAATACACAATCACTGGCTTTAGCTTGGGAGGTTTTAATTTATACGACATGACCAAAAGATCATTTCGAAGCAGCCAGTTGCTCCTGATATACAATAACATGATACGCTGAATTAGTGCAAATAATGTCTAACCATGAATCTTCGGTGTCCACGTTGCAGTGAGTTGGAACAGATGTTAGAATATAGAGACCTGCCGAGATTCTTTTAGCAAGTCGGTGTTGAAATCACTCATTACTTGTATTATAATATGTTTGTTAACAGTGCTGATGGAGTTCAATATGGGAAAATAATCAGTTGAAGGAGGGCAGTAAACAACAACAATGACCCTCAAACCCTTAATTATTACTTCTAGAAATAGGTACTCAGCAGATCCTTTATATTCTGATGGTGATATTGCAATGACATATGCATATTCCAATGGCAAGTAAATGGCTACGCCACCCCCACCCTTGCCAGTGCGATCAGAGCGTATAAGTACAAATCCAGGAAGAATGTACAACGTGGAGGATTGAGAGGGTTTTAGCCAGGACTCCGAGATAAGTAGAGCATGGATGTATGGTGAGAAAAATTTGTCAAGTAGATCTGAATAATGGGCAGGGATGCTTCATGCATTTATATATTTAAACTCTCTATCCCCTAGCGGTCTCATACACACATATATATATATATATATATATATATATATATATATATATATATATATATATATTGTAAATATTTATATATATATAAATAGTATCATACTACACCACATAAAAGAACAAATAGGTACATAATAAATTATTAATAAATATTAACTGCTAAGACACGCAGGTTTACTCACAGTGTTTTCATCAACGCTGAATACATGGTAAAATCAGCACATATAATTGTTACAAAACAGGTAACAAATGTATTTTTGCCGGTAGGATCCAAACTAGGGTTGCCCGCGAAGAACGATATTTGTTACCTGCCTGTATCCATCATATTCCTATTTATCACTTACTAGGTCATCGCTCCATCTAGTGGGGAGCAGATCAACACACACACACACACACACACACACACACACACACACACACACACACACACACACACACACACACACACACACACACACACACACACACACAAACACACACACACACACACGCACACGCACACGCACACGCACACGCACACTCACACGCGCACGCGCACGCGCACGCGCACACACGCGCATGCGCACACACGCACGCACGCACGCACGCACGCACGCACGCACGTAAGCACACACACACACACAACACACACACACACACACACACACACACACACACACACACATTAATGTATAAAAAGGATTGCTTTCAGAAAGTAACAGTTTTCACTTAATAGTAAATCTCGTAGATGTTTTCTTAAAAGACATTAGGAAGCTAACTGCTGTTTAATGGCAGTTTTATTGAGTTCGAACGACTGTTCAAAAGAACGATTGCTTTAAAGGTAGGTTATCGCAAAGTAATTGATTTTAGTATATATCTAGTTCTTCTTTTTCAGTCTATAATTATTCCCCATAGCTTTGATGCCCATATCTTATGACCATTAGTTACCTAATATTCTCCAACCAATTACTTTCAAATATAATATTTATAAATGTATGATATTTGAACAGAAATTCTCTATTTATTACGTAAACTTGTACTTTTACTAAGTCCCCTTAAAGATGAAAAATCTACATCAAAATATGAAAAACAATCCACTTGATAGCTGACGTAAATCTGAAGACGGAGAAGTAAATATTCGATGAATTATTTACCACCGTATTCGGTTAAAGTCGGTTTTTATTTTAATTAAAATTTAATTTTTCTAAAAGTTCTTGTTGCAAAGAAAACCTTATATTGTTGTTAAGAAAAGGTTTTCAACACTAATTAGTTTCTTTTTAATATAAAAGCATTTATTGTGAAGTGCGCAAAACGACAATAGTTAATTGTCGTCACATTGTGTGCTGCCTGTGCCTTGTGTCCCAATTCACTGAATACTCCGTTGAGACAATGTCCATGTTACGGACGTGTAGTGCTTTCAGTAAGCAACAAACCATGCGTGACTTTAATGCTATGTATAAGTAAAATTATATTACATACATAATTAATTATTGAATGAGAGATAATAACGTAGCAGTTTAATAATTTTCATAAAACTACTTGTACGTAAAATTCCCCTACTATTTAAGATGGGTAAAATGCATCCGGTTTTTTTTTGTAGAATAAAGGCATCGCGTAAGCGTTTCTTTCAGACGCAAGTCAACACATTATTTTCTTTCAAAATATATTAGTTGTCACATCATTTTTGTTCAATTATTTATATGACAAATTGAAATCCTAATCCAAGCATATCACTAAAAGACTTCAAGAAAACGGAAGGGAGCCGTGGTTAACAACGGCATAACGACGTATAATTTTCCCTTTGTGATCATGGGTGCTATCAAGTACTCGAAACGTCTCGAATATAGGTTTTTTTTATAGATGATGTAGGACAAACGAGCACACAGTCGATCTGATGTTGAGTGTATGCTGTGGCCCATAGATAACTTCATCTATCCGTGATTATGAATCAAAATTCATATTACGTTTTGTCCTACTTGAGAACTAAGATGGAATGCTTTGTTTTCAACAAGAAGTTTTCCGTTCTCCACGCTTGAAACACTGCACCATTAGGCTGCTATTACTATATTTTAAGGTGGTATTCTGTAAGACCGCACCAATTACAGACTTAAGGCGAAATAGTGACGTGGTCACGTAGATTTTTAAGGGGGTGAAGCAGACGCGGACGGTCGATCAGCGCAAGTGTTGGATTATTTCATAACCCACTAATAGTTGAATACATATACAAATATCAACGTATGGTAAGTTTTCTTAGCACCCCCTTCTCGCCGTTAACATGGTTGCCACCATAGCCAGGAATAGCGGGTCCGCCGAACAATGGGAGCCATCTCTTTGTAACCCTCATCATGGGGATTATATTACCATAGTTGCCACGCTGGGCGAGCGGGTTAGCACCCGCAGTTTTTTGTTATATAGTTGCTGTTATCAGGATGATGCTGCTGCCCATCTTCTGCATGTTTCCCTCTGTCGCATTTTACGACACCCACGGGAAGATATGGGGTAGTGGATATTCTTAACCGCCACTACACGGCAACGGTACGTAAGTGTATATGTATTTAGTAAAATATATTAATACAAGGCTGCTCAAGACACCGAAAATTTCGGAATTTATTAGCCGAAAAAAATTAATTATAACTAAACAAAAGAAAATTCAACAGCCATTTACATTCCATGGCTTCCCAAATTATAGATGAAGATTAAAAAAATAGATTGAGTTGAACCATTGACATTTTCAAAAGTCATCGTGTTTATCCGTCTAATGTAGAACATAATCTATGAGAAAATAAATGTACGCCATTATTCACTTAAACTTCTTTTTAATGTAAAGATTTAAAAAAATTATTAATCAATAAAAAAAGTTTAACAATCATTTATCATTGTATAATCAGTTGGAGCTGCAATTGTCGCTCTTGTTGTATAGCTCAGCCATTCAGACTTCATGCACAAGGCGGTAGTAATAGATCTAATAAAGATATTAATAGTTATTTTGCAACCATCCGCTAAATTAAATAAAATGATGTGTCTTCCCTAGTTTGAAGAGCACCTCCCGCCCTACCCCTATTACGATTCAGGTGTTGTTGACTCTACGGCGGCTGACCGCTGATGCGGCCGCTAATGTGGTCAGCCGCCGTAGAGTCAACTTCACCTGAAGATGCCTCGTGTAGAGGCGATTCACGTATCGTATTATCGTCGATGGTGTGTCTTTCCTAGAATAGTGGTGTTGGGAGTAATGACGTTAGAAGTAGTGGCGATGGGAGTAGTGGCATTAGGAATAGTGGCGATGGGAGTAGTGGCGTTGGGAGTAGTAGTGCTGGGATTGTTGGTGACGGGATTAGTGCACGTAATTGAGGGAGGGCGGGAGGTGCTCTTCAAACTAGGGAAGACACATCATTTTATTTAATTTAGCGGATGGTTGCAAAATAACTATTAATATCTTTATTAGATCTATTACTACCGCCTTGTGCATGAAGTCTGAATGGCTGAGCTATACAACAAGAGCGACAATTGCAGCTCCAACTGATTATACAATGATAAATGATTGTTAAACTTTTTTTTATTGATTAATATTTTTTTTAAATCTTTACATTAAAAAGAAGTTTAAGTGAATAATGGCGTACATTTATTATCTCATAGATTATGTTCTACATTAGACGGATAAACACGATGACTTTTGAAAATGTCAATGGTTCAGCTCAATCTATTTTTTTTAATCTTCATCTATAATTTAGGAAGCCATGGAATGTAAATGGCTGTTTAATTTTCTTTTGTTTAGTTATAATTAATTTTTTTCGGCTAATAAATTCCGAAATTTTCGGTGTCTTGAGCAGCCTTGTATTAATATATTTTACTAAATACATATACACTTACGTACCGTTGCCGTGTAGTGGCGGTTAAGAATATCCACTACCTCATATCTTCCCGTGGGTGTCGTAAAATGCGACAGAGGGAAACATGCAGAAGATGGGCAGCAGCATCATCCTGATAACAGCAACTATATAACAAAAAACTGCGGGTGCTAACCCGCTCGCCAAGCGTGGCAACTATGGTAATATAATCCCCATGATGAGGGTTACGAAGAGACGGCTCCCATTGTTCGGCGGACCCGCTATTCCTGGCTATGGTGGCGACCATGTTAACGGCGAGAAGGGGGTGCTAAGAAAACTTACCATACGTTGATATTTGTATATGTATTCAACTATTAGTGGGTTATGAAATAATCCAACACTTGCGCTGATCGACCGTCCGCGTCTGCTTCACCCCCTTAAAAATCTACGTGACCACGTCACTATTTCGCCTTAAGTCTGTAATTGGTGCGGTCTTACAGAATACCACCTTAAAATATAGTAATAGCAGCCTAATAGTGCAGTGTTTCAAGCGTGGAGAACGGAAAACTTCTTGTTGAAAACAAAGCATTCCATCTTAGTTCTCAAGTAGGACAAAACGTAATATGAATTTTGATTCATAATCACGGATAGATGAAGTTATCTATGGGCCACAGCATACACTCAACATCAGATCGACTGTGTGCTCGTTTGTCCTGCATCATCTATAAAAAAACCTATATTCGAGACGTTTCGAGTACTTGATAGCACCCATGATCACAAAGGGAAAATTATACGTCGTTATGCCGTTGTTAACCACGGCTCCCTTCCGTTTTCTTGAAGTCTTTTAGTGATATGCTTGGATTAGGATTTCAATTTATCATATAAATAATTGAACAAAAATGATGTGACAACTAATATATTTTGAAAGAAAATAATGCGTTGACTTGCGTCTGAAAGAAACGCTTACGCGATGCCTTTATTCTACAAAAAAAAAACCGGATGCATTTTACCCATCTTAAATAGTAGGGGAATTTTACGTACAAGTAGTTTTATGAAAATTATTAAACTGCTACGTTATTATCTCTCATTCAATAATTAATTATGTATGTAATATAATTTTACTTATACAAAGCATTAAAGTCACGCATGGTTTGTTGCTTACTGAAAGCACTACACGTCCGTAACATGGACATTGTCTCAACGGAGTATTCAGTGAATTGGGACACAAGGCACAGGCAGCACACAATGTGACGACAATTAACTATTGTCGTATTGCGCACTTCACAATAAATGCTTTTATATTAAAAAGAAACTAATTAGTGTTGAAAACCTTTTCTTAACAACAATATAAGGTTTTCTTTGCAACAAGAACTTTTAGAAAAATTAAATTTTAATTAAAATAAAAACCGACTTTAACCGAATACGGTGGTAAATAATTCATCGAATATTTACATCCCCGTCTTCAGATTTACGTCGGCTATCAAGTGGATTGTTTTTCATATTTTGATGTAGATTTTTCATCTTTAAGGGGACTTAGTAAAAGTACAAGTTTACGTAATAAATAGAGAATTTCTGTTCAAATATCATACATTTATAAATATTATATTTGAAAGTAATTGGTTGGAGAATATTAGGTCACTAATGGTCATAAGATATGGGCATCAAAGCTATGGGGAATAATTATAGACTGAAAAAGAAGAACTAGATATATACTAAAATCAATTACTTTTCGATAACCTACCTTTAAAGCAATCGTTCTTTTGAACAGTCGTTCGAACTCAATAAAACTGCCATTAAACAGCAGTTAGCTTCCTAATGTCTTTTAAGAAAACATCTACGAGATTTACTATTAAGTGAAAACTGTTACTTTCGGAAAGCAATCCTTTTTATACATTAAGTGTGTGTGTGTGTGTGTGTGTGTGTGTGTGTGTGTGTGTGTGTGTGTGTGTGTGTGCTTACGTGCGTGCGTGCGTGCGTGCGTTGCACTTCGTTTTGAGTGTGCGTGTGCGTGTGCGTGTGCGTGTGCGTGTGCGTGTGTGTGTGTGTGTGTTTGTGTGTGTGTGTGTGTGTGTGTGTGTGTGTGTGTGTGTGTGTGTGTGTGTGTGTGTGTGTGTGTGTGTGTGTGTGTGTTGATCTGCTCCCCACTAGATGGAGCGATGACCTAGTAAGTGATAAATAGGAATATGATGGATACAGGCAGGTAACAAATATCGTTCTTCGCGGGCAACCCTAGTTTGGATCCTACCGGCAAAAATACATTTGTTACCTGTTTTGTAACAATTATATGTGCTGATTTTACCATGTATTCAGCGTTGATGAAAACACTGTGAGTAAACCTGCGTGTCTTAGCAGTTAATATTTATTAATAATTTATTATGTACCTATTTGTTCTTTTATGTGGTGTAGTATGATACTATTTATATATATATAAATATTTACAATATATATATATATATATATATATATATATATATATATATATATATGTGTATATGAGACCGCTAGGGGATAGACAGTTTAAATATATAAATGCATGAAGCATCCCTGCCCATTATTCAGATCTACTTGACAAATTTTTCTCACCATACATCCATGCTCTACTTATCTCGGAGTCCTGGCTAAAACCCTCTCTATCCTCCACGTTGTACATTCTTCCTGGATTTGTACTTATACGCTCTGATCGCACTGGCAAGGGTGGGGGTGGCGTAGCCATTTACTTGCCATTGGAATATGCATATGTCATTGCAATATCACCATCAGAATATAAAGGATCTGCTGAGTACCTATTTCTAGAAGTAATAATTAAGGGTTTGAGGGTCATTGTTGTTGTTTACTGCCCTCCTTCAACTGATTATTTTCCCATATTGAACTCCATCAGCACTGTTAACAAACATATTATAATACAAGTAATGAGTGATTTCAACACCGACTTGCTAAAAGAATCTCGGCAGGTCTCTATATTCTAACATCTGTTCCAACTCACTGCAACGTGGACACCGAAGATTCATGGTTAGACATTATTTGCACTAATTCAGCGTATCATGTTATTGTATATCAGGAGCAACTGGCTGTTTCTCGACATGATCTTTTGGTCATGTCGTATAAATTAAAGCCTCCCAAGCTAAAGCCAGTGATTGTGTATTTACACAATTTCAATAAAATTGACACCATTTGACTATACCGCGATGCCAAGGTTATAGGATGGGGCCCATTGCTGGATGCAAATAATATTGCTCATTTGAACACCCAAATTCTCGACCTATTCGATAGTCACGCACCAGTTCGAGCAGTCAGGTTACGCCGAACTACTGCACCGTGGAAAACTGATGAGGTACGTAGATCAATGAGAAGAAGAGATCGAGCTTTTCACATTTTTAAAAAGAATCGGAACAGTTCCACCTTTCAACACAATAAGCGAGCACCAAACCGCTGTGTTCATGTGGTAAGAACTGCCAAACGCCGCTACTCCCACAATAGTATTTTAAACTCCTCTTCTGCAGATATATGGAAGTTCCTTAAGAATTAGAGGCAAACAATTCTTTAGATTTCCTATATATGTTAGTCATACGTAATCCTAACAACGCCATAGGTCATACTGTGAATAGAAAGAAGACCCATACAAACCGATATTTAAACGGCGAGTCTTACCATGATGATCATACAGTTAGCTACCGTGGGTAAATCTTTGTTATATAGGACATGAGTGATCTGTGACAGTAAGCACCTAGCCGCAGAGCTTCAGCATATCAAGCAGGTTCTGCACGACAAGCTTCTGGTCCCTCACCTACGTCACAGTAACCGTATTAAACCGGTCACAGTTAAGCGTATGCCTGCTGTACTATCATATATTACAGGTCAGGAGTGTCACAGACAATATTTTTAAAACCAATCCATCTAGGAAACTTGCGAATTTTCGTAGTGGTGGCATAAGAGAAATCACTTTCAGATATCATCCCTTGGGAGTCGTAAAAGGCGTCAGAGGAAATTAAAACAGGATATGGGCAACGGCAATATCTTCGTAAAGCAGCTCAAGAATTATACAAAACTGCGGTTTTTTCAACCCGCGTGACTAACGTGGCAACTATAGCAAATATCTATAAATATTAACCCTGATTCTCTTTTTGAATCAAAAATTGAAACTGTTTTCTTAATTCTGTTCTAAGCTTGAACGGCAGTAACAAATTATGATAAGAGGCGAATGAGTAGCAAGAAGACTTTCCCATCCCAACTGAATCTAATTTATCAATATCCAAATTCAATTTATCCGCCTATTTTTAGCGTACACAGTAGTGTGAATAAATTACTGAAGAAATTGATGCAAATTGGATGTTGATATTAAATTATCACGTCGATTGTAACTGGCAGATATTTGATTTGCTACTGATTATATTATATAATTAACAAATACACGAATTTTTATAGTATTTATAATTAATTTTTCTACTTAACCCGGCGAGCATGAGGTTAAAAAAAGTTACATCGAGCATGAGGCAGGGTGGGACATATCCGTAATTTAATGTACCATATTTAAGTTCTTATTATTATTATTTTTACTTTGATGATTTTATTATGTAAAATAATGAATGATTTAATAGAATTAAATGAAACAAGTTCTTAATTGTGAAATTATTATTATACAATCATGTTTTTCATAAACTTTGTAATTAAAGAAACAAAAGTTTAAGGACTTATAAAAATTTATAATTTAACAAAAATATTATTATTTGGAGTGTAAATCAACCTAAAATTAAAACATAGTGAGATCCTCCTTGTAAAAAACTTATTATTAATTTTTTTTAATTAAAAATTATGGTTCATCACCACTGTCGAAATCAGCACGATTTTCGCAAATAAATTTTGCGTGCTCCATACATTTGGGCTTGGCACAAGCATTCCAGGAATATTTGGTTTTTCTATCCTCCTTGTATGGACAATCCTGACATCTGACATATCGCCCGGGTATATTCACATGTCTAGGCGAGGGCTCACCGAACTGTTTTAAGATTCGCTGGCGGATGTAGCTTAGAATATGCTTTTTTGATTTTCTTGATTGTAGGTGTTCGTAAATCACGATAAAAAAAAATTATTAATCACGAAAAAATAAAATTACGAATGAATTCCGTTCTCTTGATTGAATCCCGACCCCCACAAATCCCCCCCCAACCCAACAAAACCCAAAACCAAACAAAAAACAAGCCCAAACAATGACGTTTTTGTTTGCTCGATATAAATATAATTAATGCAAGCATTGATAGCTGCCATGTTCAAGACACCATAGAATGAAGTCGTAGCCCATCGGTTACTGTTGTGACTAACATAACACAGTATAAATGAATGAACAGCAAATTTATATACTAAAATCATCAAAGAAAAAACTAATAAAGCAATCATAATTCATGATCAAATCATTACGTAAAAAAATACGTCAAAAATGAGGCAGGGTATAATATACCCGAGACAGGTTTGCCCACGAATATAACGGCCGGTGTCCCACGCCACACTGCGATCACGCTACTAACCCGCCCCGCTCACCCAGCACTCCAGCTACTGAGCGAGTTAGAGTTTCCAGGCGAGGATTTTCAAAAATACACCACCTTGAAATTTTATCAGGGTGTGTGACACCCTGGCTCATGCTCGCCGGGTTAATCTTTATATTTTAATAAAGCAATTCTTGTATTAACTTTAAAAGATTATGTAATTGGCTTCTTCTAACACTTTGGATAAAATTTTTATAAAATCGTCTATCATATGACTTAAAAAATTACAATAGAACTTTGAATTGCAGGATGTCTTAAATCTAGATTTAAAATAAACATGAAAACGGCGATAAGGTTTAACAATCCTAAAAGTACAATAAGCAAATGGCCACGGAAAAGTTTCTCTTTGTGCAAGCAGCTGCACTCCACGCTGTCAAGAAAAACTAATCTTTTACTACCACGAAAATAGTCATGTAACATCAGAATACAAACTTCAGTTATTACTCTTTGTTGCTCATCTGTGGGAGATCATAAGAAATAGAAAAAGTTTTTAGCAAAAGTTGAAATTTTTAGCGGACGGACAAACTCCATATGGATGCAACCGCAACGAACGGCTTACTGACGACCTTATTTACGGCAAAAAATTTAACTAGACAACAACAGTGAAAGATGAAGATGCCAAAATTTGTATAGAACTTTGACCTTTCTACAAAAGATTATTAGTAATTATCTACTTTAAAACACATTATATCAAACACAATAACTTGTAGGCTTCATAACTTCAGATTGCTTCTAAGTCAGTTATATTAATAACTTCTATCTTAACTTTATCGAAAATAACATTCGTCGCAGTTAACTATGATTGCAAAGGGTAAACTATCAGGCGCTATTTTTTATGAAACCGAAATAAAATGAAGTTTAGCTAAAATAGTAGAAGCTCATTCAAATAGGGATTTAACTTTTGAACGAGAGATTATAAACGACGAAGTCTTTGTTTTAGTATTCTATAATTTATGTAAAATTGTCAAAGAGTATGTTGTACGCGAGTCAAGGTAAGGTTAAAAATTTTTTTCTTTGTAAAATTTTAACATGTAATACAATTTTCTGTGCATTTAATGATACGTGGAGTTACCAGAAAAGTGTTTTAAATTTATAATTCTAAACTTTGATATCTTTTCTCTTTGATTATCTGTAAAAGGCTATATAAAATTAGTATTTTTTGTGTAATTGATTGTTGCCTAGAAAATAATCTAGCAGTTGTTTTAATAGAACGTTATAGAAGTTCTATTAATATTACGTATATATAATAAAATCTAAAATTGTTTCTCTGAAAGAAAGAGAATTTTGTATTTACGTAGAGTCAAGCGTTACGTAGTAATAGGCTTCGTTATACTGATAAATAATTAAAAGTCTCAAAAAATAATTATAATAGGTTAAAGAAATAATTATTTTATGAAATGAATAAAAATTATGTAACAAACAACTCCGCATGGTTTTATAAAATAATAAAACAAGAAATATGTAAAATGTATTTAATTCTATTGATACAACGTCATATTAGTAATAAAAATACGTATAAGAAATTATAGTCCTCTTTAATGCTCAAATGTTTTAATTTGCAAATGAAATTATTATACGTTTAAGAAATTTATGTTTATTGCTGAACGCTTTGCTGTCGAATAACGACGGCCTCTATTGTGTTGTATTTGTCGTTAATATACGTGACAACGAGGCCTATTCTTGAGTTTATTTGCACGTAGCCCGGGTCGATTATACGTCGCGAGCCTCTTACAGTGTTATCTTAATTTGTTTTCGTGATACCGAGGCCGAAATAATATAATTATTGTTTTAACCTTTTTAAGTATTGTTTGTAACTGGTATACGGATGCGGACGGCCGTTGTTTTGATTGAAGGCCTAAAGTTTGGTTGATTGTGCGCGACATTTTAAATTACTATTAAAAATTTGGGTCTAATTAGACCGCCTCGAATTTAGTTGTCTGTTTTGAACGTGTTACGTGTAAAGAGGCCTACTAGGAGTTTGGAGTGATTGAAGGAACTTTCATTCCGATAATTGCATTGACGAGTTATTGGTGCGTCGTTTCATAGCGTAATAAGACTTTTACTTTGCCGGGAGAACGCTGAACTTTGTGATCCCGGGGCAGATCGCACGCGATTATAGTTCGAGCTAAGTGACGCTGGACTTGGGTTCCGATAGGGGTGAGCGTCTTGTGGAGCGGTCGGCGCACGTGGTGCTGCTATCTGATTGTATTGGTGAGGTCAAGTTACTCTATACACTTTCCTACACTACACACCTACTACCATTTACTTTCCCCTGACGCCACCTTGTGGTAGACCTTACACTTCTGGAATTCGGTAATTTTTGAGTTTGCGTACCTAACCGTTCTAATTTAATTATCCATCGGTTATTGGACCCTCCCCTCTGTTACTTGTCGAATTGGGCTACTAGCTCGATCGATCTTTGTCGGGGTAACTCAGATCCGTAACATGCTGGTAGCAGAGCGCGGTTGGTTGTTTCGACAATCACGCGCGGTCGTCAGATAATAATATTTTTTTTTGTTTTGTTCGCTCGTTGTTTGGTCGCGGATCGATAGAATTTAGAGCCGCGCCCGTTAGGCGGCGTAAGCGGAGTGTATTTTAGAGTTAGGTACCTACGAGTCAGGTATTCGTATTTAGTATTTGTATTTGCATTCTTAATGTAGACTAAATTGCCGAAGGGTCGGTCGCCTTAGCGTGGCAGCTTGTTGACCGACTGTAGTAAGTATTTGCGGTGTAATAATTGTGTTTAATTTAATTAACAGTAATTGTTTTAATTAAATTAATTGTGTAGTGTAATTGTATTTGATTTGATAAATAGTAATTTGTATTTGTAGTAATTTGTATTGAATTTAATTTGGTAGTATTTGTATTTAGTAATGATTCCATCGCACAAGCAACCGGCTCTTCGCTTGCAGGCGGAGTTGCGCTGGGCTGCGAATGCCCACAGCTCGATAGGGCAACCCGATCCGGTCCATAGTTTAGAGAAGCGGCTCGAGCAGGTCATGGCCCGAAGTGCCGTAGTGGAGGAGACTTGCACTGAGCTTTTGGCCTTGGGAGCAAAACAGGGAGACCTAGACTCCTGCTTCGCGGACTACGAGCGGTTCTTTTCACTCACGGACGACTTGATCGAGGCGGGGCCAAGTATGCTCGTGACGTGCGTGAAGCTCGGCTGAGTGGCCTTCTCGAGTTCCCTCGGAAGCAGCCTACTCAGCCGGAGCCGTTGGGACGACTCCCAACTCTGGACCTGCCAAGGTTCTTCGGGGTCTTCTCCAACTGACTGACCTTTGTGGGACTGTTTGATAGCCTAGTGGACGCCCGGAGGAACTTGATACCAGCCAGAAGATAGCTTACCTCCTGGCCTCACTGGAGCGAGAGATCCCGGGCGTCGTCGGCCATCTGAAATTATCGGACGACGCCTACCAGACCACTCGGGACCTCCTCGCCGGAAGGTACGCCAACGTAAGGCGAATCGCGGACAAACACATCAGCTGCTGTTAAACCACCCGCTTCTTAAGAACCGGTCCAGACTACGTCCGGACATCGTAAATCCAGTCTTAGGGGCCTGCAATTCTTTGAGGCGGCTGGATTTACCGGTGACCGAATGGTCCTTTTTGCTGCTCCACATTGTGCTGTCCCGCCTGCCTCTCGATCTTCGGATCCATTTCGAGGAGGGGTACGGCAATGACGGCGCCTCCTATATTCCGCCCTACAGGGTTCTGCTGCGATTCTTGGAGGAGCAGTGCAGGCAGATCAAAATCGCAGCGAGCCCCGTCAACGACCTACAGACTGCCAACCGAGCCGTGCCCAGGGAGAGGTGGAATCCCCCCAGGCAAGTCGTCGCCAACGCCCCTCAGACAGAGCGGAGCACCCGCGGGAGGGCGCCGTCCCCTACCTTCTTATAGTGGCCTAGTGGCCAGGGAGGCACCCCCCTGCTCCGAGCATCCGATCACCGGGTGAAGTTGTGCCCTAAATTATTGGGTAAGCCGATCCCAGCGAGACGGACCATCGCCAAGGAGCGCCGCTGGTGCTACTCGTGTTTGGAAAGGCAGAAAGGCGCATCAGCGGCCCTGTCCGCACTGCAATCACCATGCCATTTTGTGCCTGGGTGCGAATGGCGCTTCCTCTCGGGGCTTTTCCGGGCCCTCACCCACGGGCGGGGGCGCTCAGTCACGCCCTCTGTCGGGCGACGTTCGTCGCTCTCCTGCCGGCCACCGTGCCTCTGGATTTGGATAGGGTCCCTCCTCCGACTGGTTAGGGGGTCGTTCCTCCAGGGGCGGGGATGGTCGTCACCCCCCCTAAGCGTGTGGAGAGGAACTTCACAGCCACTCAGCGGTCAGCGAGACCCTTCTCACCCCCATTGGCTGAGAGGAAGCGACTGGAGTACCACCCTCCCCCCTTTGGTCGGTACCGGTACTAGGGGGTTCCTGCAACCTCGAAGTTGTCTCGGGCCTCAATACCGAGGTTTTCCGAAGCTTCCCAGGTCGGCCCGTTCGGTGAATTTCAACCACGGGTCATTGAGAGGCCGCCGGAATGCCGCTTTCGTGACCCCCGGTTCGAGTGTAGGTCCGATGGAGGCCGCTACAGCTAGGTAGCGGCCGCCCTAGCTCCCACCATGGCCGCCTCCACTGATCCACTGAGCCGTCAATAGTCTACTTGTCAAACTGTTCTATTGCCGACGGCCTCAGTGAGGGCGTACAACCCGAGTGGAGACTGTTTAACTGTTCGCGCTCTATTGGATTCGGGTTCAAGCTGTGGCCTCAGACTAGGGCTCACCTGGAGCTTGAATGCTTAGAAAAAAAAATTGCTTTGGTTTTTCCGCGAAATGTTTCGTAGTTGTAGCGGTTGTGAGTAAGAAGGGTGAATTTGATATACTCTTTGAATACGTGTACATATTATGTTTTTATAAATATATTTCATCATTATGTTTGCTTGTTGAAAAGAAAAATAAAATTGAGTAACTATCTGTGCCGAAGGAAATAAAATTTAATCCTCCTTTTGTTTACACATTTGTTGGCATTGTCCACGATGTATATTTTGGAAAAAAGGGAACATGGTTATCTTTATGTTTATCGTTTCGATTAATTTATCTGTTTTGATCAATGCGCATCGAGCGTTACATTCAACGTTACATGTTGAAAGATTGTTAGTTGATCTTACTATCAGAGTTTATGACATTTTACATTTTTACGATGTAGCTCTTAAAATGTGTCCCTTTTGTTTTTTATTTTTGGTTTTGTGTTTTTTTTTTCTTGTGCTTTATTATTGTGCTTCAGATTCAGAAATGATTCAGATTCAGAATGCGGCTAATTGCAGGGGGAGTTTAGGATTTAGGCTGGCCGACGCACTATTCGGAGCGTCATTTTTGGGAACATACGTCCTCCAACCTACGTAACGCGCGTTCACATATCTACGAAATAATAGCATTTAAAATGAACATATCTCTTGCTGAAATAAATAAAATATAATGGATATATATTTTAATAAAAAACCCAGTTCTATTTTGCATTTTTTGTGCATTATGTACTAGTTCATAAAAAAAATTTTTATGCGTGGTAGAAACATGGTGCAGTTATATTAGTAGTATATTTTTTGCACGAGTGGGTCGGCTCGACCGGGGAAGGACCACGCTCTCACAGAATACCAGCGTGAAATATTAGCTTAATGCTAGCTGTGTTTCGTATGGTGAGTGTAGAGAACCGGAGACGGTTTTTACTGGAAACGAGGCATTCCATCTTAGTCCTCACGGGTGACAACGCATCTGCATTTTCATTTGTAATCGAGGATAGATGTAGATATCTATGGGCCGCAGCAACTACTTACAATCAGGTGAACTGTGTGCTCGTTTGTCACCCTATTATATAGAAAACATACAAAATAAAAAGGTGTAATCATTTCAACGATGAGAACCGTGGTGGCTCAGAAGAGCCCCGGTAGCTCAGATGGTTAGCTTTCGCATTAAATTTCACAGTACGCTAGCAAACCGAGTTCGATCCCCGCAAGCATCAATGAAATTGTTAATTGTAATTTTAAGTGCTGATCTACCACGTGCTCGGCGGTGAAGGAAAATATCGTGAGGAATCTCACTGTCTGAGAAATAAGAAAAAAATATTTCGAAGACATGTGAAGTTCGCCAACACGCATAGGGGCAGCGCGGCGGACACATCTTTGCCCTAAAACTCTCTCAGAAGTGAGATAAGCCCCAGCAGTGGGACGTAAATACTGTTTATTATAGAATAAAAAAAAAATAAAAATTTCAAATATTATATCTTAAAATAAAAATATTAATGAGCATATGTAAATAAAAAAAACTTTCTACTTTTCTGTTTTAAAAAATTGTTTAAAAAATTCCGAAGTCTTGTATTAACATATATGGCATATCCAAATGCCACATCTAATTTTTGCATAAATCATCGAATGAGATTGGAATCAACCAAGCTCCGTTTGTCTGCTCGAGGGCGCTAGATTCTTTACGATTATAACAATTTAACCGAATTTGAACGTGATGCAGTATGACAAACTTTAGTTCCTTTTTTCGCCACCCGCAAACAGAGAACTAATGGACTAAAAAAAACTGGAATGGAACTAAATGGACACTATTGCATCTATTGCGTATTTACATTGAAATTTTAAATTGTACTATAACTGTAAATGATTAACAATTACGCATATTCCAACACAAAATGACAGTCAACACTAAAATTTTACATAAATTTGAAGTCAAATTTCCGCAACCAACTTGTTAGTTCTAAGATAGCGGTTTGCTTCATACAAATTAAAAAACAATTTTACACGTACTTAATGAGATAAAACACAAAATGAGATTACAAGTAAGGAGGTTGCTTACCCAGGCACTGTTTTAATACAATTCACCACACAATTAATATAAATTAGTACAAAATAATTCCTAACAACAGTGGTGTTAGCGCGCGTCAGTCACACTGATGTCTCACTCAAGGGACGGACGACGTTAACGGATGGTATACATAAAAAATCCTCCTAAAGTGTATAAGCCGTGAGGTTTTTATGGTAACCTTTTTATCCTGTACACATCGACATATGGTGAATGATGAATGAATGAGTTAGACAAATGTGTAATGCTTTATTTCGACACTAAAAGACCGGGTAAAAATGTCCAGCACTTGGACACCCGCAGTCAACGGCGATATTTTCGTGTCCAAGGGTTAGACGTCCGCAGTTGAGAGGAGAGGAAAAATCGGTTGTAAGTCAAGTTTTGATCGGGTGAAAACGAACAAACAAATTTATTGGGGAGTGGACCAACTTCGAGGACGGTGTACCAATATTGCCGAAGGAGCATGAAGAAAAATGCAGCACTGTGAGTAGATCTTTTTCACAATTTATATTTTCATACCCTTCTTATTTTCCTGTTTTGTGTGTATTTATTATTCTGCTTCTGTAGATAAATTCACACTTGTTTAATTACTTTTATTAATAGAGTAACTGAGGAATTTAAATTATTTCATTTAATCTTCTTATGAGCTCACTTTGTAACAATCAAATAATATTTATTTTTCTGATTCTATTATTACTTTTTACAAATTTGTACTTTCTTTATTTGATATTATATTCTGTAACAAAAAGAAAGAAATGTAAAATACAATGAGGGTTCATATGGAAATGGTTAAAATTATTCCTGATTTCGATGGTGATACAAGACTTTTACCACTCTTAAATATATGTGAGTACATACTTCATTAATTCCGAAGAAACCGGTTACAAAACAAATATTTATTCCACGTAATTACAAGTAGATTATCTGAGGAAGCCGCAAACCTAGTTGGAGAAATGGATCATATTAATAATTGGGTCAAATAAAAAAATACTGGGGCAAAATTTTGGTGACCCTAGGTCCGAGGAATGTTTGACTATGGAAGTCGAATCCTTAAAATTAAACCGTATGGAAGTTATCAGGAATTTCGTCACAGGATACAGCCTTTGAGAAGTGTTTTGTTTTCCAAGGTTAGCGAAACGATTGACGATCCGAACTTACGCCTGGCGCCACAATCTATTTATAACCATTGTTAACTAAATGCATTTTTTAATTATTTATCGGCGTATTTAGTTAGACTGGCGAGATTACAGAATGTGACTACTCTAGGAGATGCTTTGAAAACTGTCTGTAACTATAAAATTGTAAAAAAAAAAACTGTAAAATTCACGATATAATCGAACAAACTTTAAGCTGAGTACTAACAATACTCGTAATTGCACTCATTTACCAAGAAATATACCCCATTAGGGCAATCTAGTGCAAATGCATTTAATCATCATAACAATTTATCACCTTAAGTTTATAATAACCGCCTTTTAACTCGTCAAATAATACATTCCAATTAAAGCAAAATAGCTATCACAATAATTATCAACAACAACCGATCACTATGGCAGCGGTACAGGCCACTAGTACCGCCGGCATCGAGTCTAACCCAGTGTAGTTGTATTTCGCGGACAATGCTCCTGTGCATACTTACTACTCTTTGAGTAATTGATAGAATCAGGCGTTACTTTGCGGAAATCCATTATAATAAAAAATAAAAATATAAATTTCTTTGCAACTTTCCGCAAAACATATAAAATGATGTGTCTTACCTGGAATGAAGCGCACCTCCCGCCTTCCCTCAATTGCATACACTAACTCCGTCACCACTATACCAAGCACCACTACTCTCAACACCACTATTCCAGGCAAGACACACCATCGACGATAATACGACACGTGTTTCGCCTCTACACGAGGCATCATCAGGTAATATAGACTCTACGGCGGCTGACCGCTAAGTGAGCGGCGAGTCGAAACAGTTGCTATTTATACATGCTGACACAATCGCTCCCTACCAAAGTAGCGAGTGACCGCGTCGTGCGATAACAAAACTGCCAACAGTTATTATTATTGTTATGATTATTTTTAAAATACTATTATTATTATTGTTTTGAGTGACCGCGCCGTGCGATAACAAATCTGCTACTAATTATTATTATTGTTATGATTAATATTTTAAATACTATTATTATTATTGTTTTATTAATATTATTATAATCATTTATTATTATTAATCTTAAAATTATTATTAAAGATTAATAATAATAAATAATTATAATAATATCAATAAAACAATAATAATAATAGTATTTAAAATATTAATCATAACAATAATAATAATTAGTAGCAGATTTGTTATCGCACGGCGCGGTCACTCAAAACAATAATAATAATAGTATTTTAAAATTATTATTAAAGATTAATAATAATAAATAATTATAATAATATCAATAAAACAATAATAATAATAGTATTTAAAATATTAATCATAACAATAATAATAATTAGTAGCAGATTTGTTATCGCACGGCGCGGTCACTCAAAACAATAATAATAATAGTATTTTAAAAATAATCATAACAATAATAATAACTGTTGGCAGTTTTGTTATCGCACGACGCGGTCACTCGCTACTTTGGTAGGGAGCGATTGTGTCAGCATGTATAAATAGCAACTGTTTCGACTCGCCGCTCACTTAGCGGTCAGCCGCCGTAGAGTCTATATTACCTGATGATGCCTCGTGTAGAGGCGAAACACGTGTCGTATTATCGTCGATGGTGTGTCTTGCCTGGAATAGTGGTGTTGAGAGTAGTGGTGCTTGGTATAGTGGTGACGGAGTTAGTGTATGCAATTGAGGGAAGGCGGGAGGTGCGCTTCATTCCAGGTAAGACACATCATTTTATATGTTTTGCGGAAAGTTGCAAAGAAATTTATATTTTTATTTTTTATTACTCTTTGAGTATTCAACCAACTA
>CAJQZP010000617.1:0-21241 GCA_907164705.1 Parnassius apollo
AATTAGCGCTCGATTACTTCCAAAACCGATGTCACCACATCTTCCGTATTATAAACAAATGCAATGCACAATGATGTCTAATGTTTCACATTACATTGCTTGGCGAGTTTGTCAACGTCGCGTGTGCCGCGTATTACGGTAGAACAGAAGCAGCAATGGTAATTGTACAATACGAAAAGTAATAAATGAGTTTGCAAAGGTAAATGTCATAGCAAAGTATTCATCTAGATGTAAATTAATTAAAACAATGATAGTTAGTAAATAATCAACTTTCTTATGAAATGTTATGCCTTTATTAGTTGAATTACACGTCCTTGATTAGTTTTTACAACTAATTATGCTACAGTTCACCATTATAATAACATAAATTCACGTACGACGTAGCTCGCGCAACTAAATCACAAAATGGTGAATTATGTTCGTCAACCCATACATATAAGCGGCGACAAGGTCACGCGCCTATGCGACTTCTATTGTCTTATTATTACGATTTCTGTGTGACACACGTATATATATATATACGTGTTTCTAAAAGAACGTGCGCCCGCGCCGTGTGTTTGTGTGTGTGCGTACATTAGTGTTTGTGTAGTGAGAATGTTTTTCCTGTTTTGTCATTAGATGGTAAGACACATTTTCCGTCTAGGAGAGTCCGTTTGATTATGTACCACGTTCTTATCTACTTCTGCTGTCAAATAGCAGTGCCAGTACTGCTGTGTCCCGGTGTGATCAATACAGAGAACCAGTATAATTACAGGCTGGGGGGCATTCCATCTTAGTCCTGAGGTTACAACGCACCTGCTGCTTTGTTTGGAATCGGTTGCTGTTGTCCGTGACCTGCAGTCGCTACTTACCTTGGACACTTTTTACTTATCATATTAACTATATAAATAATAATATTAAATTTATTTATTAACCAGAAAAACACTTAGCCAAAATACAATAAGTTCTGTGACTCCCACACTAGGCATGGCCTGTCTCGTGGGGGTCAAACAAAAGATTTTACAATAGATCAAAGTGGCTATTTGTCGAAATTACGTAAAACAATTATGCGCAGCAAAGCAAAAATGACTTAAAATTTATGAAAAATTACAGACATAACAGATTCTAATTAAAAGGAGCGTGCGTGTAATTTTGTGTGTGTGTGTGTGTGTGTGTGTGTGTGTGTGTGTGTGTGTGTGTGCGCGTGCGTGCGTGCGTGCGTGCGTGCGAGCGAGCGAGCGAGCGAGCGTGCGTGCGTGCGTGCGTGCGTGCGTGCGTGCGTGCGTGCACACGACTGAATTTATTTATTTATTTATTTATTCAGGATAACAACAGCTTATTAATACTTAAACAATATTACTTAAATAATTAAACATGAAAAAGCCAATTATAGTTATCCCCAAAGTAGATAACCAAACATAATACTGAAAATCTAATACACTACAAAAGAAAATCGGTAAGAACTATTACTAAACAGTAACAAATTAATTGAAGTAATAATATTACCATCATGACGTACATATATATACAAGTACAGATGTATATACGTACAAAAGACATACATAATTACACTTACAAACACACATATATGAATCTATAAATGCAAATATACTTTGGTGTTATTGTTATTATATAAAATAGATAAAAAATTAAAAAGAGACACTAATATATACATACATACATACACAGGTACACATACATACATATATATATATACATATATATATACATACACATATATATACATAAATACATACATACATATACATATACATACATAATAACAGTATTAAACGAGGGCACAAATATTAATTTGGATACTATTTTAATTACAATTTACTGATTACCTTCAGCTGCATAGAATAAAAACTTGTTAATTTTATTTTTAAATCCACTTTTGGTATTATTAAAAGGATCAATTGCGCTAAATTTTTTGTCGTAAGTTGCTACTAAACGCGTTAGAACATTGTTTTTCCCATAATTGGTCGGGTGAAAGGGGATAGAAACTCTTTGTTTTACACAAAGAGTTTCTGGTATGTCTGGTACGTTTCAATGGGACATTAAATTTAATGAAAGCCAATAAGTCAGGGCAGTCAATTCCTCCGTGTAATATATCGAATAAAAGCCCCATATCCAGCAGAATACGTCTTTCTTCAAGCATTAACAGACCGTAAAATCTGCAATCGTCTCTATATGAAGAGCCAGAACGTCTAATTTTAAAATTTAGATGGGAAATGAACTTATTTTGAATCCTTTCAATTTTATGAACATATTTAGCATAAAATGGCGACCATATCTGAGAGGAGTACTCTAATATAGATCTTACATATGCGAAATATACTACTTTTAGACTTTGAGGATTAGAGAAAGGAAGACAAGTTCTTGCTACAAATCCCAAATTACGAAACGCTTTACTTCAAATAGCATCAATATGCTCATTCATTGACATACGGGAGTCAAAATATACGCCAAGATCGCGAACCACCGTAGTCCTCTCGATTACAACACCATTGAAATTGTATGAAAAAACTATGGGATTATTTTTCCGCGTAAATGAAATACACTGACACTTACCAACATTTACCGTGATTTTATTAGCGACATAGTAATGGTATAATATATTTAAGTCATTTTGAATTAGTTCACAGTCCTTGATAGTGCGTACACGCAGATATATTTTTTTATCATCAGCATAAAGTAAATGTTGAGAATTTTTTATATATTGACATATATCATAAATATAAGCGTTGTAAAAGAGAGGACCAAGGTGGGAACCTTGAGGAACATCAGAGGGAACCGTTACGAAATCTGACCTATAACCGCCTAGAACCACAGCTTGAGAGCGGTTAGTCAAATAAGATCTAATCCATCTCAGTAAGTCCCCATGAATGCCGAGGGACTGCAGCTTCTGAAGAAGTATGACGTGATCCACACGGTCGAAGGCTTTTTCAAAGTCGGTGTAGATCACGCCAACTTGACCGCCACCTTCCATTTCATGAAGAACGTAATTAGTGAAATTTGCAAGATTGGAAATAGTAGAACGCTTTTTCAGAAAACCATGTTGCGTACTCGGGATGTGTCTAACTATTGTAGCATAAATTTTATTAAATATAAGTCTCTCAAATATTTTAGCAATTGTACTGAGAATAGAAATTGGACGGTAATTATCAATTTTTGTTTTAGAACCTTTTTTATGAACCGGTATTATATATGCCTTTTTCCAAAGTGTGGGAAACACACATTCTCTGAGGGAAAGCTTAAAGAGCAACGTAATTGGATAACTAAGACTCTCGGCGCAGGCTGACAGAAAAACTGGAGGTACTCCATCGTAACCCGCTCCCTTATAGGTGTCTAAGTTTTTCAGATATGTTAGTATAAAATCCTGAGAAACGTCAATTTGAGAGATATCATCACTCCATGACGAAGAGACAGTATTACAAAAGTGTGAACTAGAATCAGTCAAAGGAGAATCAGCAAATACACTTTGAAAGAAGGCATTAAAGGCAGAGCAAATATCCTGTCCCTCCGTGTAAATAACGTTATTTAGGGTAAAATTACGAGGATAATTAGATCTTCCCTTTTTTAGACTTAATAAATTTCCAGAAATACTTAGGCGAATTCTTTAAATTTTTCTCAGTATTACGAATAAAGTCATCAAAACATTTTTTTTTGTTCTATGTAGTCTATCCCTGAGAAGTTTAAACTCCTCATAATCACGAGGGTTGTTAAATTTTTTCCATTTTTTGTGTGCCACGAATTTTTCACGAATTATTTTAATAAGTGCGCGGCTGTACCAACACGGGTAACGATTACTAATTTGGGAAGATAGTGGTACAAATAAAGTAAAACATTCGTGGAGTTTTTCATAAAAAATCTCAACGGCTTGGTCGACTGTATTTGTGTTTAATAATAATTGATCCCAGTCTACTCTTTTTAAAAAGTTATTTATGTTAACATAATTACATTTACGGAAATTGTGTTTTGAGTGAAAATGTTCTTTAAAAGGTTTTACAAAAATGTCTTGTATATCAATGGTAAAAGGTGGGTGTAAGGTGTCGACTTTAGACAAAGGGTCAGAATGGTTGATTTCCAAGCATAAGTTTGAGAAACATAGATCCAGTATATTGTTACAACGGTTGGGGAGCAAATTATATTGATTCATGCCAAAAAAACATAAATCCTCGGCCAAAACACTGGCAGCTTTTTGAATATCAGCTCGGCCAGAATGTATTGTCGACCATCCTGAGGAGCTCCATTTTAAACAAGGTACGTTAAAATCGCCAACTATAAGATAATGGTCAGAAGTGCCAGTAGGTAAAAGCGTTCAAAGTTATTTCGGAATTCATAAATACAATCGGTTAATATGTTATCATTTGGTGGTATATAAACTAAAATAATATTCAAGTTACAATTTGAATTGAGAAAACGTGCCGATAGACTCACACATAATGATTCAAATCCTTTACAATCCCAATCATTACGACGCGTAGCGCATAGTTCTCTTCGAGTACAGATCATTACCCCTCCACCCGTCCTTTTTTCCGTTGTTGCTAAGTCACGGTCACAGCGAAAAATATCGAACCTACCATCACAAACTTCGCTATCAAGAATATCACTCTGCAGCCAAGTTTCAGACAAAAGTATTAAATTATAATCACACGATAAAATATTATTATACAAATCTAAGCATTTCGTACGGAGGCCACGAACGTTTTGGTAAAAAAATATTTAACTTAGTAATATTCATAGTTAAGGAATAAATTTGAACTTATAAAGTTTTTTCATTAACTTCCCATACACTCGGGCCCCCAATGTCAAATAATAATTAACAAGAGTAATTAATTGGTATTTTATTTGTCTTAAAAAACCTAAACTTAATTTGATTTTATAAGTATTAAGGACGTATGAAAAATAATTAACGGTTAAGTAAAAATAAGTAAAAATGTTTATATTCTCAAAGTTAATTGTAGGAGTATGTTCCAAGTTTAATACTGGTATGAAATAGTAACGATTTATAAAATAATATTTAAAAGTTAGTGGGAAATAGGTAGAATAGAGTATTATTATATATATATATAAATAACAACAATAAAAAAATATAATATGCGAATTTAGATAAAAACAAATGGAATAAGATGATAATAAAAATATTATAACAATAATAAAATATTCCTTACCGTAGGATGTGGTACATAACATTATAAGTAATAACAAGTATTGATAAATTATATAATAACTACGAAGTCACATTAGATGAGCAAGTTTTATGAAGAATAAACTATAAAATAGTCAAATTACTTTTTGAAGATCTACAGAGTTTTTTATACACAAGGACGGACTAATATCATTCTTCCTAACAAAAATCTTGCCATCACGTATCCATACAAATTTGTATTGAGCGACTTTTGCTTTTTCCCTTGTACTTTTATATAATAACTTGTTGGCTGGTGTGAGATGTTCATTTAAGTAAATCTTCTTCATTTCACCAGGAAAACCTATATCACTCAACCTCAGTCCTTTCTTGGTACGAACAGCAGACAGAATGGTGTCCCGTAATAATTGAGAACTCAGCTTTACGACAATAGCTTTTGGACGTCCAGAAACCGCACTAAATGGGCGAGTTCTAGTAATATGGATAACGTCAGTAGAAGACAGCTCAACTCCCAGAAAATTAGTAATATTGCTTAAATAAAGGGACAGGTCTTCATTTGACTTTTCAGGGATGCCAGATATCTCAAGATTATTCCGTCTGGCCTGTTGTTCCATGTATTGAATTTTTAATTCAAGATTTTGTATCTGAGTGGATAATTCAGTGTTTTGAGAACTACAAACTTCTAGTGCTTGTAACCGGCTATCAAATAAGTCCTGTCTCTGAGAGGAACAGCTAAAAGACCTCTCCATTTCTGTGAGACGTATATTTGTTTCAGATAGCGATTTCTTCATTATGTCGTTATCGTCTGTCAATTGTTTTAAACAACTATTAATCTGAAATAAGTTTGAGGTAATATTTGATAGCTGATTGGTAAATGCCGAGTTAATAGCTTCTGAAATACTGTCAAAAATTTTATCATTCCATAATTTCGTCTGTTGCTCGAACCTACGCTCGAAACACGTGAACACATCTTTTCCAATTTCGCATTCCGGTTGCTTACGTTTGCGTATATTTACCAAAGATTCTTTGTCTACCGACACCGATATGTCAGGATTCGATGAGAATATGTTAGGCGGCGTGCGCTGGAGTGCCATTGTATATAACAAACAACGCAGACACGACCAATATTAGTTTCTCAGATTGCAGAAGACAAAGACGAAAAATAGCAACTGTTGTTATCTCGCGGGGGTGAGGTACCCCTCAGATGCGACCAGGAGCAGCGGCGCGAGAGAAGGTAAGAAACACTGATTTGTGGAGTATTAATAATTAGATGCCACTTATTTGCACGCAAAAAACAACTGTGTTACACTACTAATTAAACTGATATTAGTAAAAAGATTATGTGTAATAGCGCGGGGCAAAAGTTGTACACAACCACTCTCTTTACTAGCCGAACGATGAATGAAGTAAAACTTCTTTAGCTCCATCTGTATTTATATATGTTTATATATGCAAACATGTATAATATATACATGTATATACATATACTAATTTTCTACAAATATTTAAATTTATTATCGGTTTTCATTGATAAACTAATATTTTTGAATAGATATCTTTTATTTTGAATCATCATTTCCATTATTGGATACATAAGTAATTATTGTGGTTGATTGTAAAACCGAGACAATCGGTTTATCGTATGAGAATTAAAATTAGACAGATATCTAGAAAAACCTGAATCGGTTGTTGTTCCATATCTCGTGGTAGGCTCATTTCGCTTATTATTCATTTGTAGTTCTAATTTATCTCGTAGAAAGTTTACCAAGAGCTGTCCATCTTCGGACGCGAAATTATCATTGAAATCTCCTGCTAAAATTAGTGGCAACGTATGATCGTTTTCTCCTAATTCTTCAGAGCCTACTCAACCGTAAATCATAATATATATATATATATATATATATATATATATATATATATATACTCGTATATATATATATAGTACCCGGATGACCGAGCTTTGCTCGGTTTTTTTAAGTTACATTTATATACAAATTACATGAATAATAGTTTTTGATCTTATTGACATAATAGAAAAAACTGAACTGGTTATTTGAATAAAAAATCATGAGTGCAATTAGATTAATTAAAATTTTCGTATTTTTAAAAAATACTTAAAAAAGGGCTCGAAATAATAGATTATCTCACAAAAGAAGTGAACTTGAAAAAAAAAAGGAAAAAAAGTCGGACTCAAGAGGGGACCGACCACGAAATCCTCTACTATTACACTTAACAAAATACCCTTTTAAAAAAAAAACATATTCACTGTGTTATTGGGCGAAATGTAAAAAACTACCATTATCCATCGTCCAAAACACAGTGAGCAGCACATATATCACCAATTGATGATTAAACAATGTTAATTTCACGATTATATCGTAATAAAATGTCCATGTTTGAAGTTACTATATTCGAGGTATCATTTAATCTCTGATAAATTGCCACTCCTTCCAAACATTTTTACGCTTAAAATTCGCAATACAATTAAAATTCGGGATGTCAACACTTTCATCGTCATTTGACCAGGTTTCTGATAAAAACAAAAGATTGCTTGAATCAATTACGGGATCGTTCAAGTCCGACACGTGTTTTCTGAAACTTTGACAATTGAAAGTAACCATGGACAACTTTTTCATTCATGAAATCAAGAATCGTTCTTCCTAATGTTTACATCGTGTTTAATAATATAATCGGCGAAATTCATCTTGTAAAGATATGATCGATGTATCATTTTTTCGTCGCATTATCTTTTGGCACTATGTAGAGTCCTTCAATACTGGCATTCATAAACGACTTCATTGAATGTTCCACCTTTAGATTTATGAATTGTCATGACACATCCTGATACTAAAGGAAAATTATTTAGTTTTGCGTTTATTGTTTTGTTATTATTCATGGCAATGGTAGTATTCTGCGTTCTATTATGACGGCATGTTTATCAATGTTATGTGTCGCAACTAACGTTGTTCAAAACGACTATAAATCAATAGCACGCTACAGACTATAAACTATAAATTTCTAGCGCGCTATTAAATACGTTGCCGAAAGTACGTTACATTATATGTCGTTCGTTGGATAGACTGCTATATAAAACATTATTTTTTAATAAGTCACATTTTAGACTAAAATAAAATAAAGTAGTAAAGAAAAACCAATGAACATTCATTCATACTTTTCAGGCTTACGACTACCTATAATCGATGTTAACGTTATTTTAACCTTAATAAATTATAAATCAATAAAAGCGTATTT
The DNA here is from genome assembly GCA_907164705.1 of Parnassius apollo. Lineage (NCBI taxonomy): Eukaryota > Metazoa > Arthropoda > Insecta > Lepidoptera > Papilionidae > Parnassius > Parnassius apollo. The sequence goes on from CAJQZP010000617.1 coordinate 8,384, forward strand.
ATTAATTGTATATACAAATATCAACTATTTATAATATACACTATTATATACACTCTTGTATCTATATTACATATAAAAATATTAGGCTGTTTTTGTAGCAGAGAACCACGTCCTTTGTTCACCTATAAATATACTGTATACAGTAACTAAATAACATCGTTAGGTCGCGCGCGATGAATAGCGTGCTGCTAAAGCAAATTTGCGTCGCACGTTCACTCCCAAGAGCGCTGCTGCTAGAACTAATTGCCGCTAGATATAATTATTAATAGCGCCCAAGCGCCATAGCGCCATGGCGACTACTTGCATAGCACGCGCTATGCGCTATGGAAAGATAGCGCGCTATAATATGGTGCTATGCGTTATATAAACCACCATTAGTCGCAACGTAACCGGAAGCTTTAAGTCGAAATTTTTTCACCAACTTTTCGTTAATTCTAACTTTTGAGAACCTTACTCGTTTAACTTCATTTTGTTCGTTTTGTTCAATATGTACTAATTTACGAACTGCACCATTTGCCAGTCCATCTGATACATCAATGTTTGTGGTGATAATGTACTATTTATACATTTCGAAAGCAATTTCCTACGGTAAACCATCAGTATCGATAACCGACATTTTGTGTAATTCCTGTTTGAGAAAAGCTTCCTGTTCAGTACTTTGACATCCACAAAATAAATCTGTTGCTATTGATGCTATTTTATTATCTGCATGTAGCTATATCGTATTATTGTATTCATTGACGGAATTATTAGTAAGAAAGAGACGAATTCCACGCGGGCATAATTGATCAACCTGCTCCTTTGTCTCACGATAGAAATCACGATTCAATAATTGCTAATTCGTCATCTGTTAATATCATGTCATTACCGATTTTCGTGAATAATGATGAAAATATTGCATTACTTTGTCGCATGACTTCTGTCAATCGGTAAAATTTTAATCCTCGCCATAGTACTGGTCCTGCCATATTGGCTGTTTTTACAGGCGGCAGTTGCCGTAAATCACCAATGAAAATCATGTCTAATCCACCAAAATTCGTTTCAAAATTCCCTGTTATTTGTTTTAGTCTAGCATCAATTTGAGTTAATAGTTCTGCACCAATCATGCTCACTTCATCTATTATCAAGACTTTTAGGTATCTGAACAGTGTACGATATTGATTTTCCGTCTCAGTTGATAATGGAAGAAGTTTTGATAGCGATATTTTCAACGCAGTGTGTACGGTCGAACCGTCTATAGCAACTGCAGCCTTGCCTTGGTGCTTCAAATCTGTTTTTTTTTTTGTGCTTTATTAGCAACAATCTTCTTATAGCATGTAAATGTGTGTTTATGAGTTTGTAATTTGATATTTCCTGATGCTTGAGATGTTGAAACTGATAGTAAACTGTCTATTAATTGTATTACTTCACTGTTATTTTCATCAATCATATTATTTAAAGCATTTTCAAGCCACAGTAAAATATGCGTATGTGGACTTCCGCGATGCTGGAATTCAATACGTTTAAAGTATTCAGCAACTCTGTAGCGACCGAAAGGACTAAATTATTTGGATTGTAATATTGTTAGCAATACATTAACCAATTTATTGAAGTAGATGGCGCAAGTCAGAGCATCTTCGTTGACAAGTGTGCTTTTTTCAATGTAATTTAGTTCCGACGCAACAAGCTCTGAAATGTCCGTTCCATTGTTCGCCAATTTATACAACAGCTGTATCAGATCCGTCCATCCTATTTCATTGACGCTAAGTGTAATGAAAGCTGTTGGTCTGCCTTTCTGTCGAATCATCGCGAAAAGATCTTTTTTTCTTTGTGCCCAATACTAACTTGAATTTGGTATTGAACATAGGAAAACAAGATTCGATTCAATACAATTGCTGATGTACTCGTCTGATTGGATTTGATCTCTTGTTATGTTGGTATTAGGACCAATATGCTTAAATGCCACAGTCAAAGAGTCTCGAATCCGCAGTCTCATAATCTTCACAGCAGTATACACCAAATGATACGGAGTAATTGCTCGACGGTCAGTACGACGCAATTCACTGGAAGCCATCATGAATGATGTAGCTCTAATGTCTTCTTTAAATGTTCTAAATTGTCCCAAATAAATAGTTGGAAATGACTTCCGCGTGTTCATCAAATAATAAACTACGAGGAATATTGTTTTCCCCAGGTGTGTTCTTAAATATTTTTCGTCATTCCACAGAAAAATATGTTGCTGAGCTGTAATACTCTCCTCGATGGGAATATCTTCAGTGACTTCATCTATGTTACCTATTTGTTGAGTTTCTTCATCATCATCACTGAGGAATCCGTGAGTAATTGTGATATTGTAGTAATCATAAAGGGGCGTGTTTACCAAATACTGTAACCATATCTTAATACTTTTCTTATTAATCCTTGTAAATAGCTTGACTTGCGGATTCGTTTCTTTTGATATTAATGTAGATGCAATGATCATCGTTTATATCTCTTGGAAATTGATTCACCATTGTATCCACGGATACTGGCACATTGATAATCTGACCGTATATACCATATTGCCCATGCACATGCCATAGTCTTCGTATCTGCATAAATGGGAGACGAGGGGAAACTAATCTTTCCGAAACTAAGTCAAGTTTCGATGAATGTGCAAGAATTTCTGGATATTTAAACCATTACAATATTGGAATATTTTGTTTGTCAAGAGCAACTTTGCAAGTTGAACAAATCATTGCATCGCTAATGTTGTTGATATTCTGGAAAGTACAAAATTTATATTTGGTAATTTCTTCAAACATAAAGTACGTGCATACTTCGATATTACTTCAAAATAATATTATTTCTTACCGTTATTTTCTTCAATAGATCTTCATGTTTGTCAGATACTTTTTTTAAGTCATTTTTAAACCATAATCTATCGCAGACTGTACATGAATAACCAAATGGATTTTTCCGGAATTTTCATAAGCCTTTTTATGTTTTTTAATGTCGTCATACTTCAAAATCAAAGTGAGGTCTGATTGTTGTTCATTATTTCCCGATGGATTATTACTATGAACAGAGAAAAATAAAACACGTACGCGTATAATTAACTTTTTAACCCACTCGAGAGCTTTACAGCACCCATGGGAAGGACTGAACTGAGATGTTCAACGTCCAGATATCATAGTTAACCGCGGTTACCATAGATTAAAATTTAACTTTTGTTCCGATCTATATAGTATGAACTTATGGTATCATGAAGTCTTGCAGTTGTATGCTTGGGTTGGCATTTAATTTTATTTATTATAGGATCCCAAGCAAATGGTAAAAAAGACCCATACAGATAGATATTTAAACGGTGATTCTCACCACCATCCTTCACAGTTAGCTACCGTGGGTAAATCTTTGTTTTAGAGAGCACGAGGGATCTGTGACAGTAAACACCTGGCTGCCGAGCTCCAACACGTCAAGCAAGTTTTGCATGACAACAAGCTTCGGGTCCCGCGCCTACGTCACAGAGAACGAGTGAAAGCCGGCAACAGTCGAACGTGTACCTGCTGTACTGCCATATGTTAGAGGAGTCACTGACAAGATTGGCTACATCTTGAAGCGCGCTTCCATCAAAACATACTTCAAGCCGCCGAAGAAGATTGCTCAGTTTTTACCATCAGTCAAGTGTAATGTCCCTCTGCAAGATGCAGGAGTGTACAAGCTTGATTGTGAATGTGATCTCTCCTACATAGAACAAACTAAAAGATCAATTAAAACCCGCGTTAAAGAACATATAGCTGATGTGAAGAATCGACGCTCCGGGAAGTCTGCAGTCTGTGAACACGTACAGGATCGCCCCCGTCACTACATCAGATTTGATAAACCACAAATCCACGCTAAAGAACACCGATTCCTTCCAAGGATGATTCGCGAGGCTATAGAAATCAAAAAACATCCTAATTTCAATAGAGAAGATGGCTGGGTGCTACCATCTGCTTGGGATCCTATAATAAATAAAATTAAATCCCAACCCAATCATACAACTGCAAGACTTCAAGATACCATAAGTTCATACTGTATAGATCGGAACAAAAGTTAAATTTTAATCTATGGTAACCGCGGTTAACTATGACATATGGACGTTGAACATCTCAGTCCTTCCCGTGACCATGGGTGTTGTAAAGCTCTCGAAACGTCGGGTATTAAAAAGTTAAATATACGCGATAAATTCCGTAAAAACTAGTATTATTTCAATGTGTAGTGTTCGCGTAAATTAAGAAATCATTATATGTATTGAAACATAATGTATGAGCCTAATTTTTTTTTAGCAACAACACAACATATATAATTTCAATAATAATTACGATTCGATGTTGATATTATCATTTCTTCTATCACGATATTCTCGCGCACGTTCTGATTTTTTAATTTGTTGCTATGATTGTGAAATCCCTCTTCTAGTTAGCTCTGCGTATATGCTGTTTATTGTTGATGGACCAGCCCTTTGATTTACTTGCGACGATGATGTGCTGACTATAGCATCTAAATCTTGATCACTTTGCGGCTCCAACGGTATTTTCTTTGCTCTAAGTAAAAAAAAAATCCAAATAAGAGTTGCACGAGATTTCAAAGGCATAAGTTTTATAAATAAATTAATATTTACAATTTTTGTCTCTGTCGGTATTCTCGCATGCGTTGAGCTGCAGTTTTCGCCTGTTTTTTTGATGTTTCACTAACGCCTTTTTTATTCTTTAAAAAAAAATAAAAAACTATTACCTATTATTTTTTTTTTTTTTTTTTTAGTAAAAAAACGGACTTCTAACCCCTAAATACCCCCCCCACTCCCTTTTTATTACAAGACCTATTAATATTCCTATATCTTTTTTTATTTAATTTTTTAAAATAAAAATTTTTTTTTAAAAAAAAAAAAAAAAGTCGTGATTTCAGAGGGTCCAGGGTCTTGATTGTCTTCTGATGGACCAGCACTTCGAATATCTTCTGCAGCAGTTTCAACTATTGCAACTGGTTCCTGTTGTTGCTTACTTTGTTGCTTAAGCATTGCTTTTCGTGCTCTGAATTCTCGAACACGTTCCGCAGAAGTTTTTGGCCTTTTATTAAACCTATAATTTCATAATTTTAGTTTGGTAAATTTAGTAAATTATTATCAGAGTCATGAACGATTATAAAAATAAAATAGAAATTAATTTACCTATCTCCAATAATTTGTCTCGGTTTATGTACATGATCTATTGTGGGATTTACATCATCAACTTCCATTTGATTATTGTCATGTTCAATCACGAGTTCACCAATTATTTGTAATGGTAAACCTCTACAATTAATAAGTATTTCATTATTTACGTATTAGTTAAATTATGTTATTCTATTTTACAAATTTGCTGAGGTAAATTGTAGAAACGCGATGCCAAAATACGGAAGAATAACAAGGAAAAGGAGAGAGAGAGAGAAGAAAAGGAGAGAGAAAGAGAGAAAGAGAAGAAAAGGATAGAGAATCAAACGCGCCCCAATGTCGAGAGTAGAATGCCGCGTATTAGTAGAGGGAGAAAATAAACAAGGATAAAGGAAGGCTACATATGACACTACGACGCTAGCAACTAGTACGAGATACGCACTCACCTTCGTAATTCATTATCAGTTGATTGGGTCTCAGTAGGTTTAAAATCTTGCCCTAAATATGTTGTCACACACTTTTTATGCACAATTTCCGTACGTTTCTTCTTAAATGGTAGTCCTGGAGCACCGCTTTCATAATCTGAGTCTGTGTCAATTCCTTTCATAATTTGTTATTATTCACCCGAAAATTCACAAAACATGAACTTTAAAATGAATTTACAATTTTATTCACTTTAAACGTAGAATATTTAATGTATTGAACAAAATATTAATTCATAAAATTGTTCAAAACGAAATAAAATTACGAAAAATAACTAAAGAATCACCGTTCGCGTAACGCTAGTAAAGTCGCAAACGAACTACTGACTGAGATATATACATATTTCATTTACTGGCTATGAGAGGAAGAGAGGAAGAAAATGTGTGCGCGCACTGCTCTCTTGCTCCTACACTGTGATACAGACAATAGGCCTGCACTGTGCTTAGATATACGGAACTTAGATAACGGACTTTGAGAGGAGAGAAAGAAAATGTGCGCGCACACTGCTCTCTCTTGCTTATATCAGCCACTCAACTCCCGTTCACCTCGCCCGATCACACTTTTCGTAACGCTTTCGTCACGCATTCGCCAGCTTACTCCCCAAGTCAAGCGTGCGTAAAGGAGTTTTAATACAAACTTAGAGGAAAACGTTTTTTAACGCGGAGGAAGCAGTGGCTGCGTTTCATAATGCCGTCGAAGAGAACCCTAAGGACGAGTGGGCAAAGTGCTTTTCTCAGTGGTTCCATCGGATGCAGCGATGTATTGATGTGAATGGACCCTATTTTGAAACGATATATTAAAACTAATAACTTGCTAGTTTGTTCAGTTTTTGATTTTCTAAGAACTTTCAGTGTTAGTTTCTAAGAATTATCTGACATTTTTCTTCCATTACGCCATTAGCTATGGATAAAAAAAAATGAAGCCGGAACATAATATATTTCTTAATAAGTAAATTGCAATTTATGTAAATTTTGGTAATAGTTTGATACAATTTATGACAATATAGTAACGTATTGTACTATGTATTCATCCGAAAATAAAAATCATCTCCTATTTTAATAATGATGAAACATGAAAAAAAAACTGATCTTTTTGACAGAATTTTTGACATAAACATTTATTAATTTTTTTAATCAATTTTTTGACTTTTTAGATATTTGACATTTATATATAAACATTTACCTACATTTTAGTTAAAAAAATTGACATGTAATATTTATTGTAATCTAACAACTTGACGCTAAAATATTTTTGAATAGGTACCTGCATAATTCATTTTCTTCAATAAGTTACTTCACTAAATTGTATTAATAATTTTTTTGTTTACTGTAAAATATTGCACGCCATTATCATGGTAGAATATAAGGTCTCGTTAATAACTAATAACATCATATTATTATGTACTACATTCTAGCAATAAATAAATTTGAATTAAATTTGAGTGTCACCCTCGTAGCAGTGCCCGCCACTGCTGTGTCGGGACACACTGTGGGGCATTCCATCTTAGTCCTCTGAGCCTAAAACGCACCTGCAGCTTTGTTTGAAATCGGTTGCTGGTGTCGGTGACTTGCAGACATTTTAGTTGACTTTTTTGTTCACTTTGACATTTTAGTTACACAAAAAAAATGTATGAAAGAATATAGAAAGTATAACTTACTTGTGCCCTCGTCAGCTAGTTTTGTCCTCTTCTTTTTTGTATTTACTTCTGTAGTTAATTTTCGTTTGTCACATACATTTGCTCCTCCATTCAGTTTGTTATTTAAGTTTTTGTTCACATACAATTTTATATTCTCAAGGGTTACTGAAAATAAAAAAGAAACAAATTAGTTCGTGCAACACTGTGCAACAGTATATGTTGATTCGAAGACTTGATTTGGCATTACCACTCACTTATTTATCTTCTTATAAAGTTTAGTTACAAACTAGAGCCGTGGTAGCTCAGTGGTTAACGCTCGCTGTAAATATAACAGAACGCGAGTAACCCGGGTTCGACCCCCCCGGCACCAATGAAATTGTTAATTGCTATTTTAAGTGCTGATTTACCACGTGCTCGGCGGTGAAGGAAAACATCGTGAGGAAACCTGCATGTCTGAGGAATAAGAAAAAAATATTTCGAAGACATGTGAAGTTCGTCAACACGCATTTGGGCAGCGCGGCGGACACTTCCTTGCCCTAAACCCTCTCAGAAATGAGGGGAGGCCTGAGCCCAGCAGTGGGACGTATATAGGCTGTAACTTTACTTTTTTTTTACAAACTTTATAAGATAAATAAGTATGAAAATTAGCTTTTGATTAATGTATTATTATTGTGTTTTAAGAGTAAGGGTGATAAAGAGCACACAGTTCACCTGATAGCAAGTGGAAGCCAAGGCCCATAAACATCTACATCTACCCTCGATTAAGAATCGAAATGCAGATACGTTGTCACCCCTGAGGACTAAAATTTAATGCCTCATTTCCAGTAAAATTAGTCTGCGGTTTTCCACACACACCATACGATACACAGCAGCACTAAGCTACTATTTTATGCTGGTATTCTGTGAGAGCGTGATCATTGCTCAGTCGAGCTGACCCATTCGTGCTACAACTATACTACTAATATAATTGCAGCATGGCTCTACCACGTGACAAAATGTTATTATGCTGTATATTGCTTTTCTGGGTTTTGTACCGAATCAGTGGTTAAAGCTTAAATGATTTTCAATAAATGTTCTTGTAATCTTTTTCTATAAATAAAAATCGATTGTTGTCTCTTGGTCTCATTAAAACTCAAAAACGGCTCGAACGATTTTGATGAATTTCTGTTTTGTATGTGTTTAAATGGGTCCTTAGAATAGTTGAGATTCACATTTGGACCCGCGGTAGGTGGCCCTGTTGACGGGATCCAAAAATCATTCGTGCGAAGCCGGAACAGATCACTGGTATTGAAATTGAATAAAATTATTCTTTTCTATTATATATAGACATATAGACGGCTCCGTGGTGCAGTGGCTTAGCAATGAGTGGCTGCGCTGGGGGCCGCGGGTTCGTATCCCGCACGGAACAAGTATTTGTATGGCATACAGATAATTGTTCGGGGTCTGGATGTTTGCACTTGTGCAATTTGTGTTTGTAAACTGCCTTCACGATACAGGAGAAAATCCTAGTGTGGGTATATCTTTATTATTTAAAAAAAAATCTATTAGAACACAACAAAGCATGCACTGTTTCTTACCCATATGGACTCGTAGGCAGAAAAAGACTGGGCAAAGGCCCTTTCATTGCCGAGAGGGTTAGATTTAAAAAAAAAACTCTAAGTCAATTCATTTCCTTACCAATGTGGTTCTTCTTGGTGTAGTCCTCCAACGTTTCATTACTTTCGATCTCATTGTCTGTATTTGATTCCGATTCTAATTTAACACTCATCACATCTGAAATTAAATCAGCTTTGTACATTTTTGTAACCACAAGGAAAAGTAAAAAAAAACGTCGAGTGCAATTTTTTTTGCATTATTATTAGTTCCTATATTAACAAGCTATTATTAGCTTCACATATATCTAAACTATGTAACAGAATTTTTATGTAATTTTCACGTATTACGTATGTGATGCCTGTCAGCAATTGACAATACAGCATGTCAACTCTGGGTTACCCAATGAACCTGGTGCCTCATCTTCCCGTGGCCACTAGCATATTTGCATACTTTGTGGAAGTTTATTAGACGAGTTATTTTTATTTTTCCGTCTAAAATGATAGGACACATTATTCTTTCGTTTTGGTCGTGGAATTTCATTGTTCTGCTCCTTAATTTAATTATTCCATCGTATCCAATGTAAACGTCGATTTTCTTAAGTCGACTCGAATTTTCTAATGGCTCTTCCGACTTCAGGTTTCTTATGTCTGATGCAAAACTATCGCTCTGGCATATTTTTATTAATATCTCTTCGGCCTTTTTTAGGTGTTCTGCTTCTAGGGGTAGGTATAGGCGCTTATTTTCACTTCTGCTGGTCGACGGGCGAGATAGACGAGCCGTGTAGTGGCGGTTAAGAATATCCACTACCCCATATCTTCCCGTGGGTGTCGTAAGAGGCGACAGAGGGAGACAGGCAGGAGATGGGCAGCAGCGTCTTCCTGATGACAACTGTGACGTAATAAAAAAACTGCGGTTGCCAACCCGCTCGCCAAGCGTGGCAACTATGGCAAATACCCCCAATGAATAAATACACAAACAGACGGCCCCCAGTCCCCGGCGGCCCCGCTATTCCTGGCTACGGTGGCGACCATGGTAACGGCGGGGCAGGGGGTGCTAAGAATCTCCGGTGGAGGTTCGGTTGCCACCTACGACGACTCGACCTGGCAACATATAACGCACGCACCCTGAGGACTGACGAGAAGATACTGGAGCTGGAAGAAGAGGTAGACAAGTTGCGCTGGCATATTATTGGATTATCCGAGGTCCGAAGAGAGGGGGAGGACACGGCAATCCTCGAGTCCGGCAACTTGTTCTATCACCGGGAGGGCGACCATCTGTCCCAAGGAGGTGTCGGATTTATCGTCCACAAATCTCTCGTCAACAACGTTGTAAAGATTGGGAGTGTGTCGACGAGGGTCGCGTACCTGATACTCAGAATCACCAAACGGTATTCGCTGAAGGTCATTCAGGTTTACGCACCAACCTCGGCACATCCCGATGAGGAGGTGGAGGAAATGTATGAGGATATTTCCAGAGCCATACATTCCTCCAAAACCTACTACACGGTGTTGATGGGAGACTTCAACGCAAAACTGGGCACAAGAGAAAGCGGTGAGCTGAAGGTAGGGAAATTTGGAGTAGGGCAACGGAACCGAAGGGGCCAGCAGCCGGCCGACTTTATGGAGAAAGAGGGACTCTTTATGATGAACTCTTTCTTCCAGAAGCGGCCCCACAGGAAGTGGACCTGGTCGAGCCCCGACGGTTCGACAAAAAATGAGATTGACTTCATTATGACGACCAGACGCCAACTGTTCAGTGATGTCTCAGTGATCGCAAGGGTGAAAACTGGCAGCGATCACCGAATGGTTAGAGGCACACTGAACCTAAACGTTAAGTTGGAGAGGTCTCGTCTAATGAAGTCAACGCTCCGTCCCCCTCGTGCTCTAATCCAGAATCCCGAAACCTTTCAGCTCGAGTTACGTAACCGCTTCCAGTGCCTAGAAGATTGCAATGCAGTGGACGATATGAACGACAAGCTCGTGGAAACTGTCCATGCGGTCGGAGCTAAGTTCTGCAAGACCCGCCGCAGAAGAACACAAAAACTCTCCGATCACACTCTTAATCTCATGGCTGTTAGACGGGAGATGAGGCTGCAATCGTCAACAGATTTGACAGCATACAGGCAACTGAACAGACAGATCTCCAAATGCATACGGCGAGACTTACGCAACTTTAATACTTCTCGTATTAAAGAAGCGATCGAGCGGAACCAGGGCTCCAAAGTCTTTGCCAGAGATCTGTCTGCCAGAAAGAGCCAACTGTCAAGGCTGAAGACTGAGTGTGGCAACATCGTTTCCGGGACACCTGAGATTTTGAGTGAGATTGAGAGGTTCTATGGGCAGCTGTACACATCATCGTTGGAGCCACACGCAAGTGTGAGTAACGATCCAAGAGCAAGTCTTATCCGACACTATTCCGATGATATCCCGGACGTCAGTCTAAGCGAGATTAGAATGGCTCTCCAGCACTTTAAAAACGGCAGGGCCCCAGGCGAGGATGGAATTACAGCGGAGCTTCTGAAAGCGGGTGGAACACCGGTACTTGAAGTCCTTCAGAAGCTCTTCAATTCCGTCCTCCATGGTGGCACTACTCCAGAGGCGTGGAGCAGAAGTGCGGTGGTCTTGTTCTTTAAGAAAGGCGACAACGCTCTCTTAAAGAACTACAGACCGATTTCCCTTCTGAGCCGCGTCTACGTGCTGTTTTCGAGAGTCATTACGAATCGTCTCGCACGCAGACTTGACGACTTCCAGCCTCCCGAACAAGCCGGTTTCCGAAAAGGCTTCAGTACCATAGACCACATACATACCCTGCGGCAGATTGTACAGAAGACTGAAGAGTACAATCTGCCACTTTGCCTGGCGTATGTGGACTATGAGAAAGCCTTTGATTCCGTCGAAATTTGGGCGGTGCTACAGTCCCTTCAGCGGTGCCAAGTTGACTGTCGGTATATCGAAGTGCTGAAGTGTTTGTACAGTAGGGCTACGATGGCTATCCGAGTACAGAACCAGAGCTCGAAACCTATCCAACTGCAGAGAGGTGTAAGACAGGGTGACGTTATATCCCCGAAACTCTTCACCGCTGCATTGGAAGACGTTTTCAAGCTACTGGACTGGAAAGGATACGGTATTGACATCAATGGCGAGTACATCACTCACCTTCGATTTGCCGACGATATAGATATAGTCCTTATGGCAGAATCGCTGGAGGACTTAAGCACTATGCTCAATGACCTCAATAGTGCCTCCCAACGGATAGGTCTTAAGATGAACATGGACAAAACAAAGATCATGTTCAATGTCCATGTCACACCTATGCCGGTAGTTGTTGGGAGCACTATGCTCGAAGTTGTTGACGAATACGTTTACCTGGGACAAATAGTCCGACTAGATAAGTCCAACTTCGACCGAGAGGTCAATCGACGGATTCAACTCGGCTGGGCAGCGTTCGGGAAATTACGGCATATCTTTTCGTCAGGTATACCTCAATCTCTAAAAACTAGATTGTACAACCAGTGCGTGTTGCCAGTGATGACTTACGGATCTGAGACGTGGTCCTTCACTGCTGGCCGTATGAGGACGCTTAAGGTCGCTCAGCGAGCTATGGAGAGGGCTATGCTCGGAGTTTCTCTGCGTGATAGACTCAGAAATGAGGATATCCGCAGTAAAACCAGAGTGACCGACATAGCCCAACGGATTAGTAAGCTGAAGTGGCAATGGGCCGGCCATATAGCTCGAAGAACCGATAACCGATGGGGAAGAAAGGTTCTCGAGTGGCAGCCTCGTACCGGTAGGCGTAGTGTAGGGCGACCCCCCACTAGATGGAGTGACGACCTGGTAAGACATGCAGGAAGTCGATGGATGCAGGTGGCTCAGGACCGTGCTTTGTGGCATTACTTGGGGGAGGCCTATGTTCAGCAGTGGACTTGTGAAGGGCTGTAATGATGATGATGATGATGATGGTCGACGGGATTGAGGTGTGCGCTTCTTTCTTCTGG
>CAJQZP010000618.1:0-20886 GCA_907164705.1 Parnassius apollo
ACCATCAGGCGAACTGTTGTAACGTTGCACGTACATGTATGCATAATTATAATTAAACGGTTTATTAAAATTAAATAAACATTTAATAAACTAAATAAAAATAAAATAAAAGTTATTAACAAAAATAATTCTATAATTAACTTAGGTATCCTATTAATAAAACAAATCAGTAAACTAAAAGAACGAATTAAATAATAAATCAAATATTAAAATATTGTATTTCGAACAAACACTCTGACGATTCGTTACTCTATGCGCTTTGCAACTCTCGCGTCAGAGTTTTACCCGGCCGGTATCATTCCACGGCGTCGCGCTCCCGGTGATTCTCCGCCCGAGCGACCTGGGAGGCGCACACTACCACTGCAGCCGCGTTCACAAGCTCTGCTTTGTGTCCTCGTACGCGCTTGCAAATTTTAATCCCATTTTGGAAAAAGTTTAAAATAATATAATAATTCCGGCACTGTGGCCGTATAGTTTTTCCGTTAATTCTCGTCACCGAGACCTCCGTATCGTCTTGCACCCCGTAAGGGGTGCAATTTTACGACTACAACCGTGGCGGTCGTCCTTCTTAAGAGGGCCTAGGCCTCCCCTCGACGCCGCCACCGCCACAGCCAGCTGCCCACGGCGCTCCCCGTGAACAGTCCAACCCCCCCGGCCCTGCTCGACCACCTCGCGGCCACATAGGGGGAGTACCTGACCCTGCCAGTGAAGCCAGACGGGCACTTTTTTTAAATTATCGGAACCACGCCCACGACCTTTTCTTTTACCAATATATAATTTTTTTTTTTAGGACTGGTTGTTGCCTTATTTTAAACACCACCCGCCACACTGGCGCCCATAAACGTGGTAAAAAAGGTCTGGTTTCACTGCGTAGGAGTAGTTGGTGTTTGTGTCGTTTTGTGTTTGTGAAACGTTTTTGTTTTTTTGTTTTTTGGTTGCAGCAACTAATGTGTACGAATTTCATTATTGTGTTTGTTTTAGGAATTTTATTGAATTTCAATTGATTTATTTATTTACTTGTATTATTTGAGAGATCATAAACTTTAATCCCTAACTAAGAATTTGTTTAGTTTCGAATAACTTTTCGTAATCACTCTATGCCGTGCACTACCCTATGTTGTTTACGTTCTATCATTGTACAGAGTAGTTAGCGTGCAGAGTGGTCACTGTGTAATCTGTGATAGGGTAAATTTAGTATTGTTCCGAGGTATTACTATTCTATTCTGCAGTAGGTTTTTTTTCTCGTGGTTTTTTTTTTCTGTGATATTATTATTATTGAAATTTTATGAATGGTAACTATTCCCTATTGTTGCTGCAGAACTCTAGTTCAGTTGAGTCACGCATGCGTTGGTAGTATTTTAAATTATTCAATCAATTGTTTTTTATTTTAATTCTTGGGCATATTATTATTATCTTGTTGTTGTTTTATTTAATTGTTCGAGTACACATTAGTTGCGTATTTTAATTTTTTGTTGCGCTGCTTCTTTTATTTTGGTGGCAGTTGCTTTATTCTTTTTACTGCTTCTTTTATACGCCAATCGTTTTAGTCAACCAGAACGTTCTTAGTACCTGATATTATAATTGTAACGGAACGGAGTAGATTAAGTCAGTAACGACTCAACACTTACCTCTTTGCGGTTATACGCGTGTTATAATGGCGCACTCGGTTAAATTCCTATCGTTGCAAAAGTCGGAGTTAGAATACGAAGTTGCCATTAGAGGTGCCACCCCGGCTGACACAGTCAGAGAGTTACGCGAGCAGATTGCTAAATTAGGTCCACTCTTTCCTTCGGAGGACATTCTCGAGAGCGTTTTGTCTGTCGGCGATGATTTAAAGGGAGTCAGCGATGCTTTAATTAAGCTAAGAGCATATATCGAGGCGCCTAGCGATGGGAATGCGTTGCTTCGTGCTCGCAACCTCATTAACCACCTCCATCATCGACTCAACCGTATAGTTTGTGATAGCACGACCCAGCAAGGGGTGGTGGATACGTGTGTTTCGGAATACAGGCAACTTTTGGAACGCTATAATGCTATTACTGCTACTGATTCCACCCCTTCTCTGGCATCTAGAGACCCTCAGTCTACTGCTGCTTTACCTCTCAACGTTAACGTAACTTGTGAGCGCGGCGTGGCTAGTGAGTTCACTAAGTTTAAGTTCGACGGCAAATCTTGCGTTCGTGCATTTATCCAGCGCATCAATGAATACAGCCAGTCGAGGAATATACCGGGGGAAAAACTGCTGTCTTACTGCGCTGAGATTTTTACCGGCGATGCCTTGCATTGGTATCGTGCCATTCGGGACCAGGTATCTAATTGGGACGAGTTAGTTTCCCTTCTTAGAGAAGATTTCGACCAGGCCGATTATGATTACAGACTCTTGTCGGAGATTCGGGCCAGAACTCAGGGCGAGTCTGAAAATATAACTACTTACATTTCTATTATGAATGTGCTATTCTCACGTTTGTCCAAGAGCCTGTCTAACGAAGACAAACTTGAGATCATTTTACATAACATCCGCCCATGCTACGCCAGCACCTAAGCTTCTGTCCCGAAGATCTCAGACCTCGACACCTTGCGTTCGCTCTGTCGTAATTACGAGAACATTCAGGCTCGCCTAGTGGGATTCCACGAACCTCCGAAGGTCTCTTCAGGAACACTGGCGCCAGAGTTTGCTTACGCTGGTCAGTCTGCAAGTAGGTTTAATCAAGGCAGCGGCCAAAGTTTCAATAAAAGACCTTACAATACCTTTTACAATAGAAGCAACAATAATTACAATACAGGTAATAAAACTTATACTAAAAATAATAATTATGTGCATGCGGTGCAACAGCAGTACCAAAAGTCTCCTTATTGTCCTAGGTGTCGTAATAACACCCACAACCTTCGTCAATGCAAAGCAAATAGGGATAGAATATTTTGTTTTGTTTGTGGCGAGGAAGGCGCCAAGTCACCAGACTGTCCGAAGTGTGGCAAGGATAAACCGAGCACTTCAAAAAACTGATAGACCAGCAGAATTGTACTGAAGTCCTGCCACCCAAGTTTGACCAAGAGGATTGGCAGAGCTGGCTTAACACTGTTAATGTTTTCTTATAAAGTTTATACAATTCTGCTGGACAAACCATTGCATGATCCTAGACCTTACGCTTGTGTACAAATCAATGATTTTAAGCTATTTGGCCTCTTAGATTCAGGCTCAGCTGTGTCCATTTTAGGTGATAAAGCTTATAGGAAGCTAGAGGAACGGGGTTTGCAGCTCATAGGGACAACTTAATTACAGTCACGGCTGCTGGGGGTCAATCTATGACCAGCATTGGCTATATGTTTCTCCCTATAAACTTTGAGAATGAGTACCATATAATTAAGTCATTTGTTGTGCCAGACATCAATATTGATCTCGTCTTGGGGATCGATTTTTGGCGCGAGTTTAACATTTTGCCTAGACATTTCTCAAGCATTACATTTTCTAATGCCGCAGTATTGAATGCTAGCCTTAGTACCGATTCTACCACTTTCATACAAGCGTATGACCACTTAACTGTTTCGGAGAGATCAGTGGCGGATGACATCATTTCTCAATTTAGCGACATTTCCGCCGAACGTCGGGGTTTGGGCGAGACGAGTTTGGTCACTCACCGTATTGATACGGGAGATGCTGAGCCAGTTCGTCAAAGGTACTATAGGTTGTCTCCAGAGAAGCAGCGGATCCTTGCCGAGCAGGTCGACGAGATGCTGGCTCTGGACGTAATTGAGCAGTGCGAAAGTGCTTGGTCATCACCAGTTCTCATTGTTACGAAGAAAAACGGTCAGCCTCGGTTTTGCCTCGACAGCCGCAAGCTCAATTCCATCACGAAGCACGACGCCTATAGTCTACCCTACATTTCCGAGATCTTGGATAATCTTCGCGATGCTCGCTACTTATCTAGTATCGATTTATCCAAAGCCTTTTGGCAGATACCTATAGCACAGGAGGACCGGGACAAGACTGTTTTTATGTGCCTAATCGCGGTACCTATCGTTTTAAGCGCACTGCTTTTGGTTTAACTAACGCCCCGGATACACAGCAAAGGTTGGTTGATCTGTTATTTAGGGAATTTGACCTCAAAGTCTTTGCATACCTAGACGACATTATTATCGTCTCAAACGACTTCAATTCCCATGTTTCCCTGTTACTTCGGGTTCTTAATAAGCTGAAACAGGCCAACCTCACTGTAAACCTAGAGAAATGTCAATTCTTCCGCAGTCAGCTCAAATACCTGGGTTACGTCGTTGATAGTAGTGGTTTACGTACCGATCCTGAGAAGGTGGAAGCAATCCTCAATTACCCGACACCTACATGTCGTAAGGACGTTAAGCGCTTCCTCGGGACTGCTACTTGGTATCGTCGTTTCGTCCCCAATTTTAGTACCATTGCAGGCCCCTTAAACAAGTTAACTTCGAGTAAGAAGGGTGGACCACCTTTTGCCTGGTCTGCCGAAGCTGATGCTGCCTTCAAGAAACTTAAGGAGTGTTTAGTTTCCGCTCCTGTTCTTTCCTGCCCTGACTACGATAAGCCATTCGAAGTACACACCGATGCCAGCAATTACGGCGTGGGTGCGATGCTGACGCAGACTATAGATGGTAAGGAGCACCCCGTTGCTTATATGAGCAAGTCGTTGTCAGCAGCAGAGAGGAACTACAGTATAACGGAGCGTGAGACATTAGCTGTCGTCATCGCCCTGGAGCACTGGAGGTGTTACTTGGAGAACGGTAGGCCATTCACTGTCTATACTGATCACAGTGCGTTAAAATGGTTTCTGTCTCTCAGGAACCCTACCGGTAGATTAGCTCGCTGGGGTGTTAGATTGTCCTCATTTCATTTAGAATTCAAGCATCGTAAGGGTGTGGACAATGTGATCCCCGATGCCCTCTCTAGAGCTCTTCCTGTCTCGGCGATTAGTACTTCCGGTTCGAACATGGTGACATCGGATTCTTGGTACAAAAATATTTATAATTCTTGCCTTTCTAAGCCGCAAACTTTCCCGAATTTCATTATCAAGGATGGCAAGTTATTCAGGCGTGCCAAGAATAATCACTCACTTTCATCCGAGTTCTTATGGAAGGAGGTTGTACCTTTTGAGCTACGCGAGCAGGTGATCAACGAGAATCATGCGGAACCCACGGCTGGACATCTCGGCGT
This sequence comes from Parnassius apollo, assembly GCA_907164705.1. NCBI lineage: Eukaryota > Metazoa > Arthropoda > Insecta > Lepidoptera > Papilionidae > Parnassius > Parnassius apollo. The sequence goes on from CAJQZP010000618.1 coordinate 5,180, forward strand.
TTTTAAAACATACCATCGTATTGCCTTGCGCTACTTTTGGCCTGGTATGCACCAGGACGTGGTGAAGTTCGTTGCCTCCTGCGAGAAGTGCTTGTCTTACAAGGCTCAAAATCACCAAACCTTGGGAGCAATGGGCCGCCCGAAGCAGTGTTCTAGGCCATTTCAAATGATTTCAATTGATTTGATGGGCCCCTTGCCTGTCACTAGGAAGCAGAACACTTATATCTTCGTAGTCACATGCTGCTTCTCGAAATATTGCCTAATTTTCCCATTAAGAAGTGCTACTGCCACTACAGTCACGAAGTTACTGGAAGAGTCTGTTTTCCTCGTCCATGGTGTCCCTCAGACCATATTTTTGGACAATGGCGGCCAGTTTATTTCGAAGGTCACTGAGTCACTTTTCCATCGTTATAAGGTCCCTAACGTGTTCTTCACGCCAAAGTACACCCCTCAAATTAATTTGGTAGAACGACATAATCGTTCAATTATCACGTGTATCTCAACTTTCGTGGACAACGATCATCGCAGTTGGGATACATATATTCCGAAGGTTCAGTTCGCCCTCAACAATTCGGTGAGTGAGGCGACTGGTTTAACTCCATCCTTCCTGGTGTTCGGCAGGGAGCTCGTTACATGTGGCTCGCATTATTTAGATAACGATTTAGGCGATGAGGTTTTATTCCTTCCCCGTGACATCTACGCGGAGGATTTGGGTTGTCTTAAGGAAGTTTTCGATACTGTAAAGGCCAAATTGTGGCATGCTCATGCTAAAAACTCAACCCACTATAACCTTCGGCGCAAGCCTATGGAATTTAACATTGGTGACACTGTAATGAAACGCGCATATGTTTTAAGTGATAAGGATAAGTTCTTTAGTAAAAAACTTGCGCCAAAATTTATTAAATGTCGCGTCATCGGTAAAAAGTCACCCCTAGTTTACATCCTGGCTGACATGTCTGGGAAAGATATTGGCACCTGGCACATCAAGGATTTGAAATTAACAGGACACAATACTTAGTCATATATGTATACACTTTTTTTTTAAAGTGGTACTTCCCCGTGTGGTGTCGGGTTAGAATAGCACCACCCCATTTCTTCCTGTGGGTGTCGTAAAAGTCGACTAAGGGATAGGGTAGTAGTGTGTTGTGGGAGATGGGCTAGCAACCATCACTGCAATATCACAAGATCTCCATGTTACACCTACAAGTACACTTAATTAAGTTGCATGTGTTCTGCTTGTTACTTAGGAATACACTAGCGTTATATTTATATATATACATGGTGCTCGTTTTACCCTGGTCACACTTTTACATCTTTAGCTCTAGGTATTCGTATGGGTCTTCCAGTCTAACCGATGCTGGAACACCTTGCCAAATGACAGGATGCGTCAACTACCCTATTGATGTTCGTTGACGCTGATATAATCGCGTGAAGTATGAGAGATGTTGTATAAAAGGATAATGCGAATACATAACAATTTAGAGCGGATTTTATTAATTAAGAATAATAAAATCCTTATGTAGCGCGCGGGGTACTGTAACGTTGCACGTACATGTATGCATAATTATAATTAAACGGTTTATTAAAATTAAATAAACATTTAATAAACTAAATAAAAATAAAATAAAAGTTATTAACAAAAATAATTCTATAATTAACTTAGGTATCCTATTAATAAAACAAATCAGTAAACTAAAAGAACGAATTAAATAATAAATCAAATATTAAAATATTGTATTTCGAACAAACACTCTGACGCTTCGTTACTCTATGCGCTTTGCAACTTTCGCGTCAGAGTTTTACCCGGCCGGTATCATTCCACGGCGTCGCGCTCCCGGTGATTCTCCGCCCGAGCGCCCTGGGAGGCGCACACTACCACTGCAGCCGCGTTCACAAGCTCTGCTTTGTGTCCTCGTACGCGCTTGCAAATTTTAATCCCATTTTGGAAAAAGTTTAAAATAATATAATAATTCCGGCACTGTGGCCGTATAGTTTTTCCGTTAATTCTCGTCACCGAGACCTCCGTATCGTCTTGCACCCCGTAAGGGGTGCAATTTTACGACTACAACCGTGGCGGTCGTCCTTCTTAAGAGGGCCTAGGCCTCCCCTCGACGCCGCCACCGCCACAGCCAGCTGCCCACGGCGCTCCCCGTGAACAGTCCAACCCCCCGGCCCTGCTCGACCACCTCGCGGCCACATAGGGGAGTACCTGACCCTGCCAGTGAAGCCAGACGGGCACTTTTTTTAAATTATCGGAACCACGCCCACGGCCTTTTCTTTTACCAATATATAATTTTTTTTTAGGACTGGTTGTTGCCTTATTTTAAACACCACCCGCCACACTGTGTGCTTGCTTGTCACCTTTCTCCTGAAAAAAAACCTTAAAAAAGTAACGAGAACGAAAAGAGGAGCAAAATTTCGTCAATATTGGTGGGATACCACTGGGATTGGCGGGTTACCGCGCCGTGTAGTGGCGATGAAGAATATCTACCACCGACATCTTCCAGTGGGTGTCGTAAAAGGTAACAGAGGGAAACAGGCAGGAGATGGGCAGCAGCATCTTCCTGATAACAGCAACTGTACAACAAAAAAAACTGCGGTTACCAACCCACACGCCAAGCGTGGTAACTATGTGGCAACAGTCCCCGGCGGCCCCGCTATTCCTGGCTACGGTGACGATCATGGTAACGGCGGGGCAGGGGGTGCTAAGAATCTCCGGTGGAGGTTCGGTTGCCACATACGATGACTCGACCTGGCAACACATAACGTACGCACCCTGAGGAATGACGAGAAGGTGCTGGAACTGAAAGAAGTGATAGACAAGTTGCGCTGGAATGTTATAGGATTATCCGAAGAGAGGGGAGGACACGGTGATTCTCGAATCCGGTAACTTGTTTTATCACCGGGAGGGCGATTATCTGTCCCAAGGAGGTGTTGGATTTATCGTCCACAAGTCTCTCGTTAACAACATTTTAAATATTGGGAGTTTATCGACGAAGGTTGCGTACCTTATACTCAGAATCACCAAACGGTATTCGCTGAAGGTCATACAGGTTTACGCGCCAACGTCGGAACATCCCAATGAGGAGGTGGAGGAAATGTATGATATATTTCTATAGCCATGCATTCCTCCAAAACTCACTATACGGTTTTAATGGGAGACTTAAACGCAAAACTGGGCATAAGAAAAAACGGTGACCTAAAGGTAGGGAAATTCGGGATAGGGCAACGGAACCCAAGAGGCCAGCAGCTGGCTGACTTCATGGAGAAAGAGGGACTTTTTATGATGAACTCTTTCTGCCAGAAGCGTTCCCACAGAAAGTGGACCTGGTCGAGCCACGACGGTTCGACAAAAAACGAGATGGACTTCATTATGACGACCAGACGCCAACTGTTCAGTGATGTCTCAGTGATCGCAAGGGTGAAAACTGGCAGTGATCACCGAATGGTTGTAGGCAACTGCTCTAATCCAGAATCCCGAAACCTTTCAGCTCGAGTTACGTAACCGCTTACAGTGCCTAGAAGATTGAAATGCAGTGGACGATATGAATAACAAGCTCGTGGAAACTGTTCATGCGGTCGGAGCTAAGTTCTGCAAGACTCACCGCAGAAGAACACAAAAACTCAAACACATAAAGAAAAAAAAGAGTGTGATCGGAGACACTCTTAATCTCATGGCTGTTAGACGGGAGATGAGGCTGAAATCATCAGTAGATTTGACAGCATACGGGCAACTGAACAGACAGATCTCCAAATGCATGCGACGGGACTTGCGACTAACTTTAATACTGCTCGTATTGAAAAAGCTATCGAGCAGAACCGGGGCTCCAAAGTCTTTGTTAGAGATCTGTCTGCCAGAAAGAGCCAATTGTCAAAGCTGAGGACTGAGTGTGGCAGCATCGTTTCCGGGACACCAGAGATTCTAGATTCGTGGAGCCGAGTCTGTGCTATCGGCTTGTCGCTCATTTAGCACCACCCGGGGGACACGTGTAGGGTAGGCCTAGGATTAAGTGGTCAAAGCCTACGGATGCAAGCGAATTATTTCCCCGTATCCATCCTTATATATAATATTAAATATATTATAATTGATTGATAAAACCAGCGTTTATTTATAAAATAATTTGAGATAATAATTAGGTGCACTAAAAGAGCCTTCCCGTGTGGCGATACCTATATTATATTATAGACAACATGATACGACTCGTACCTATGCCTATAGATGCTTACTTACGAGTCGGCGTATACTTACTTTTCAACCTGTAAATTAACTACATACCTACCGAGGTATCTACCTAGTTTATTTTCACGTCGAATAATATTTCATCATTATTTTATTTGGACACTATCGTCCAATGCGCTTCTTATAAAATAATAAGTACCAACAAATACTTATATTTTATTAATTTTTATTCCAGGCGTTTTGGACGTTGACGTTCAAATAAAATAAAGATGAAGTACTTTTCAACATAAAAATAAACTAGGCAGCCTAACACACTCAAGTGTTTTTTTGTTAGTATTTTTATAACGTTACCCCCCACGCTAGGATTTTCTCTTGCATCGTGGAGGCAGTTTACTAACATAAATTGCACAAGGACTAACATACAGACCCGAAACAATTATTTGTAGGTCATGCAAATACTTGTTTCATGCGGGATTCGAACCCGCGGCCCCCAGCGCAGCCACTCATTGCCAAGCCAGTACGCCACCGACCCGTCACTTCGACAAAGTATATCTGTTACATACGAATTCATAACGTGACCATACTTCTACTTGTGGGAGGACGACGTTGAGCTGGCGCTATTCGCGGACGATAGCGCCTATTTCACCTCGTCCAGAAGAGCCCACATAGCCACTGCCAAGATGCAGCGTCTGCTGGACCTGCTGCCACCATGGCTGGATGAGTGGAGGATGGTCGTCAACGTTGGTAAGACGACCGCTCTGCTCACTCGCCGTCTCAGGAAGTTTCCACCTCCGCTGACCCTCAACGGCCAGAAGATTGCGTACCAGAAGGCTGTAACCTTCCTTGGGTGCAGGATCGACAGGACGCTGCGCATGACCGCGCACGTCGACTTCGTCGTCCGTCGGGCCCGATGTGCGCGGGCGACGCTCTTGCCGGTCCTGGCATCTAAGCTGCCCATACGAACCAAGCTCCGGATATACAAGATGTATATCCGGACCATCATCACCTACGCTGCACCGGCCTGGTACGCACTTCTGAGCGACCCTCTGAGGCGGCGACTACAGGCCCAGCAGAATCTGACATTAAGGACGATCGTCGGAGCAGGTCGCTACGTCCGGAACGACGTGATAGCGGCCGACTTGAAGATCGAGAACATCACCGACTTCGTGGCCCGGTTAGCGCGCGGCATGTTTGACCGTGCCGATAACGGGCCACACGAACACCTTAACGGCTTTGCGCCGTTACACCCGGCCACCGGACGGGCGACCTCTTCCAAGAGAACTCCTCTCTATATGTGATTAGAGAGTTGAGTAACAACCCGCAATGCCGCAGATAGGCCAACTCAGACTTACCAAATAACCACCTTTTTCCGTAGTTGGTTAACTACGGAAAAACATTTTACCGCCACCACGGGAAACCCATGTATGCTATCAAGCCCAAATAAGGCTTAAGGACTGTCCCATAGTAATGGGATATGAGGACACCCGGGCAATGGGGGCTACCCCGAGGCCCGATACCTGCTTTGTCCTAGGACACTGTAGACGACAATCAACGCACTTCTACTTTAGGCTAGACGGCCCCGATTTTAAGGTTGGTGTCCCGCTGCCACCAAAATACGTAAAATTGTCCCGCTTTGACAAACAAAAGCGTAGCACCATGTAAATTCTGTCATCGAGGCCATAGTTACGTGATTATTCTGAAAACCTACACTTTTGAACTTATAGTTACGAAGTGACCATTTTTAATTAATTTACAATAATTTATCAAATAAAATAAGTTATTTCTGATTAATATTTATTTGCTGTTTAGAAAAAATTAAAAAGCCAGCAGCCAGATTTTATATGATTCCAAGTTCTCATTCTCACTTTTGGTCATTAGAATATTCTAAAAAATATGAGTTTTATTTTTAAAACTATAATAAAGTGTTCCAGATTGAATTTTGGTAACGGTGGCCATTCTCAACGGAGAATAGCCATCTGCGAAGGACAGGATTATATTGCCGAAGTGTATGTGCAAGCACAGGTCTACCCTACTCCCTTACTCTTATAGTCCGAAGGAACGGTAATCTGAGACAATGGGAGAGAGATCAGATGCAGGACCAACGACTTTACGTGCTTCCTGCCAACTTCAATAAGTTAGAAATTAATATTCCGGGCTGCTACTGAGAATTTTGTGACAGAAAACCCAATAAATGATTCTTGGATCGACTCGGGTTTCGAACCCGGGATCATAAGATGCAATTGCGTTTACAACCGTTAGACCAAGAAGGCAGATAAAAGTGTTAAACTATAATAATTTTAAAGGAGTCCCGCTTTAAGGAAAAAATAAATGGTCAATTTACTCACACTCTAGGCTGCGCTGCGGACTACTGGCAGGACTGTTTGGTCGACTCGCGCGCTATATAATCGCATAATATTTATTTGATATTTCTTTTTAAAATGATATATACTCCCTTATTGAAAAATAACCCATAATGCACTCACGTATTTACCGGTCAACACATAGCCTGATTTTAATTTAAATTGATTTCATTACATTCGAATGGAACCGCTTTTTCACTTAGTGGACATACCTAAAATTGTAGGTTTTGAGGAAATTTTGCGATCTTTTTTTATCGAGCCTAAATGTGTCAATCGTATTTTGGCCACCACAATTCACTAAAAAAATCTTTAACTTTTATAATGAATTTAAAAAAATGTGAATTCGTAGTTTTCAATGACAAAAGATTGATATTCTGCGCACCTATAAAGCGTAAAAAATCTGCTTTTGGCGCCTAATCACCTCGATAATAGGTGGACGATATGAAATTTCATAAAATATCATGAAATAACGATAAAGTTGTATCTTTTCACAGCAGTGGTCGCGGAGAAACATGCAATTCACTATTCAATTGCATATTTGTAAGGGAAGTTATGACGGGATGACAAAAGCTTTTTTATATTTTGTTGTAATATAATTGAGTTACAAATACATTTACATTTATTTCCCAAAACCTGATATTTCGATTAAGTAAAATAATGAATTTAAACTGCTTTTTATTACTAGCTACGACAGTTGCAGCAAGCTATTTCTGAAGTAAATTACAATAAAATAAGCAGTTCTATAAATACATTTAAGACTGGCTATGCATAAAGAACTAGCATAATGGCTCAACGTTTAACTGCTGCGCGTGACTTAATTCAATTAGAATCAGAATTAAATTGCCGTATGCACAGTTCCATTCTTTCCTTCTTCAATATCAAATGAAAAATTTAAGTAATTAGTACACCGCATAGTAATAGCTGTCGTCTTCATATGTATTACTAAATTTATCTGTTTGTTAAACATACAAAAACATAAACACTCACGCCTGTTACCTAGAGAGGTAAGCAGAGACTACGGACGTCGATTTAGCACGATCCTGGCTCCTCGCCTCCTTTACATCCATATATCTGCACATAGATGCTCGTCGGTGAAGGGTACTCCTAAAATGGTCCATTTTCAAAATATCGCCAAATTGTCGATGAACCTTCTTCTAGGGCGTCCCTTCCCGACTCTGCCGTTCACATCTGCAATATAAATTTGCTTTGACACTCTTTCCTCATTCATTCTTTCTACATGACCAAATCACCGAAGCATTCCTTTCTTAATCCTGGTCACAACATCATCATCATCATCACCCTGTCATTTAGATTTAGCCCTAGCAAAGCTTCCTTAAAGACCGCATTTCTATAGCATTTATTCTACTTTTATGTTTCTTCTGCCAAATCCAACTTTCACTACCATACATTAAAGTAGGGATTAACATTATGAATTACTACACGTGCCTTTTTAGACATATTCTGATTATCATAATGGAGTGTAGAGCCCCATTCACTCTATTTCCTGCAATCACTCTTCGTACTATATCCTTATCATATCTACCGTCCCTGATAAATACACATCCTAAATACACGAACTCATCCACTTCGCTCAATCAACTCCCCTTCTTTTCTTATTTCACATAACGTTTTACTTTCTTCTCTTTCGAAAACTATCACTTTCGTCTTACTTGCGTTCACTTTCATTCTCCTTTCTTTTAATAACCAGTTCATTAAAGTAACCATCATTTGTAACTCGACCGCCGATGACGCAAATATCACTTGATCATCGGCGTACAAAACACATTTGATGGTTAACTCGCCCACTCTTAACCTTCTTCACTTTTCAAAGTTTGCAAACAACAGTCCATAAATCGGTTGAACAGCTATGGGGAAGCTACACAGCCCTTTCTGACACCTTTTAGGATGCCAAACTAGTCTGAGTAGACCCCTTCATCCCGGCACAAGAACTAGAGTCCCTATAAAGAGACCTAAATGCCTGTGCCTCAACCCAAATGAGTTCAGTGTTTGCCATAATACACTCCTGTCCACTCTGTCATAAGCCTTTTCCAAGTCCAATTGTTAGTATCGTTTAAAGTTTTGAGTACAATTTTAACATACAATTAAAAATATTAAAATGCAGTTGTCTTCGAACTGCAAAAAAAAAACTGAATATAGTACATGAGAGTAATACAGTCATCCGGGTATTATAGTCTTTCTAATAACCCAAAATTAACAGCCTTAATTACATAGATGATACGATAGCTCTTCATCAGTCAATCAAATAATAAAGGGTCGAATCTTGGGCGTGAAACTTCGAAAACATTCAGGTAAAGTAAATTTAAAAACAGTAGGTACGCAAATAGTTTTATGAAAAAGAAATTGAATATAGTAAAATTGTCAGTTTTGGGTAGAGACCTTATCTCGTATCTCAGACGACTATTGAGTAATTAGTTCACCGCACTGGGTGTGCACTGGGTTGTAGGCGGACTTCAGATGTCTTCGCAACATTCAATTCCTATAAAATCTGGTTTCCTGATTTTATGATGGTTAGTAGATTTTGTATTCTATAGACAACTATATCATTGCCCGATTAAAGATCAAAATGTAGATGCGTTGTCATCCCTGAGGACCAAAATATAACACCACGTTACCAATTAAACTCACCATTCGACACACGGCAACATTAAGGTGCAATTCCGTAGCCGTCTGCAGGCAGCAGCAGCAGGAGACGTATTGCTGCGACATTTCGTGGCGTTAAGTCACTGCAGTCATGATTCCGAACCTGACTGCAGAAGGCAGCAGCCCGTGTCCAGTCTGTTCCGAGTGTTTAGTGAGACATGATGTCTGACGTGTTTGATATTAGCGATCGCGATTTATTTTTTTATCTTTTGTTAGAAGAGGAAGAAGATGATGATGACGTGCTTTTTATAATACAAGTATATAGAGAAAACACTAAAAGACACACGTCCTATGTTGAAATGCAGAGGAAGTGAGGGAACGTACAGTGAGAGATATTGGGCCACCTGGTTTATCGGTTTCTGTTCCTCGGAATCGGTGAAACTCATTTTTTAAGAAAAATTCAATGTGTCATCGCTCGGGCATTGATGGCACTACTGATCACAGAATACATTAACACTGACGGGTACTGATATGCGGTCGGACCACAGAGTACTTTTTAATATACTGAAACGTCGGACTACAGTGTCGTCTGCTGCTGGGCAAACGACGTGTCGCTAGCCACGGAACGTATTTCATAGAACTACATAGAAACCAGTTGTGACGACACGTCACTTGCTGCTGTCTGCAGTCGGCTACGGAATTGTACCTTTGAACTGCTATTTTACGTCATATGACAATTGAAATGAGCGATCTTTTGAATAACTTTTGAGTTATGTCGGTCCCTCTGTTTTTACGGCGGACATCCTCATTTCAAATGTTATCATGCAAAGAAACCCTAAACATATCCCACTCCATAGCTTGCTGAGCGACATTAGGCTTCCTCATACAGTGAGTCGTGAAGGACCACGTCTCAAATCCATGAATCATCACTGGCAACACACACTGGTTGCACAATCTTGGTTTTCAAGTTTTGAGGTATACATGACAACTAGATGTGTCGTAATCTTTCGAACGCTGCTCAGCCCAGTTTAATCCGTCGATTGACTTTTCGGTATTCTGGCACACCGAGAAACTTCGAGCAGATAAATATATCGTTGAATGACCTTAAGTGTTAGTTCCATATGTCATCACTGGTACTACAGCATATTGATACGACTTTACACTCTTGTTTCAAGGTTTTGAGGATTACGTTTTTATAGAATATGTATGAATAATGAGCACACAGTTAACCTGATGGTAAGTGGATGCTGTAGCCCATAGAGATCCCCATGTATCTATAATTGTGAATCAAAATGTATCATATCTAGTAAAAATGGTCTCCGGTCCTCTACACTCACCTAATGAAACACAGCAGCAATAAGCTGCTATTTTCCGCTGATATTCTGTATGAGCGTAGTCGTTCCCCGGTTAAGCCGATACATTTTTTGCTACAATCTCGTGTAAATGTACTCTAGAATGATGCCGAGCCGAGTTCAAGTCGTCGTGCTTATACAGAGAAACTATAAAAATTCAAAAAAGCTTAGGTTACAATAGTTTTTAACGATATTGGTAGGTATTATTACGTTCTTAAGTTATCTCGCCTAATAATAAAGTATATTTTATATATTATATTGACACCAGCACCTTTAGTCAAATAATACTCTTACTTCAACATCAGTGTATTAAAATAATACGAGTCATTGCGAACTTCACCAAAGGCTTAAGCCCGTTTAAACTATCATCAGAAGTAACTTAAAAATTTCTTTTTTCAAACTCATTATATGAGCGTGAACTGTCGCCGGCAAAGACGGAGTAGATTCCAAAGGAATTTACTAAGTGCAAAAATATCTTTCACTCGTCACGAGCAATACTCGGCTGGAGTCGAGCACTACCTTTAAATTTTATATATTAGAAATCACTGTAAGTGATTTCCCGTGTAGTGGCGGTTAAGAATATCCACTACCCCATATCTTCCCGTGGGTGTCGTAAAAGGCGACAGAGGGAAACAGGCAGGAGATGGGCAGCAGCATTTTCCTGATAACAGCAACTGTACGACAAAAAAAAACTGCGGTTGCCAACCCGCTCGCCAAGCGTGGCAACTATGGCAATATACCCCCCATAAACAATTACACAAATAGACGGCCCCCAGTCCCCGGCGGCCCCGCTATTCCTAGCTACGGTGGCGACCATGGTAACGGCGGGGCAGGGGGTGCTAAGAATCTCCGGTGGAGGTTCGGTTGCCACCTACGACGACTCTACCTGGCAACATTTAACGCACGCACACTGAGGACTGACGAGAAGATCCTGGAGCTGGAAGAAGAGGTAGACAAGTTGCGCTGGAGTATTATAGGATTATTGGAGGTCCGAGAGGGGGAGGACACGGTGATTCTCGAATCCGGCAAATTGTTCTATCACCGGGAGGGCGACCATCTGTCCCAAGGAGGTGTCGGATTTATCGTCCACAAGTCTCTCGTCAACAACGTTGTAAAGATTGGGAGTATGTCGACGAGGGTCGCGTACCTGATACTCAGAATCACCAAACGGTATTCGCTGAAGGTCATACAGGTTTACGCACCAACCTCGGCACATTCCGATGAGGAGGTGGAGGAAATGTGTGAGGATATTTCCAAAGCCATGCATTCCTCCAAAACCCACTACACGGTGTTGATGGGAGACTTCAACGCAAAACTAGGCACAAGAGAAAACGGTGAGCTGAAGTTAGGGAAATTTGGAGTAGGGCAACGGAACCGAAGGGGCCAGCAGCTGGCCGACTTTATGGAGAAAGAGGGACTCTTTATGATGAACTCTTTCTTCCAGAAGCGGCCCCACAGGAAGTGGACCTGGTCGAGCCCCGACGGTTCGACAAAAAATGAGATTGACTTCATTATGACGACCAGACGCCAACTGTTCAGTGATGTCTCAGTGATCGCAAGGGTGAAAACTGGCAGCGATCACCGAATGGTTAGAGGCACACTGAACCTAAACGTTAAGTTGGAGAGGTCTCGTCTAATGAAGTCAACGCTCCGTCCCCCTCGTGCTCTAATCCGAAATCCTGAAAACTTTCAGCTCGTTAGCACAACCGCTTTCAGTGCCTACAAGATTGCAATGCAGTGGACGATATGAATGACAAGCTCGTGGAAACTGTCCATGCGGTCGGAGCTAAGTTCTGCATGACTCGCCGCAGAAGAACACAAAAACTCTCCGATCACACTCTTAATCTCATGGCTGTTAGACGGGAGATGAGGCTGCTATCGTCAACAGATTTGACAGCATACAGGCAACTGAACAGACAGATCTCCAAATGCATGCGGCGAGACTTACGCAACTTTAATACTGCTCGTATTAAAGAAGCGATCGAGCGGAACCAGGGCTCCAAAGTCTTTGCCAGAGATCTGTCTGCCCGTAAGAGCCAACTGTCAAGGCTGAAGATTGAGTGTGGCAGCATCGTTTCCGGGACACCTGAGATTTTGAGTGAGATTGAGAGGTTCTGTGGGCAGCTGTACACATCATCGTTGGACACGCCACACGCAAATGTGAGTAACGATCCAAGAGCAAGTCTTATCCGACACTATTCCGATGAAATCCCGTACGTCAGTCTAAGCGAGATTAGAATGGCTCTCCAGCACCTTAAAAACGGCAGGGCCCCCAGGCGAGGATGGAATTACAGCGGAGCTTCTGAAAGCGGGCGGAACACCGGTACTTGAATTCCTTCAGAAGCTCTTCAATTCCGTCCTCCATGGTGGCACTACTCCAGAGGCGTGGAGCAGAAGTGCGGTGGTCTTGTTCTTTAAGAAAGGCGACAACGCTCTTTTGAAGAACTACAGACCGGTTTTCCTTCTGAGCCGCGTCTACGTGCTGTTTTCGAGAGTCATTACGAATCGTCTCGCACGCAGACTCGACGACTTCCAGCCTCCCGAACAAGCCGGTTTCCGAAAAGGCTTCAGTACCATAGACCAAATACATACCCTGCGGCAGATTGTACAGAAGACTGAAGAGTACAATTTGCCACTTTGCCTGGCGTATGTGGACTATGAGAAAGCCTTTGATTCCGTCGAAATTTGGGCGGTGCTGCAGTCCCTTCAGCGGTGCCAAGTTGACTGTCGGTATATCGAAGTGCTGAAGTGTTTGTGCAGTAGGGCTACGATGGCTATCCGAGTACAGAACCAGAGCTCGAAACCTATCCAACTGCAGAGAGGTGTAAGACAGGGTGACGTTATATCCCCGAAACTCTTCACCGCTGCTTTGGAAGACGTTTTCAAGCTACTGGACTGGAAAGGATACGGTATTAACATCAATGGCGAGTACATCACTCACCTTCGATTTGCCGACGATATAGTCCTTATGGCAGAATCGCTGGAGGACTTAAGCACTATGCTCAATGACCTCAATAGTGCCTCCCCAACGGATAGGTCTTATGATGAACATGGACAAAACAAAGATCATGTTTAATGTCCATGTCACACCTATGCCGGTAGTTGTTGGGAGCACTATGCTCGAAGTTGTTGACGAGTACGTTTACCTGGGACAAATAGTCCGACTAGGTAAGTCCAACTTCGACCGAGAGGTCAATCGACGGATTCAACTCGGCTGGGCAGCGTTCGGGAAATTACGACACATCTTCTCGTCAGGTATACCTCAATCTCTGAAAACTAAAGTGTACAACCAGTGCGTGTTGCCAGTGATGACTTACGGATCAGAGACGTGGTCCTTCACTGCTGGCCGTATGAGGACGCTCAAGGTCGCTCAGCGAGCTATGGAGAGGGCTATGCTCGGAGTTTCTCTGCGTGATAGACTCAGAAATGAGGATATCCGCAGTAAAACCGGAGTGACCGACATAGCCCAACGGATTAGTAAGCTGAAGTGGCAATGGGCCGGCCATATAGCTCGAAGAACCGATAACCGATGGGGAAGAAAGGTTCTCGAGTGGCAGCCTCGTACCGGTAGGCGTAGTGTAGGGCGACCCCCCACTAGATGGAGTGACGACCTGGTAAGATATGCAGGAAGTCGATGGATGCAGGTGGCTCAGGACCGTGCTTTGAGGCATTACTTGGGGGAGGCCTATGTTCAGCAGTGGACTTGTGAAGGGCTGTGATGATGATGATGACTCTAAGTGTTACTCACGATTGTGACTGCTGACTAATAAAAAAAATTGGCTAAAATTGGACTGTCTCGATCGTCTAGTAGTCGTAAACGCGACAGCCGATTATGTGGTCCCGGGTTCGAATCCCGCATCAGGCCAAAAAATCAGTGGTAAGGTTTTGTAGGGCAAATGTTTCGCCATTATGCATTGGAAAGCACGTGATGCCGTTGTTCCTGCGCCTGATCTCTCCTCGATCGTGTCGGATTGCCGTACCACAGGACTATGTGAGTGAGGGAACAGAGAGTGCACCTAGAAGAGAAAAGAGGACGCATACATTTACCTATATTCATGCCCTGCGCGGACAGCTTGTCTCCGTTGAGATCGGCCACCGTGACAGATTTTCGTTAGTATTAGTAAAAGAAATAAAAATTGGTTTTTATTCAATTCTAAGTAGTACCCGGCGCGTTGGTACCACAGAAGAAACAATTGTGGTAATATAATTTTAAATTTTGAATAGTTATGTTTTTAGAATAGTTACTGAATGATAGTACATTTATTGGATTTGAATAATATTTTAAAATAAATTTGTCAGTACGATACGCGCGCCACCTATAGTAATTTAATTGTACTATGCCTATAACATTCAAGCAAATAATTGGATACAGTTTTACCGCAATCTGATAGGAACTTCTTTAGAATTGTTATGATTTGGAACTCGAATAAACGAAAAAGCGACACCAAAAAGAGACAAATATATTCATCCATAGAATTTAGCCTACGAGAGAATGAGATAGAATCAGTGTAGACCGTTAACTCAAAATATTATAAGTTCGAATCCGCAGTTCGACGACTGTATTTTTTTATTTTTGATACTGACACACCTCTCAAATTATGCGAGGCATTGTGTAGCCTTCTTTATTTGAAGTTGGCTGCAGGTGTCCTCTATATAAAAAAAACCGAAACAGTTTAAGCCTCATAATATATTGTTAAACTGTATTTTGAGAATTATGTCAAAGGTAAATACTGTTATTCGTTATTCCAAAACCACAAGGTGCAAAGATTATATGCTTAATTTAATTTTAGCGCTACTTTGTCTCGTTCGTGGTTTGTCTTATTAGTGTATTTTAGTTTCAATACGAATAGTGCTAGTTTAATATTCTGCATTTAATGCAATTTGTTAAAGGGAAATCATTATGAATGTGCATATATTACGTTGTAAAAGGATCAACTTTTTAAAATGGTGACCTCTCCAGCGCACCACTGCATTCTAAGAATTGACAGTCGGAACACTGGCGATCAAGTAATGGTGGAATACCAAGTGATCTATAAGTCACTGATACATTCCCAAAAAGTTCAGTGGGTGTGAAAACCCATTAATGTGTAGAAGATATATTATGTGCAAAAAATATAAAAAAGGAAAACACATATATTAAAAAAGGCAAATAACGTGAAATATTTTTCATTTATAATTTAATTTAAACCGGAATTAATCCAGTTTGAATTACCA
>CAJQZP010000619.1:0-45856 GCA_907164705.1 Parnassius apollo
TCAATTGATATCTACAATCAAAATTCAGATGCGTTTTCACATCTGAGGACTAACTCACTTCCAGTTCAAATAATCAAAAAGTCCATTTCAGAATGACATAAGTTATAACAAAACAGCAGTTGCTAAGCGTGGCAACAATGTTAAAAATCCCCCCTATAAGATTATCTATAGCTCCGATGTACTTATATCCAACATTCACATAAATATTCAGCAGTAGAATTTTGATGAGCTGGAATGAAAATATGAAATATAAGGTGGGTGTACCATGGAAGGCCACTCTAACAAAGTCTTCTCTTCTTTTTATTGTAGATTTAATCACTATTTATTAAACTTTTAGTGTTAAATGACTGATTTATTATAATGGCCTTCTAAGGAGCCTTGTTTCTAGCAAGGCCATTTGGAAGAGTTCAATAAAAGTTAAGTTAAATCAATATTGATTAAATCCGCGAAGAAAAAAGGTGGTTTATATGTTACGTAATAAAAAAAAGTATTATTATTTTAATATTTGTTAGTTTCATTTATCCAGTAAATAAACGAAAAATAACTGTTTATTTCTTTGAGTGGCCTTCCATGGTACACCTACCGTACATCATCGATTCCCGAAATCAATCAAGCGAGGTACCGCGAGCGATTCGCCGCCGCGTCTGTGATGTTCAATTCGATGGCTGTTTGTGTAAGTAGAAGGAATTTGTCATCACATGGCAATAACTACGACATTTTAATATTTGGCCTTCGAAGGAGCATGAGTTTCCATGGTCCGTCCACCCACCTTATATTGCCATAACTAAAGCGTTGTTATTCCATCGTTGCTATAACTTTCCGAGCAGTTATCAGACATTTTTTATTATTATACTAACCAAAAAATCAATAAAATAAAGTAACATATTCTTATATATTAAACCATATTTACCAAATAAACTAGGACGATAGTTAAACAAAAGTCAGCATAATGATTTCTTATATTTACGCGAACACTACACATTGAAATAATACTAGTTTTTTACGGAATTTATCGCGTATATTTAACTTTTAAATACCCGACGTTTCGAACGCTTTACAGCACTCATGATCACGCGAAGAAAAAAGCTGGTGCAGACTTCCCGGAGCGTCGATTCTTCACATCAGCTGATGTGAAGAATCGACGCTCCGGGAAGTCTGCAGTCTGTGAACACGTACAGGATCGCCCCCCGTCACTACATCAGATTTGATAGACCGCAAATCCTCGCTAAAGAACACCGATGTCTTCCAAGGATGATTCGCGAGGCTATTGAAATCAAAAAACATCCTAATTTCAATAGAGAAGATGGCTGGGTGCTACCATCTGCTTGGGATCCTATAATAAATAAAATTAAATCCCAACCCAAGCACACAACTGCAAGACTTCAAGATACCATAATTTCATACTGTATAGATCGGAACAAAAGTTAAATTTTAATCTATGGTAACCGCGGTTAACTATGACATATGGACGTTGAACATCTCAGTCCCGCCCGTGACCATGAGTGCTGTAAAGCGTTCGAAACGTCGGGTATTTAAAAAGTTAAATATACGCGATAAATTCCGTAAAAACTAGTATTATTTCAAAAGTCAGCATATCAATCTTCCGCGATTAAGCGGCAAACGTTACGCTGAGTTGGTGTGTCACCAATTTGTATTGTTGACCGTTGAGAGTTAACGCATTGTGATTGATATGTGCTTGCACGGGGGCATTTAATTAGTTGTTGCTTTAGCTTGCAGTTATTATTAAGTGCATTCTGGATAGTACTGGGAATAAAACATCCTATTCTGAATTTCCATTAGATCTAACGAACAAGGCTCCAGCAATCAACTTAGCAGGAGAGTTGACAACCGAAGCTTCAAAGGCGGCGTAAGGCGTGGGCGACGTGGGCCACCGCCTACGGCCTTGCGATCCAGGGGGCCTCGCGCCCTGGAGATTTATGCATTACTTAAAACCACAAACGCGCCGAAAAAAATTCATTGTCATGAATCGATATTATTGACATAACTAAATATGTTTTTATTCAGTCATGTTGTATTCGTTTCTCATTTGCTGTACGCATGACTGAAACCCACTTTGAAATGGAATTAGGCCTGTGCCTGTGTCAACACTGGGACGTATATAAGCTATAACTGATATTACAATAAAATGCATGAACGAACGTCACACATTTCAATAATTTTAGAGCGAAATACATATTATATTCGTCCTAAAGAAATCTGTAAAAATAGACCATCATCCAATTTCTTTGAATTCACGCGGTTTGGTCTATTTCAAACAAAACAATGCATCGTCAATCTCCAGTTTGTAAACGAATTTCGTCAGGTCCCTATTTTTCAATCAATCGATCTCAGATCATTAATCCTTATTTTATATGGAAAAAGATAGATAGATATACCCGCCTTTGGGGATAAGGAGTTTTAATGAACTCAAGCTGACTCCAATCCCATGGTCGTCAACCAGTGCCGCATATCAAGAAATCCACAGTAATGCTTAAACACATCCACAGTCTGAAAAGCACCAGTCCATTCTTGATGTAGAGTCTATTCTTCTTCAGGTAAGGTAGATGCCTTCCTTCATGGCCTCCATCAATACTACGCGACGGTTTACGAAATCCGTTACAAGGATGCCACTCGGAAGCACCCGCTTTCAAATTTTCACCTACAGAAGAAAAAGACAGTGCCGCATTTTGTTACACATATACATTTTCTTCTGACAAACAATTGAAGGAACATTTAGAACTTTTTGGCTTTCTGACATCAAATCAATCAATCTGACATTAACTTTGGACGCAGTACCGCTGACACTAACAATACAGGACAGCTGCTCTTTTTTACTTACGTAACGGTTTCTATTACTTCATACCAAAAACTTAATATGTTTATTCATTTATCTGAACATGTATGTATAAACACATATATGTTTAAATGTGACTGTATAAAAGAGACCACCTTACCTGAAGGACAATACACAAAACCTCCCCAGATTAGTCTTATATATCTAGTGTGTTTATAATGTGTATGTATTTATTTATTTATCAAAATTTTACTCATGAGTATATGATGAGAATATCTTTTTTCCAAAATTTTGCATTTTGCACCATACTCATATTTTTTGATGGACTTAAAAATAGACTGGCAGAGAAATGCCCTGCGGTATTAATTCTGCCTTTTTGAATGAGTTTGTATATGCTTACAAAGCCTTAATAAATAATATACAATATTTTTTGCATTATCATTTATCGAAAACCACGGGAACTACTTACTTGAAATTCACATTAAGTTCACTTCGGAACTTGATCTTAGATAGGATAATAGTCTTAAGCTGCAATCACAATCAATCAATTTAAAAAATTATACGCACATTTAAAAATACTTTATGTAATAGGTCACGCTGCATATTACAACGTAGAGCCACCAAAGTACTCACCTATAGCAGAACGACTCATAAAATGATGTCTATGTCAATAGTCTCCTACAAAAAAAATTCAAATTACTTTTACAAATTTTCCTTCTATTCAGTAATTATGGTTAACTCTCAATTATATAATTGAGAAAATATAATATTCAATTCTATCATCATTATCATAATAACTCCAGGTGGTAGAATTCCTTCTCTCGAAGTTGGAGTAGTATTATTGATTGAAGTATATTAGACAGATAATAAAAACAACTTGCATTATTTTGTGCATTTAATAATTTAATGTTATTAGTACATTACCAAGAAATACAGCTGGCGGAATAATACTTTCTTGGTATCTCGCCCATCCCAAGTACCACAGTATAGTCATTACTCATTACATGTGCACAACAGTCCGGCTTCCAGCTACACAATTACACCAATAACCTAAGATTGCGTCTCTTGGTTGGTTTTGATTTGATGGTTGCTCATATGAAATATAAGTATAATACTCACACCTAGAAGTATGTCTCCATCTAATGTGACCTGTTAATAAGACATCGCTAGAAATTAAATAATTTATTATTTCTGCATCTGTTGGAGTAGCAGCAAAAGGTCCAAACACATCTATAATATATCCATCACAACAGACTACTAAAAATGGTTTTGTTAAGTTGTAATATTTATGAAGACTGTATGTCTTTTTTCAGTATTTACAATTCAAATGCACATGGAGGTAGGTACTCTCACATTGTACAATAGCCCACCTGTTAGAGGAATTAGGTTGAGGATTTCCATATAACTTCTCAGGTATTGTGCTGTTTTTTTCTGCCACTTCTTGGTAAAATATGTGGGACGCTCCAAGATGTAGTGGAATATAGTGATTAGTCAGACAGTTTCTCACAAACTTCATCTTGTTCTGTTGAGTTGATTTAGAAATCCCAAAAAGACTAGATATCCTAGTATCACTATCACCAGTCCTATATTTAATTAAAATCATTTATAATGTGGTTTTTGAATTTTTGGGAACAACAGACTGTATTATTTCATTCATTTGTCATACTTGCCCAGCGTGGTAGGCGGATTTTCACCGTACTTTTTTATCGTTTTAAATTATTAGGAAGATGCTGCTGCTCGTCTCCCGTTTCAGTTTCCCTCTGTCGCCTCTTACGACACCCACGGGACGATATGGGGTAGTGGATGTTCTAACATCGCCATTAGGCCTTCTTAGCCTTACGTTAGTAATGTTTAGGTCAATAAATAAATAATTAAAAAATCGGAGTGTAGCTGTGTCGTGGACACGGCCGTGCTTATTACGTGAATATGTATACGTAAAGGGTAATCTTGATTTTCTTTTATAATAATATTCGAATTTTACACCAAAATATAGCAGGTCTTAAAAATAAATCTGACACTCTGACGGTACATTTAGAAGAATTTAGAAGAATTGGCACAAAATAACAAAATTGTAGACGTAATATGTTTAACCGAACATTTTATGACACAAGACCAAGAGAGCATACTTGATATACCCAAATTCCGCCTAGCAACAAGTTTCTCAAGAGACATAAAGAGAGAAGGTGTCTGTATATTAACTAGAATTGGTCATCAATATAAAGTATTAAAAACTAATTGTATACAGTTAAAGGCGTAATAGAATGTAGCGCTATAGAACTAAGTGTTTATGGACTGATAATAGTTTGTATATACAGGATGCCTAATTCTTGTATAAACGTATTTTTCAATAATTTAGACATGTTATTACGCCAAATATGTGATAATCCTAATAAGAAAATTATTTTATGCGGCGACTTTAATATAAATATACTGAAAAGAAACCGGCGAGCGCTAGATTTTGAATATATTTTACAAATTCACAATTTAAAACTAGAAATTAAAGAGCCTACTAGACTTAGTAGTAACACATGTCTTGATAAATTTGCTCACTAGATTTCATAGAGCGCATATTTGCTATAGCTGCCACACGTGGCAAGCGGGTTGGCAACCGCAGTTTATTTTTATTTTTAGGCGTTATTAGGAAGACGCTGCTGCTCGTCTCCTGATATTTTAGCCCCTGTTCCTTCGTACAATACTCACTGGATGATATTGGGTAGCAGATATTTTTACACCGCTACTACACGGCTACAAATTGTACATTACATCATTGAACATGATACATTGCAAATTGAATTTTATGCTTAAAAAAAACAACCAAAATCTTGATAGTCTAAGTTACTTATTAGTAATAAAAATCTTAAAAAAGTTGCATAATTGCGTATTAACTCGTATGCTAGTGCAAACGCTTTTTTCTCCGAGCAAAGTTTATTTTACAAACAGTTTGTATTAAACGCTTCTGGCAATTGCAAATACGAGTGGTCACTCCTACCCTGTCTCTGCATCGCAACGATTAAGCAGGTTGCAAGTAGCAACTGTTAAATCTGCTTATAATATTATGAATGCTAGAATTTCTCTGAGGCGATCGTAGTAACCCAAATAAATTTATTTATCCGAAGTAAAATATTATTTTAACAGATTTCAAAATGGAAAAGATTCTGAATTCGGCTGCAGTTTTTGTATGTACTTTACTCGTTGTTTTCGTTAATATAGAACCGATTGTGATGATTATTTTTTATTCAATATGTAGCGAGTTTTATAGAGCGCGAGAGTATTTCATACTGTTCTTATTTCTGGGCTGGGGCACCCCAGTGCCAGCTCCTTCCACTCCACTTGATCTCAACCCGCGCAAAGCAATTCAAATCATCGACGACCGAGATCTTTCTGATTTTCTTGACTCACTAGCTTGTCACAAAGATGTTACGTCTCCTTGCATACTATTTCGCATCTATCATGAGGCAAAAGCAACTGCGCACTACAGACAAATTTTTCAGACTAATTTTAACCGCTAAATTTCACTATCACATATTGCGACGAAACCCGCGATACCATCAATACCATCTGGATTGGCGGTCCACCACTGCGATTTACCAGAAGTTTTCCTCCTCGCACAACTTACTTGTGGAATCAACTACCACCAGCGATTTTTCCAGAACTATACGACTAAGGGACCTTCAAGTATAGAGCCTACTTTACTTAAAAATGCCGCTATCGCACCCGCAATTTCCTCTGGTGCTGCAGTTGTGAACGGGCGATGGTAGTCACTTCAATCATCAGGTGAGCCGCATGTTCGTTTGCTCCCACTTTAAAAAAGTGAACTGATTTTGATGATTCTTTTCTATTAAATATGTAAAACTTCAGAGGTATAAGGGGTATAAATTTTGAGGAAATATTTCCACTTCTAAGAGTGGCAGAATATGGGATAAAAATTTTAATGTATAATAATTAGATATTAAGATTGCGATATTTCTTAGTACATTAAAAAGGGTAAAGCATATAAATTCCTAGTTCAAAGAACTAAAAAGAATTTAAATGTAATAATTTTAAATCTTTTTATTATTCGTTTTAGTTCCTCGAAGTCAGCTTTAACTTTTTTTGAGTTAATTTTTATATATAATATAGTACACGAATACTTAGAGTTCTATTCCCTCCAACACAAATGAAAATGTGCCCAGTGATGGAACGCACGAGATAAGGTATGTGATTTTGATTCCCCGGGGGATAAAATGCTAGACGACCGGGATAGAAGGTGAAAAAATGCTTGTACTTTATTATTATATTTTTAACTTTCCATGTAATTCTAACTATACACATATGAAATAAAATTCTAACTGCCTTATTAATAAAAATTGCTTATTCCAAGCTTAATTCGAAGTTACACTTGGACTAGCTAATCTCAGAGTATATGGCTATTTACTTCGTTATTACAATGTTATTAATAAGCATGGAGTAACTTCGGACTAACTATACATTCCTTACGCCGGGATTAAGGCTTGCGCTATGGCAACCCACTTATTTTAAAAGTAAAAAAAGTAAGTCAGTGAATGATTAGTGAATGAATTCAATACTTGATGATGACATTAATGACAGTGACAGGCAATATTTTGAGTTTGACAAGAGATAAATGTTACGGGTTGTTCCTTGTTTCTCGTGTTGTTTTCGGAATCGGTGGAAAAACTATGTTCTAAATATAATCATTTTTAATATTATTTGTAACGAAATTTTAGAATTAAGAAAAGTGCGTGAAGGCGAAAATTAATTAAATAACCATTTTTGTTTTGTTTTTTGGGGATAAATAAAATCTTTTGTACATGTAATTATTGTATATTTATTTAAAAAAAACGTTAATAAATGCTGCCCGAACAGAATTTCCTCCAACGGAGTTATTTACTAATTGTGTGACTGATATATTTTCATCATCTCCTTATACTACATCCTCAAGCAGGTCTTGCTTTTGCATTGCAATGTATATATTGTTTGTATGCTCTTATTTAGTATTTAGTCCTCGCAGTAAACACCGAAACCTTTGCTTCCCTCCAAAGCATTGTTCTACAGTGTAACGGGGCCACCAGATGTGCGACCGATTGTACATTCTTCCTTTTGTTTATTAAGACGCAGGATAGGAGTGTATAAATAAGAAGTATAAGCAATAACTGACTGCTCAAACATTTGTTTTAATGCGACGATAATTAAATATTCTTGAGTCATGTGTGCTGCCTTGCCAATGTGCCACTGTATCCATGAATTCTAAATTTGCATTTGACACAACCTGGAACAAAGCACTCATAACTTCTTTAATATGAAGTAATAGATTAAGGTGATTGTATTGAATCTGAGAAAATAACTAAGTACCTATACGGCAGAGATGGGCTAGCTAGGTGCTATAAAACTTAATGGTACAATTATTGAACTGTATCCTTTCCTGTTTATGTAGTATTGTCCGATGTTTCCAGCGTCTTTCGGGATTAGAATATGTAGCAATCAATAGCCCCAGTCACTTGTCTAAATCCACATAATGAATAAAAACCTGCAATCACTTTGTTCTGCTCCATATCACTTCTTGGCATTTTAATCCATTACGCTATTTTTGTTACTAGTGCTTACAACTTATGAATACGGGTAACAACGCGCGTGAACGTAAAGTTTTACAAAATGTCAAAATACGCGACTAGTCTACGCTTACTCAGTCGTTAAACTAGGTACCGCCAAGGATTAACTTTTATTCCGAGAGTAGATTCGGATTAGTGTACTCCCTCCTTACTCTATGTTTATTAATACTGAAATTAGATATTTTAAGCTTTAAACTAGGAGTAAAGTTAATCTCGCTCAAGTCTGTGTTTATTATTAGGGCTGTAAGTAGACAGGCACTTTTATTCCTGACACCTTTAATCAAGTAAATGAAGGTTTATCTCGAAGAACCAAATAGATGGGGAAAATTTTCCACTGGCAGCCAGTTGCAATTGATCATTGACTAATGATTGGGCTAAGGTGTAGTGGCAACCTGTTAAAACTTGTGTTGGTGGATTCAAGTAATTTAGGATAAGTGTTTCGCAGTTTGGAGGTAACTTTGGATAATTTTTCTATCGATAAAATGTTACGGAATCATGTTTTCGTCTAATATAGTACTTAACATTAATCCTCAACTTTACCATATATTTATTTCAAAATTAATGCTGCAATATTTTCGGCATAACGGAGGATCTTACTTAGCCATTTGAGGTCACTACACTTCAAACTGTACAACACGGTCTGTGACAAATAAATAGCCATTAGATCATGTTCATTTAAGCGCATTTGTGATTATATTTTTTGTGTATCAAATAAATAGTAAATTTTTCTTTTGAGGAGTGGTTCTTGTGAAGTACTAGACATAAACCATACTAATATTCTAAATGCGAAAGTGTGTTTGTTTGTTTGTTTGTCCTTCTTTCACGTCGCAACAGAGCGTCGGCATGGCATGATTTTTGTATGGGGATAGTTCGGTGGCTGTAGAGTGACATAAGTTACTTTTTTCCAAGCAAAAACATCTCATTCCCGTGGGAAAATATAATATATTGCAAAATTAAATTCAGCTAGGTGGCGCCACCGTGATTCTACAAGACGGACGACGGTAGGATGGATGAACACAGAAGGTCAGAATATCTGGATTATTATGTCTTTTTACCAAAATTAAGATAAAAATGTATGGATCTGTATTTTTCATGCAGGAACGGGAAGATAGCGATAAAAAACATAAAATTCACCAGCTGATTTTCTTCAAACGTTTTGGTGCATTGTAATTCACAGAATAGGCGATAACCTCGCAGACGATATTAAGTAATCCGTTGATGCTCTGCCTACCTCGCAAGCGTTACAGGCGTGATTATAAGTATGGATCAGAAATACAATACCACCTGTCACGCTTTCACCCTTAGATATTACTTAACTGTGGTAGAAACTGTTCTTAGTAAGCCTTATTAATAAGCCTTAGTAATATTTATTGAACGGAAATGAATACAGTTCTTATGTGGTTATGAATGAATCGGTATTACAATAAGAAAAATTGTGCAAAATTAGAAGAAAAATATTTTTTGAGAGTTCTTATTAACTAACGTATACAATGTTTAAATTGATTCCGCTAGATGTCGTTACTAGGTTTTTAAAACGCGGTAACGCAATGTTTCCTGACATGTACTTAACTCCCGCCGTTGAGCCGCGCATCAACTTATAGTGCATACGGTACCTATACGCTTAAATTGTTTCTATTTCGTAGCTTATTCGACTACCTGCTTTCGATTTCGGTTGTTTGTTATTTGCTTTGTGATTTGGTTGAGGTTAAATGGATTTATATTGGCTTTCATTTTCGGATTTATATATTTTCTTGGATCGGTTTTGTAGATTTGTTTGGTATTCCTTTATACATATTTAGACTCTGGCTTTGATTTTGGATTTTGTTTATTTAGAATCGTGAATTGGTTTTCGTTGTTTTAGGTTGTTTAAAAATATTTCAATGGAATATTAATAGTATAGATAGTGTGTAAGGTCCCTATACACTTACTTTTTTTTTTCGTTTGTTATATTTATATTGACTACTGTTTTCGATTTTGGTTTTCTGCGATTTATTTTGTGATTTGGTTTAAGTTGATTCGATTTATTTTGGCTATCGTTTTCGGATTCGTGTTGTGTCTTGAATTGGTTTTGTTATTTTGATTTTTAAAAATATTTAAAAGGAATATTTATTCCTTTTAGAAATTTTGGATTCGCTTTAAAAAACATTTAAAAGGAAATTTAATTCCTTTTAGATATTTTAACGTTTTTTATAAATAGGTTTTTGTTACTTCATAATGCCTCGCAAACGTAAGTCCAGCCTTTCAAGAGTATCTTCTCAAAGACAAGCGAATAGATTAGCTCGATCGCTAGAATCTTTGGAAGATGCTGACCTGAGAAGGCAAGAACAAGCAGAGCGTCAGGCTGCTTTTAGAGCATCTAAGACCCTTCTCAACGTCAGCAAAGGCGTCTTGAACAGACAAAGCGTCAGGCTGCTTTAAGAGCTTCCGAAACACCTTCTCAAAGGCAGGAAGGGCGTTTTGTACAGGCAGAGCGTCAAGCTACTTTAAGAGCTATTGAAACACCTTCTCAAAGTCAGCCAAGGCGTCTTGAACAGGCAGAGCGTCAAGCTACTTTAAGAGCTACTGAAAAACCTGCTCAAAGTCAGCAAAGGCGTCTTGAACAGGCAGAGCGTCAAGCTACTTTAAGAGCTACTGAAACACCTGATCAAAGTCAGCAAAGGCGTCTTGAACAGGCAGAGTGTCAATCTACTTTAAGAGCTACTGAAACACCTGCTCAAAGTCAGCAAAGCCTATTCAAACAAGCGGAACGTCAGGCCGCCTTAAGAGCCGCGGAAACACCTGATGAAACTCAACACAGACTCATTGAGCAAGCTGAACGTCGATCTACTATAACGGCATCTGAAACACCAGAACAGACACAGGCGCGAAGTGATGCAAATGCACAGCTCCAAGCTGAACGTCGACAAAATTTTCAAAGAAACGATTAATCGGTTTTTAATGACGCAGCATTCAATTATGATCCGTTGATGGATTATAAAAATCACAGGTTAGTTGTTATCGGACTGATGGACAAGGTGTGTCGATTTTGGAGCGCTTTAAAATGGAAAGATGAGACCGCAGTCATGTGCTGTTCCAATGGCAAAATGTCTCTTCTGTTACTTGGGGAACCAGAAGAACCTTTGAAAACTCTGTTTTTATATGATTCTAATGAATCACGGCGCTTTTTAAATAGGATCTGGAAATATAACTCATGCTTTCAAATGATGTCCTTCGGAGTTGACCGGGAAATAATAATGCCGGGATTTTCGCCTACTTTTACGGTGCAAGGGCTTTATCATAGAATAGGTTCACTTTTTTCCAGCTGAAAAAAACAGCATAAATTTTTACAATTGTATTTTATGGATGACGAAGAAATTGAGGTAGACCGTCGTTGCCAATTTATCCAGGGAGCTGATAGAGACACTGTGATCAAAATTCAAAGATTCATGCATGAACGTAACATTTTAGTCAAAATATTTAAAACTGCTTTAGAAAACCTACCTGAAGAGGATTACAAAGTCGTCATTCACGCAGATCGGACCCCTCGAGATAGAGATATGAAATATGACTATAGAGAGCATCTAAAAAAGCGCTAAAATGCACTTTTGATAAACGAAATAGCAGCTGTAATTAGTGGTAATCAATTTTCATCACGAGATATTGTCTTGCGAGAACGTGATGATACGTTGCAACAGGTAGCCGATACGCACAAGTTTTATGACGCTCTGCAATACCCATTGATTTATTGCAAAGGACAAGAGGGTTATCATTACCAAATTCCACTCATTAACACGGTCACAAAGGAGCCTACTCGGAACAAAAAAAGTATCATGTATGGATTTTTATGCGTATCATATTATGATGTTGCGAGAAAATTATTTTAACCTCTTAGCCCAGTGTAAACAATTATTTCATCAATTTTTGGTAAACATGTATGTGAAGGTAGAAAGTGATCGTCTCCGTTATATATAAATCAAAAAAGCTGTGCGTTGAGAATTATATACATTTACAAGATGCGGTTTCTAACGACGCCAATGTAAACCCCAGAGATTTAGCTAAAATAGTAATTGTGCCCTCATCATTCGTTAACAGTCCCCGCTACCTAAATGAGTAGACACAAGACGCATTCGCCTATGTACGAACTACGGAAGAACTGATCTTTTTGTTACTTTTACTTGCAATCCCACATGGAAAGAAATAACCGAAGAGCTAATGCCGGGCCAAAAAAGTACTGACAGACACGATTTAGTTGCTAGAGTATTTAGATTAAAAGTACAAAAATTAATGTATGTAATTAACAAAGGGAAAATTTTCGGAGAGGTGTAGTGCTTCATGTACTCAATTGGATGGCAAAAAAGATGATTACCGTATGCCCACATTCTAATATGGTATAAAGAAAAGTTGCGGCACAGCCAAATAGACGACATAATAAGCGCCGAGATTCCGGATCCTGAGCAAGATAAAGAATTGTATGATACTACCGTCCGAAATATGATTCTCGGTCCATGTGGAGCACGAAATTCAATATCGCCATGTATGAATGAAGGAAAATGTACAAAGAAATTCCCTAAACAGCTATTAAAAGAAACAGTGCACAATGACAATGGCTACCCTTTATACAGACGCAGAGCTCCCGAAGATGGTGGCGTTCGAAACCTTAGATAACAGCTGTATTTTCCCGTATTCGCCCATTCTATGTAAAATATTTAATGCCCACATTAATGTAGAAGCATGTAGCTCTGTCCGCGCAATCAAGTATATCTGTAAGTACATAAATAAAGGAAGCGACCAAGCAATATTTAATCTCAGGAGTGAAGGTGAGGCAAATCCCGTTAATGAAGTACAGACCTTTCAAGCAGGGCGTTATGTCAGCTGTAACGAGGCAGCGTCGCGTCTCCTTGGCTTCCTTTTACACGAAAGGCACCCAACAGTTACTCACCTTGCTGTGCACTTAGAAAATGGAGAAGATTTTACCGAAAGAAATTTCCAAGAAAGAATTGCATCACCACCAAAAACTACACTAACAGCCTTCTTTCAAATTTGTTAAACCGACCTCTTTGCAAAAACGTTGTTATATTCTTAAGTCCCCCGCTATTATACTTGGAACACATCTAGGAAGGAGTGGAAACGCCGTATTCAAGGCGCGCCTGTTGCAAATTGGCCCGGTGTAAAGTCATCAGATGCCCATGGTCGTGTGTATACCGTCCATGTAACTACATACATAGATAAACACTCATGCCCGTCACCCAGAGGGGTAGGCAGAGACTACAGACTTCCATTTGGCACGATCCTGACACACCTCTCCTTCTCTTGCCTCCTTCACATCCATAACGTTTGAAAAATCGGTCCTTAAGATTCACTTAAAATTTTCGTCTTACGGTATTCGTGAGATGCGACGGAGGAAAACAAACCAGTAGATGGCAATAACAGCTTTGTGATAATAGCAAAATCACAATAAATAAAAACTGCGGTTATCAAGCCGCTAGCAAGGCGTGGCAACTGTGGCAAACATCCTGCAATCTATGAGGCCTATGTTCAGCTGTGGAGTTGTAATGGATGAGTGGATAAAAACTATTTGCCCTACTAATTAACTTCGGTAAACGCAAAAACATTAATAATCAGGTCTCTTTAATATAATCTTTATCGTCAACCCTGTTGTTGTTGTGTCAACGTGTTTATAAAATCGACATTTAAATTTCATACCTTTGAAACTCATCTTTTGAAATTCATCATCAGAGTGAAACTGACAAACTTGATGAACTGACACTTGACAAACGTGATAATCTAGCAAGAGGCTGATGAGGCTTGTAAAGTCTATGTCCAGCAGTGAACTTGTGATGGCTCGTAGTGACAATGAAATGTAATTAAATTAATAATAATTATTTTAACCAGATTTATTATTGTTTTTTTCTGTGTCTGTTGAGTGAGTATGACAGTTTTAGCAGATAGCCCCGGTCTGAAACCAAACTAAACCTCATGTAGGTGAATGTGAGGGCTAAGTTTCTAGTCAAGCAAACCGTCCAGAACCTTTGCAACTAGAGTAGCCAAAGATATTGGACGATAATTGGGTACACCGGAGGCATCACTAGTCTTATTTTTTACAACTACGGTTTCCATAAGCTCTCCAGGTAAGTACGCATGTCCTAGACATATGGTAAACAGCAGAGTTAATATTCTCGGCAAATGCACACCGGCTTGCTGCAAGTGCTCAATGATGACATGATCGTGACCAGGAGAATTACCCCTAGTCAATCCATATATTACTCGAGCTATATCCTCAGTATTAATTCGGTGATATTCCCTACTTAATTCTTGTTCAGCACTGAGCACTTGCTGCGTCGAAACAATTAAAAACTTTACCTTAAAAACGTCTTGAAATGTGTAATTCAGCTATCTTACCTAGCTCAAGTTGACAGTTAGATGGAACAAACAACTAAATATTAAAAATTTTAGTGTGTTTCTAAAAAGGCCTTGAAATCTTTCGACTTATGATACTCGGCCAAAATGTCCTGTATAATTTAACGTGTAACCATCTTGTTTACGACAGTTGATGATGAGATGCAGATTCCAAGGGGTGAGACGTTTGGTGCTGCAATCGCTTATTCACACAAAAACAGTGGCGATTACGACAAATTCTACTAATAGGAGTTCTGAGAGGGTGCGAAAAACTGGCATGACTTAATTCCTCCCTCTTTCGTCCACCATCTGAAAAAAAAAAACAGACGATAGGACTGTTACCACCCGTGGTCAAGACACCTCGCATTCTAACCAAATGGTTTTTCTTCGTCATTTTTATACCATTACCGTTACAACCTATTAAAGTCCACTGTTGAACATAGCACCCCGCCCCAATATGTTGCCTTATAGGGGAATATTTGTTATAGTTTACAGTTTTTATTTTTATTTTTAGCCGTTATTTGATAAACACTGCTGCCCATTTCCTGAGTTTTTACCCTTTGTCGCCTCTTACGACACCCACGAGATGATATGGGGTAGTGGATATTGTTACACCACCACTACATGATAATACCCCATACACGTCGTTCGTCATGCGCAACGCAAAAGAGTGAAATAATTTGATAGCATCTGATCTTCAATCCAGTTATAATGTCGGTGCCTTAAAACAGTGCGTTTTGAAATATTTAGTTACATCACTATTTAACAACAGGTGAGATAATAGTCAAGCATTAGTATATGATTGAGTTTTAGCCATAAATTGAACAGTACGCACTACCCGGGTTCGATTCCCAACGACAACACTGAAATTCTTAATTCCAATTTCAAGTGCTGATTTACCACGTGCTCTTCGGTTAAAGAAAACATAGAAAAAAACCAGCATATCTGAAAAATAAATATTCGAAGTTAATATTTCGAAGACAAGTGCAACCCTCTCAGAAACTACTGACTACGCCCAGTAGTAGGACGCATATATCTCCTGAGGATGCCTCGTTTGGAGATGAAACACGTGTCGTACTATCGACGGTGGTACGTCTTTCCTAGCTCAGTGGTGTTGCCAGTAGTGGCGTTGGGGTTAATTGTGGAGATAGTGCACGCAATTGAAAGAGCGTGGAGGTGCTCTTCTTACTAAATAAGACATCATTTTTGTATATGGGTCTTAGCTAATAAATTTTTAACACCTTTAATATAACGGACTTACGTAAAGTAATACATGATTCTTTTTATTATCGCTTTATTTTACTTCCCTTTAACTTACTGCCTTATTTTATTTACAAAATTATATTTTTATAAAAAAAATATATCATAATATTAAAAAAGTGTATGTGTATTCTATGCAAGCGTAATCCATCTTCACCCGAGCCGACCCATTCAAGTCGTTATCTAGAGTGTGGTTCTATCACGTTATGACAATTGAGATACTATCACGAAGAAATCAAATGTTAAAGAAGAATTCACAACAATGAAAACAAATTGATGGGACGACAATGTCTACACACTACAAAAAATACGTGTGGCACTCAGTGACTGCCGCGGTAAAGCTATTGCATAGCATTTTTTATCAACTTATGCAATTATAATTATTTATTTATTTTATTTATGCAGTTAAGTCTTTGATATTAAATCAAGTTACACTTTTTGAGCGTGGTGACCGATAAGAAAACAATTTTTTTCTCTTATTGAATAAATGAGAAGTTAATATTGTTTAAAATATTTTTAATATCTTACAATACATGTAGGTTATTCAGGAATTTTTATCATTGAGTTAGCAGCTAGTGTACACGCATACGTCTAGTCGCATGCACACAAACACCATGCCGAAGTCTGCCGAGTGCCGAAGTCTGCCGAACTGAAACGACGTTAGACGATGCACTGCTTTCAACGCCACACCTCCGTGCCCGTCGGAGTGGGGAGCGTGAGGTTTTTTTCGTTACGGTATTTCTGGATTCGGTCCCCGCGCTCAAGGCCCGCGATAGAAACTATGCAATAGCTTAATAACATTCAGCAGCGAGGCTCTGGACGAAGCTGTTATTGCTTTTTCTAATTTTCTGATTTTACATTGATACCTTCAATATCAAACAATAATAGAAACAATAAAACATAGTAACTGGTGCTTCTAAATTACAGTACACCTGCAACCAAATATATGTTCAGAAATATTGCGCGGAGGAGCAACATAACTAGTTCACTTTCAGAATAGTTCCTTGAAATTTGTTTATTTTAACAGCTCATAAATGTTTCATTTTATGTGAGTGAAATTTTGTTTTTTTTTTTAGTATCTTGGGTTTCTTTTCATTGCACTGCTTTTTATCTTAGCGATGTCTGCAACTAACTAGAGAGATGGTGATAAACGTACGTGTAATTACACGACTTCTTGGTTTTAGGCTAAGGTACTTTCAGCCGGGAATTTATTGCTTGTTACAAATATGTCGTAAGCTTACGAGTCTTGAGAGTTAGGAGCAATATTATAAGCTCATAGAGTTTTTCTCATTACTAATTTAGTAATATTAAGGGGATAATACTACCTGCTGAGTAGTGAATCCATCATCCCATTTCATACAGTGATGAGAAGTGACTATGGGAAGTCTTTATAATGATCACATAGATTTCGATACATTATGTTAGTACTGCGTTTTTTTTTTCGCCGGTAGGATTAAAATAAATAGCAGATATCTTTAGCTCTCTATATAACTATAAATTACATAAATTTTTATGATAAGAAAATATATGTGATGTTTTGCTCTCATATTTTTTTATGACACAAAAAATGTTTGTATCGAGTCGTAATATAATAATATCCATATAATTACTCCTGCTTGACCTACGTCTTTTCTATATAGCTATTACCATATATTACATTATATATAGTTGGTATCATATACCTTGCCTTGTTGGTATAGTGGTCGTAAACGTATTTACTGAATACTGATCACGAGGTTCTACGTTCAAATCCCGAGTGGGTCCAAAATCACTTATTGGATTTTTCTGTCAACAAAATCCATTGTATTTTACGCTGCTATAAACAAGGTTTCTCCACTGTGTAGAGGCGGTGTAATAAAATAGGTGTGAGACGGCAGAGAGGAACAACCCAGGAGATAGGCAGCAGCGTCTCCCCATAACAACTAAATATAAAAAACAACGGTTGTAAAACCGCGCAATTAAGGCAATCTATTAAGAAGGTCTATGTTTAAGAGGACTTTGAAGTAGTAAATTTTCATACAAAAAGCGATAACGTTTCCCCTCCCGTAAACACAGTCCAATTTTCATTGTTTTTGGAAATTTTGTTGACATAATGAAAAACTAGGTTTGTACTTTTTTTACTTTAAAGATATATTTTATACGATATGAGGTGTCAGCATCTGAATATCTATAATTTTGACTTAAAAACTTCCTCGAACGTTATTATTTTTTTAATTAAATTTAAATGAATTACAAAAAAATTAAAACTTACAGACCTAGATTAAGGTGTACTGAATCGAATGAGACTAAAATTGTTTCATTTTGTGAAGGTTTACAGGGGTAAAAACGTTGTTATCCGAAACAATATTTCAAAATGGAAATGTAGGCCATCGGCTACAAGACTTGCAACTCTCTGCTGCGACCGAATTTCTTTCTAAAGGAGGACACCCATACCGGTAGCACAAATATAACTTACTGTGCCTTTTGTAGTGTAAGGGTGACAAACGAGCACACAGTCCAGATGGTAAGTGATTGCTGTAGCCCACAGACATGTACATTTATCCTAGATTAAGGATCAAAATTCAGATGCGTTGTCACCCCTGAGGAGTAAAATAGATAGCCTCGGTTCCAGTAAAAAAGCCTCCGGTTCTCTACACTGACCATACAAAACACAGCATTAATATCACGCTATTTTACCTCGGTCAAGCAGACCCACACGTACTTCAACCATAATATTGCTGCAGCTTGGCTCTACTACGTAACAACACCCCCACTTTTGTTCAACACTACGTATTGCCACGTAACTACATATAAATAAAATTGAAGTGTATGTCTGTAATATTGAAAAAACAGGCTTCTATTAAACACGTTTATAACAACAATTATATAACAGGCTTTCAATTTGTCAAAGTTACGCCTTGACAGAATTTTAAAGCTTGCATAATATCATAACAAAGGCTAACAGTCCCATGAAGTATAGAAAGTAAATCATAAAAGTTATTGAGTGACTACTTAAGGTAATTATAAATGAAACAGATTTTTTTTACCGTACATTAGAATCTGACTTACTAAAATGTCATCTAGAAATGTGACCGGTGCGATTTTTGATACCGAGCTCATCCCAAATACCAGACAATGTGGGCACAGCAACCCATTGTCCGTTGTCCGGAGCAACTGCAATAATAACCTGCAATCAACTAACTCCAACTTGTCCTTTGTCTGGCCAACAGTATATATGTACACTAAACTCTGCCAGAGTGATGGCAGACTTTATACGGCCTCTTATTAAAACAGAGTCTAGTCGGGATGGTATTAATTAGATCATAACCAGATTATTCAATATTTACACCTGAAACGAACCATGGTGTCTTATATGGCTTCTTGCTTGATTAATTTGTTATATACCTAATTCAAAAATTTTGAGATCACACATGATCATTACAGGAAAAATATCTAATTCTGGAAGCGTCAATTCTAGTGAACTGGGCCCGGTATCTGTTAATCCTAATGGCTACAATTAGTTTCGCCGATTCATTTCGCATATGATGATATTAAATTGTGCTCTATTAAGGTTTTATAGAGCACGATTTAATACCATCTGGTCATCCAGCCTATTAACAATTACTGGATTAAAAGCATTAACCATAGCTGCACAAATACGC
The DNA here is from genome assembly GCA_907164705.1 of Parnassius apollo. Taxonomy (NCBI): domain Eukaryota; kingdom Metazoa; phylum Arthropoda; class Insecta; order Lepidoptera; family Papilionidae; genus Parnassius; species Parnassius apollo. The sequence continues at coordinate 19,677 of CAJQZP010000619.1, forward strand.
AAATTGTCCATTAGATGGGTGGCAGCTACGAAGTGGTCCTGTCGGAATAATTTAAAATCTAAAACCTCTAGTACCCAACTTCACAAGGTCACACATCTGGATTTATTGGCTTTCGTTGTCGACAATTGAGTCTTTCCTTCTTCATAATTCTCTGGCTTATGTATTACATAGCCTAATCCTTCAAGAAAAGGAATAGGATCTCGAAATCCTCTGTCCAAAATGAAAATGTAATTTTCATTTTGGATTAAGGCTTTCATAATACTGGCATCAGAATCAATTGCCGGATAAGGGCCAAAAATGTCCAGGATATAGCCATAAATAACTACTATTAAAAATGGTTTTACTAGATTGCGATATTTGTGCAAGCTATATGTTTTTTTTCTTAAAAAATAATTAGAGGATTTTTGTAGGTAAATATACGTCCCGTCGCATATGACAATTGGTTTCCTCTCTTCTCTGTTACCGAACAAGCCTTCAGGTATTAATAATTCCTGCTTATCAGATCATTTCTAGTGCCATGATTAAGCACCAAGTGGTGCGGTAAAAATAAATTTATTAAAGCTTCTCGAGCTGTTTGGAGTAATCTGATAATAATTTGGTTTTACTAATACCTAACAGAGAGGCGATTTCATTTTCATAGTAGTCCGCTGTTCTTATTTTAATTAAATATGCTCCTAACGCCGTTTTTTGCAATTTACAACTCGACGCTGGGCTAATTTGATTTAAAATGTTCAAATAATTTTCTTTATTGAGGCCAGTCCAGTACTCAAAAAGGTTCTCGTCGAATATCATTAAGCTTTTCAAAGTCCAAATTATTATTGGCTAATTTTTGACATAGGCTAAATCTTGACATAGTTTAACATTGACTTTATTTCTTCCTGAGTGAAATAACTTTAAAATTTATTTTCTTCTAAAAACTCTCATTTGTAATTAGTTCGGTGTTTAGCGCTAATTCTGAAATTTTCTGAGATATATTTTTGTTGATTTTAAAATTCTCTGTCCTAAAAATCTGGCACAATGTGTCTCTCTGGGTTCGTACAAAATGGAACGACACAATGCCTACCAGGATTTGGTGTATGCTTATAATCACAACCGCCGTGTAGTGGCGGTTAAGAATATCCACTACCCCATATCTTCCCGTGGGTGTCGTAAAAGGCGACAGAGGGAAACAGGCAGGAGATGGGCAGCAGCATCTTCCTGATAACAGCAACTGTACGACAAAAAAAAAAACTGCGGTTGCCAACCCGCTCGCCAAGCGTGGCAACTATGGCAATATACCCCCCCATGAACAATTACACAAATAGACGGCCCCCAGTCCCCGGCGGCCCCGCTATTCCTGGCTACGGTGGCGACCATGGTAACGGCGGGGCAGGGGGTGCTAAGAATCTCCGGTGGAGGTTCGGTTGCCACCTACGACGACTCGACCTGGCAACATTTAACGCACGCACACTGAGGACTGACGAGAAGATCCTGGAGCTGGAAGAAGAGATAGACAAGTTGCGCTGGAGTATTATAGGATTATCTGAGGTCCGAAGAGAGGGGGAGGACACGGTGTTTCTCGAATCCGGCAACTTGTTCTATCACCGGGAGGGCGACCATCTGTCCCAAGGAGGTGTCGGATTTATCGTCCACAAGTCTCTCGTCAACAACGTTGTGAAGATTGGGAGTGTGTCGACGAGGGTCGCGTACCTGATACTCAGAATCACCAAACGGTATTCGCTGAAGGTCATACAGGTTTACGCACCAACCTCGGCACATTCCGATGAGGAGGTGGAGGAAATGTATGAGGATATTTCCAAAGCCATGCATTCCTCCAAAACCCACTACACGGTGTTGATGGGAGACTTCAACGCAAAACTAGGCACAAGAGAAAACGGTGAGCTGAAGTTAGGGGAAATTTGGAGTAGGGCAACGGAACCGAAGGGGCCAGCAGCTGGCCGACTTTGTGGAGAAAGAGGGACTCTTTATGATGAACTCTTTCTTCCAGAAGCGGCCCCACAGGAAGTGGACCTGGTCGAGCCCCGACGGTTCGACAAAAAATGAGATTGACTTCATTATGACGACCAGACGCCAACTGTTCAGTGATGTCTCAGTGACCGCAAGGGTGAAAACTGGCAGCGATCACCGAATGGTTAGAGGCACACTGAACCTAAACGTTAAGTTGGAGAGGTCTCGTCTAATGAAGTCAACGCTCCGTCCCCCTCGTGCTCTAATCCAAAATCCCGAAAACTTTCAGCTCGAGTTACACAACCGCTTTCAGTGCCTACAAGATTGCAATGCAGTGGACGATATGAATGACAAGCTCGTGGAAACTGTCTATGCGGTCGGAGCTAAGTTCTGCAAGACCCGCCGCAGAAGAACACAAAAACTCTCCGATCACACTCTTAATCTCATGGCTGTTAGACGGGAGATGAGGCTGCAATCGTCAACAGATTTGACAGCATACAGGCAACTGAACAGACAGATCTCCAAATGCATGCGGCAAGACTTACGCAACTTTAATACTGCTCGTATTAAAGAAGCGATCGAGCGGAACCAGGGCTCCAAAGTCTTTGCCAGAGATCTGTCTGCCCGTAAGAGCCAACTGTCAAGGCTGAAGACTGAGTGTGGCAGCATCGTTTCCAGGACACCTGAGATTTTGAGTGAGATTGAGAGGTTCTATGGGCAGCTGTACACATCATCGTTGGAGCCACACGCAAGTGTGAGTAACGATCCAAGAGAAAGTCTTATCCGACACTATTCCGATGATATCCCGGACGTCAGTCTAAGCGAGATTAGAATGGCTCTCCAGCACCTTAAAAACGGCAGGGCCCCAGGCGAGGATGGAATTACAGCGGAGCTTCTGAAAGCGGGTGGAACACCGGTACTTGAAGTCCTTCAGAAGCACTTCGATTCAGTCCTCCATGGTGGCACTACTCCAGAGGCGTGGAGCAGAAGTGCGGTCGTCTTGTTCTTTAAGAAAGGCGACAACGCTCTTTTGAAGAACTACAGACCGATTTCCCTTCTGAGCCGCGTCTACGTGCTGTTTTCGAGAGTCATTACGAATCGTCTCGCACGCAGATTCGACGACTTCGAGCCTCCCGAACAAGCCGGTTTCCGAAAAGGCTTCAGTACCATAGACCACATACATACCCTGCGGCAGATTGTACAGAAGACTGAAGAGTACAATTTGCCACTTTGCCTGGCGTATGTGGACTGTGAGAAAGCCTTTGATTCCGTCGAAATTTGGGCGGTGCTGCAGTCCCTTCAGCGGTGCCAAGTTGACTGTCGGTATATCGAAGTGCTGAAGTGTTTGTACAGTAGGGCTACGATGGCTATTCGAGTACAGAACCAGAGCTCGAAACCTATCCAACTGCAGAGAGGTGTAAGACAGGGTGACGTTATATCCCCGAAACTCTTCACTGCTGCTTTGGAAGACGTTTTCAAGCTACTGGACTAGAAAGTATACGGTATTAACATCAATGGCGAGTACATCACTCACCTTCGATTTGCCGACGATATAGTCCTTATGGCAGAATCGCTGGAGGACTTAAGCACTATGCTCAATGACCTCAATAGTGCCTCCCAACGGATAGGTCTTAAGATGAACATGGACAAAACAAAGATCATGTTTAATGTCCATGTCACACCTATGCCGGTAGTTGTTGGGAGCACTATGCTCGAAGTTGTTGACGAGTACGTTTACCTGGGACAAATAGTCCGACTAGGTAAGTCCAAATTCGACCGAGAGGTCAATCGACGGATTCAACTCGGCTGGGCAGCGTTCGGGAAATTACGACACATCTTCTCGTCAGGTATACCTCAATCTCTGAAAACTAAAGTGTACAACCAGTGCGTGTTGCCAGTGATGACTTACGGATCAGAGATGTGGTCCTTCAATGTTGGCCGTATGAGGACGCTCAAGGTTGCTCAGCGAGCTATGGAGAGGGCTATGCTCGGAGTTTCTCTGCGTGATAGACTCAGAAATGAGGATATCCGCAGTAGAACCAGAGTGACCGACATAGCACAACGGATTAGTAAGCTGAAGTGGCAATGGGCCGGCCATATAGCTCGAAGAACCGATAACCGATGGGGAAGAAAGGTTCTCGAGTGGCAGCCTCGTACCGGTAGGCGTAGTGTAGGGCGACCCCCCACTAGATGGAGTGACGACCTGGTAAGATATGCAGGAAGTCGATGGATGCAGGTGGCTCAGGACCGTGGTTTGTAGCATTACTTGGGAGAGGCCTATGTTCAGCAGTGGACTTGTGAAGGGCTGTGATGATGATGATGATGATGATGATGATGATTATAATCATCTGCCAGGTATGCCAACACCATATTTAATTACCTCAGTGGGATAAATCCTTTGTGCCACACGCTGCAACATGCATAAGAGACGAATTCGCCAGGAGTAATCTGTAGGGGATTATAAAGAATATTTTAAATGATTAATTATATATAAATGTACATTACAGCATTCATTACTTTGTATTTTAATTTCAAACACAGGTTTAATCAGAGGTGACCTAACTTTAATATATGATGCAAGGCAATACGCTGAGCTTTACACACATTATGGGTGGTATCACCGATGATTAATGTTACTTTAGTATATTAGTTTTTCTGTGGCACCAATAATAAATAAATATGTTTTATTTATTCATTATTTTTTTAAATATTAAGTTTATAAAATATCCTTATTAATACTATAAATGCGAAAATGTGTTTGCTTGTTTATCATTCAATCATGCTGTAAAAGAGCTTTGGGTTCATAGTGTTGTTTGCCTGGGCAAAGTTGAGGACAAGTAAGCGAAATACACAGAGTTCCCGAGCGATTTTTAAACCAAATTGCACACTACACAAGGACACATTACACAAGGACATGAAGTCACGGGCAAAAGCTAGTAATTTATATTTTCTTACCTTTATTTTTCAAATAAATTAAACTACAAAAGTATTTCAAATATATGTTCAAAACAAGACAGTAAGTTTAATAATACTGTTAGATTATAAAAAGACACATTTTTACTAAGTACATATAGACTTAGAAAAAACATAAAATATTACCTCTCTAGGATGGATCCTGGCTATAGTTTCATTTCGTTCTGGGCCATCTGGTATTGAGTGCCTGTGTGCTGGCTAGTGACCGGAGACACCGTACACATACTGTTGTATTAGGTGATGGTATGTATGAAACTCCTCTACGTAATGTTTTTTGAGTTTCTGTCCAACAAAGATGACATACCACTGCACTTTTAGGTATCTGTAACAATATACATAATACCTATCATACCACGTAATGCCATGCTGTAGTTATATAAGTAGTATATTAATTTGTAGAACCAATGGGTCGGCTCGAATGGGGAAGGACCACGCTCTCACAGAATACCATATAATGAAACCAGAGACGCCTTTCATTGGAAACGACGCATTCCGTCTTAGTCCAAACGGGTGAAAACGCGAAACGTGAAACGTGAAATCCGTATTTCAATTCGTAATCAAGGATAGATCTGCCTAGATGTCTACGGGCCACAGAAACCACTTAAGGTGGATTGTGTGCTCGTTTGTTACCCTTATCCTAGCGAAAAAGAGCCACGTGCAGCAAATAGTGGGTCGGCTTGACCGGGGAATGGCCACGCTCTCACAGAATATCAGCGTGAAATGGCAGCTTTAAGCTGCTGTGTTTCGTATAGTGAGTGTAGAGAACCGGAGACTATTTTTACTGAAAACCATGCATTTCATCATAGTCCTCAGGGCTGAAAACCCATCTGCATTTTGATTATTATTAATCGAAAATGAATGTAGATGTTTATAGGCCTGTGTACAAGTTTATAACCCCAATTCTATATAAAAGAAAATAAACATTTGATACTTTTTTTACATCTGGAATTATTAATATTTAGATTAATTAACCTTTAAATAAACATAAATACTAACTTGCCTAGGCAAAAATCCTCTCGGACATATAATATATTTCAGGATCCTCTGAAACAGAGTGACAATGTCCGCTACCTAGTCTCAGTTGACTCCAAACATACATACAATACCAGTATATTATTGGCATTAAGGCGCTAAGAACATTTTCATGATCTGCACGAACAGATAATTCTTGTAATACGTTTGCAAAACACTGTGAACATACTGGTCCATTTTCATCCATCTAAAATAAAACAATCATATTTAAATACTGTCATATCCATTGGACTAGATACTGCCAAGTAATCTGTAATGAATAAAGTATGTGCTTTCTTACTAATTGACCTAGATTTTCAAGAATGGTAATAATTTCTGGACTCAAAACTCCAGCAATGTAATATTGCTCATTTTTTTCTATTGCAGAAATAAATTTTAAACAGTGCAACATGTTTTAACAGGTGAACTGAAAGATAATTACATTATATTAATATTATGCAGCTATTATGAACTTATGGACAAAATAATTATTTATTTTTTGATTTTTAACCGATTACACACAGAAGCATGTTATTCAAATGCGTTTTGTAACTTAAGGAAACATCTTTTTTTACATACCTGCCAAGTGATTCAAAATGTAATTGTACAGATGTCGGATATCAAGGAAATCAAAATCTCACGTAAATCATGAAGTCCATAAAACAAAAGCCCCGTCAAACAAGTAGTAACAGACCCAAAGTCGAAATAAAAAGAACAAAATCGCCAAAGTAATCCAAAAGAAATACAATAAACGCATTCACGAGTTCACATACGAGTATACACGAACAAGCTCGAAATAAACAAAAAATATCGGACTACCCACATTATTTCAAGACTGTCACATGTCAGACATGACATTTAACATACAATTTGATGAGTGGAAGGGCACCATCATTTTTATATGGGATTTTATGTTTAGCAATTCATTTAGTTGGATTTACTTTCATATTGTATTTTTAAATTCCTGAATTTTTCGCTTTTTTACGGTATAGTGTACATAGACTGGGCCTGAAATGGACCGTCTACTTTGAACTAATGATCGCAGTGCCAGACGTCACGCAACTTTGGCGCTGCTGCCTGTCGCCGGTCTAGACATTCTAGATCTGATATGAGCGAGTTGTTTGTACCGCCATCTATCGGAGTCGTAAGATATTTCTATGATTACCATAATCGCCTCTTACGACACTCACGGGACTAAATGGGGTGATGGCTTAAGCAAATCCTTACGCCACAACTACGCGGAATTTTTAATACAATACAAAGCAATAATTAAGTGCAGAGTTACATATATTTAACTAGCGATTTCCCCGGCTTCGCGCGGGTTATTTCTGGAGCATGATAACAATGCCACCGACTAGATCTAATTGTGGATCTAAACCATCCAGAGATCTGCTCAAAAAATAATCATCAAATTCGGTCCAGCCGTTTAGGAGCTCAGTGACAAACACACATACAAAAAAATAATATATGCAAAGATTACCGTGTGTTGAAGGTTTAGATCGTCCATCACTGTTTATTAATAAGTATTATTGATTTTATTCTTATATTTGTCTTTACTTTTTTTGTAAAAAGGAGTAATATTTATTTTAATCCTAATCTCTAAATCTGCGTGTCTAATAAAAGTTTTATAATGAAATATTTCTTGTTACAACAATAAATTTCAAATAACAAGATCTGTAAGTAAAATCAACTTAAGAATCTAATAATAAAATGGTAAATCCAAAGATTAACTCAGCAACTGCAGAAAGTTTTAAACAACTGCACGAGAACGTGCGATGTCAAAGCATTCAAGCCTGCTGCTGCTCTGCACTGCGGTGGTTAAATAAAATATTATTAAAGTTAATTAAAAATTGGTATCGTCTTTATAAAACAAGAAAGCATATCAGTGGTACAATATCTTTATTATAAAATACACGTCAATAAAAACTAAAAATACTAAAAGTACGAAATTGAAGTTATATGCTACATTCGCCTCAGGCCTCCTCTTATTTCCATAAGGGCATGGGACAATTGTTCGCCGCGCTATTCTAATGCATGATGGCGAAATTCACAATCTTCCGTCTTCGTCTTCTGAATATTTATGAGATATACGGACTTGAAAAGGCTTGCCACAAAAACACAATAATTAATTTTGGTCCAACCCAGGTGTCGAACACAGGACCATGTTTACTTGTAGGATAACGATGACAAACGAGCACACAGTCCACCTGACAACAAGTGGATACTGTGACCTGTAGACACCTACATCTATCCTAAATTGAGAATCAAAATATAAATATGTTGACTACCACCGTGGACCAATATAGAATGCCTCGCTACCAGTATAGGATCCACGGTTCTCTGCACTCACCATAAGAAACATAACATTTAGGTGCTATTTTACTCTAGTATTCTGTGAGAGCGAGGTCCTTCTCTGGATAAGCCGATCCGCTCGTGCTGCCAACATAATATAGTTGCAGCGTAAGTCTACCACGGTAACATTAACACCAGTCGCGCCTACGACCACTAAACCAAATAGATGTTCAAAAGTAGCATCTATAAAGTTTCTTGAGGTTGAAGTGTTAAAAAAATGAATTGAATCTACAAGATTGATAGAAAAAAATAATTGAGTTCTGAAAACATCTGTTTACTTAAAATTAGTATTTCAAACTTATAAAGCCACTGGTGAAATATAAATAATTATTTTGATGTAAAAACATAAAAGTAAAAACACTAAATCGGACGATTTTTTTCATATTTGTCCGGCTATTAGGGACTTGGACGTTTTCAACTAGGTACAGCCTACCTAGGCAGGTACAGCCTAACTAGGTATCAAGTACACATGTATTAGATTTATTCTTGGTAAAAGGTGAAGAAATTGTAAACGATTGCTTTCCGTTGAAAGTAGGTCTAGTGAAATTCAATTTTTTAAATTTTTAGAAGGTTCTAATATTTTTATTTTATTTTATTTTACTTATTTAATGGAATCTTCGATTGTGTCTCAACTATATTTCTATAATTAGAAGCATAAAAAACTTCCGTTAAAATGGTAAAAACGCGTGAAATGTAATGACTGCCTTCAAAAGACATTTTTTTTTCTAATTACAGATATTTTTTTAAATGTATTCAAGCTCCGTGACAGTATCGGATAAGGTAGCATATAAGTTAATTGGAAGCTTCTGTATCAGTACAATGATAATATTATAAATTTTGAATTATTTCACTTTTCGAAAATCTGTTATTTCTACGCGGATCTTGGTTTATTAATCATAAGCTAAAAATTGTTAAATAAAAAATTCTTACGTAGATTGATGAGCACCTCCTACCCTCAATAACTTACTTAGTCACTTTGATGATAACCGTGTAGTGGCAGTATAAGAATATTTACTACCCCATATCGTCCCATGGGTGAAACTGAAACGGGAGATGGGCAGTAGCATATTCTGGATAACAACTCTGTGTAACAACTCAATGTGATAAAACTGCAGCTGCCAACTCGTTTGCCAAGCGCGGCAAGAGAAAATCCATTCCACGGGCAATCTCTGGAGAGGGTCTATGTTTAGCAGTAGACTCTATAGACTGTAGTGGAAGGATGTCATTGCAATGTTTATTTCTTCTGAGGATTCCTTGTTTAGTAGCAAAACACGTGTCATATTATCGATAGTGGTGCGTCTTTCTTAGTGTAGTGGTGTTGGGAATAGTGGTATTGGAATTAATAGTACGATGGTGCTTTGTAAATTAGGTGCATAAATTTTACATAATATTTTTTCCAGATCTTGACTAATTAAATTTTAATATTTTTAAATAAATATTTATGGTTAGATAACAAGTTATTGCAATAAAATATCAATATATATTTATCGACGATACATTGTATTCGTGTTTATTATTATCCTGGAAAGTTTAGCACATAAAGACGCAACATTAATCTAATGTGTAATATCAGAAGACGATTAAATGATAAGGAATAACATGATATAGTTAAGTGCAAACTGTATCTCAGTTTTATCATTTAACTTATGAATTATTAAAAGATTAGAAAACATACAAAATAATCATTCACGGATGGTAATATGTTGCTTGAGGACGTTACACTAAAAACGAAAGTATCAGTTACTTATCTCTACAAACATTGCATCGCATACAGACAAACTAAGATTGGTTTTTCTTTCGAAGCTCTTTAATGGTGCCATTGATTGAATTACTTTTCCTAATTGGAATAGGAATCCCAAAACCATCGGAACGTCCGCGCACGTAATCTCCATTTACTTGTGCCAAAAAAATTGGAAAAATCATGGACAAAAAATAGAACAACATTTATTTGCGTAAAACCATGGTAGATTTTCTTGTTATTTATTTATTTAACAAATTATAGATAATACAGAGGATATGATATGGTACACAAGCTTAATGAAAACTTTACCGTGTACCACATAAAATGTAATGTGGAATTAACATGTTTTGCCGTAGTTGGCATACAAATATTGAATTTAGTTCAATTATACTAGCTTTAACTGAACTTAAATTAATTTTAATTCGACGGCTCCGTGGCGCGGTAGCTTAGCCATGAGTTGCAGCGCTAAGGGCTAATATATATATATAAATGACCCACGTTGCAGGAGAAAATCTTAGAGTGAAGGTAACGATATTTATATAAATAATTTTAAAAAAATAATAATTTGCAGTTAATAACATACAGAATCGAGAATTGTTAATAAATTATTAATTGAACGATAATATTAAAATATTGCATTATTATTTAAATAAATGACAGTCTGTTAGAATAAAATAGATTTTTAATCGAATTTATATATTTTAAATTACAACAAAATTTAAATTCGTTTTCTTATAAACTTCAAGTCAATATGCAAAAAAAAAAAACAAAAAAAAATTAAAAACAAAAAGTAAATATAAATTACTTTTCTTTAATAGCCGCATATCACTTGCTGTAATTAAATGTAATGTACTTACAAAGAGGCCAATATAAATACAGAGAGATATTAAAAATAAACCAAAATCTTGGTAAAAATTCCACACTAAATAAAAATTCCTTAAAATTAATTTTACGGCAATAGTTACAATTTTAGTTTTTTTTAATGTGTCTTTCTACTTTCTATGGTTAATCAAGTTTTTAATAAAATAAGGGCGACAAACGAGCACATTCCACCTGCCAATAAGATATAATGTAGGAATGGCTGAAATACATATTTCACGTGACATATTATTATATTACATTATTACTTCACAATATTTTCATAAATATAATGGAAGCTCCGTCTTAACTTCCTCAAGAAAAAGGGTCCTATTCCTCATAACTCTTCTGAAATATATTTTAACTCCGATTACGTCCATCATATTGTTTTAAAATATTTTTTTCTTAACAACATGACAATTTATATATATATATATACATGCTAAGTAATATAATAATATCACGTTGCTAAAATTGTGTGTTTAATATTATTAATCACATTATTAATATTATTATGACTGACAACAATGACAACAAACCGTCACTTAATAAACATCCAATGCGTTTCGTCCGTTGAAATTAATGATTATTCAGTGTTTAAAGTGAAGAGCACTACCAAAATCCCTTACCTAAGTGTATTCTATTGTGTGACTAATTAGTATAATGAATGAATGAATGAATGAATATACTTCATTGCACACCACAAACAAATTTACAAAAAACATAACAGAGAGCAGATTACATGTACAATTTGGCGGCCTTATCGCTACATAGCGATCTCTTCCAGGCAACCAAAGGTGTAAAGGAATAAAACAGTGAGTACTAGGTAGGTGGTGCAATATAAATATACCTAATATAATATCAATACATGCAATAAAATAACATATAAGTAAATAACTAATACATTAAAAAAATATGATACACATATACATAGGTATATACATAAACATACACACACACATATATACATACATATATCCTCAAATATATACCACTAACAATAACATAAACAAATAAATACAAAACTACATAATCACATAATTTATCCTAATGATTTTCTAACGATTGAGACAATTAATGCTCTTTAAGAAGTCGCCTAAAGACTACAATATTCTGAGCTTCGCGTAAATACAAAGGTAGGGCATTCCAGAGCTTAATAGACTGTACAGTAAAAGATTTATTAAAGAAAGATGTATTGTGAGTTGGTACCCTTAAAATGAGTTTTCTTGAAGAGCGTAAAGGTTCCCCCTGGAAGCCCAACAAAACTAAATTTCTCCTTAAGATAAGGAGGAGTAGAAGGGTGAAATAAGACACAGTACAGAATAGAAAGAATATGCATGTTCCGGCGAAATTGGATAGGTAACCACTTGAGACGTGAGCGAAATTGGGAAATGTGGTCAACTTTGCGCAATCCAAATGAACCGAATACTAGTATTTTGAAGTCTCTCAAGCTTAGTTAGCTGGTCTTTAGTTATGTCTACATAGCTTGCGTCAGCATAGTCGAGAATCGGAAGGAGAAGAGACTGTGCGAGCATAATTTTTGTACGAATGGGAAGAAATGATCGAAGGCGACGCAGTGAACTAAGAGCGACAAAGGTTTTATTACTTACCTCATTCAGTTGGCGTTTCCAATTTAAGGAACTATCAAGGTAAACACCAAGATTTTTGACATTGTCAAAGTAAGGGATCACAACCCCATCGAATACAACAGGTGGTATGGAGAACCAGTCAATTATTGAGATAAAGCTCTGACTACCAAAAATGATAGCCTGTGACTTTTAGGATTGACATTTAGGCCATATGATTGACTCCACTCATGAATCATATTTAAGTAATTGTTTAATGTAGCGATTGCATTTGGAAAATTCTCAAGAGTTGACTGGGTGTAAATCTGGACATCATCCGCATACATGTGGTAGAGAGAAAAAAATTTATGAGTAATTGAATTAATGAAAATGGAAAAGAGTAAAGGTGCCAACACGACACCCTGCGGCACGCCTGCAGTAATATCACACCAAGATGAGTGAGTTTCATCAACATGAATACACTGCCGACGGCCACAGAGATAACTTTGAAACCAGTCAATTACTGATGGAGATATGTTAAGGGAATACAACTGACTCAACAGTATATCGAAATCAACAGTATTGAACGCATTGCTGAAATCTAGCAAGGTCATGACTGTGAGTTGTTTATTATCCATACCCCACCGCATGTCATCAGTAACTTTAATTAAGGCAGTAGCCGTACTATGACCGGGACGGAAACCGGATTGTAAAGAATTCAACAAATTGTGCTTATTAAGGAAAAGTGTCAGCTGTTGGCAAATAAGTTTTTTCAAGGACTTTAGAAAGGAAAGGTAAAATCGAAATGGGACGGAAATCAGTGAGGTTGACGGGATTAGATTTCTTCGGAAGGGGTATAACATAAGCACTCTTCCAGGCATGAGGGAATTTAGAGGAAGATGCAAGCGTTAAGCAAATGAGTGATAATGGGAGTGATAACATCAAGGAGAGGAACGATCATATTACGGCTAATGCTGTCGCTACCGACAGCATTTGAGGAGATGGATAATATGATTCTCTTAACATCACATACAGTAAATTGACTAAAAACGAACGGAGAATAATTAGGAGTCGGACTTACAGAAAGAGAACGAAGTGTTTGCAGTTTATGTTCACTATCAAAAGAGTTAGAAGGATTAGAAAAATGTTGATTTAATAGTTCAACATCAACACTGGGAGGTGAAGTATTAAGAGAGTTTCTACCAACTCCAACTGTTTTAAGAAACTTCCACACCCTAGATGAGTCGCCGTTCTCGACTGATGAATGAATATGGCGTCGATGTGCATCTCTACACAATGTGTTGCAGCGATTCCGGATTTTAGTGTATTTTCTAAGGTTTTCCTCTGTTTTGTTCCTCTTAAGCTTTGACAATGCCGCATTCTTCTTCAAAATTAGCCTTTTCAGATCATCAGAGAGCCATGGAGTAGGTAAGTTCTTGAGTTTAACATAATGCATTGGCGCGTGTACGTCATATAGCTGAGTGAGAAGGGAATTGAAAAGTTCCACTTTATCGTCAATGCATGATGCTCTCTCAATCACTGACCAGTCAATATTATGAGCATCTTCGCAAAGTTGGTCAATATCCATTCCTCCAAAATTACGTCGCAGAACTAATTTAGGTTTGATTTTAGGAGGGCGTAGTTTATACGAAAGGAAAAGTAAATCGTGATAAGAGAATGCATCAGCAGGACACTGTCCATGCTTGAAAACTAGGTTTGAAGATGACACGATAATTAAGTCCAGAAGGGAAGGAGTACAGTTAGGAAATTTGTGAGTAGCAGCAAGGGGTAGGATTTGCATATTACACGCTTCAATTATAGACTCAAGTTTTATTGCCCGATTGTCGCCTTTAAGTAAACAGGTGTTAAAGTCACCCGTCAAAATAGTATGACTATATGTAGGGACTAGTGATTCTAAAAGATATTCAAAAGAAGTAAAATAGTTTATAGAAAGAGAGGGACTGTAGAAAACTCCAAGTAGGATTTTATTCTGAGACGTGGAGACCTCAACTAGCAAATGCTCAGCAGAATCACCAGGAGGCGGTTGACATGACGAACTAACAATTTTAAATGGAAAGTAGGATCTTAGATAGATCGCCACGCCCCCCACCACCTCTATTACTGCGGTTATTTCTAATTAGATGAAACCTAGCCTATAAGTTTACGTGAAAACGATCGGTGCAGTAATTATTAAGTTTTTAACCAAAACAATTTCTAACACGTGGTGATTTGTATAAAACTGTGAGCTACGACAACTTACCGCTTACTCACTGTGACGTAGACGGGCTCATTGCATCGCTAAGCCGTCCGCACAGTTATCAAGTCTTCAAGATGGATTCATATAGCTGCGCCGGTTGTAAAAGTGATATAGCAAGTAATGAATTTATAAGTTGTCATGGTTGTAAATTAAACTACGATGTGTTGTAAGCAAATTTGTCACCAAAGTGATTTAGGAAAATGAGCCTAGAAGCTAAAACTCAGTGTAAATGCTCAGAGTGCAAAAGCAAGCAACCAAAAACAGGCAACTTAGATATACCAATTCGCTCGAGTATCTATCTCAAGATTGTAATGTAACTGTGCGAAGAAAGAAATCGTTCAGTGGACTCACAACTTTCTCAAGAAAAATTCAAAGAAATCCTAAAAAAAGTATTGATAACGGAAATTGAGGCCATGCTTGAAAAAATACTGACTTGAATGGTATCAAATCAGCTGAAGGATATCAATAGTCGCTTTGTCGAACTTCAAGAGTCTATGACTTATATTTCTGGACAAAATAATGACTTAAAAAAGCACCTAGACTCCACCACATCGGATTTGCAGTGCCTTATGGATGAGAAAAAAATTCCTCAAACAACAATTAAATCACCTCACAACTCGTGTGAAGACTCTGAAAAACGATAACATGAAGCAACAACAGTGGGCCAGATTGCAAAATATCGAAATCGCTGGCAAACCAGAAGATAACGATGAGAACACATTAACTATTATACAAAAGATTTCGAAGCATATAGGTGTCTCAATCGAACCCTCTGAAGTGGAGTTTGCGCATCACGTGCAGCCGCGGCGTGCCACAAGCACCGTGCGAACGCGCCCTATTGTCGCTCGGTTAAGGCATCGTTTTACTAAAGACAAAATAATGGCCGCTGCACGTAAACATCGTAATTTAAAAGCCAGCATAGTCATATAAATACGCATCTAACAAACGAAAATAAAATGCTTTTTCACAGTGCAAAAGAAGGGTAAAGGAACTAAATTACAAATTCATTTGGACAAAAAACTGCCGTATTTTCGTTCGAAAAAACGAGGCTTTACCTCCAATCTCCTTATCTTCTTCGGCAGATATTGTGAAATTACTTACTTACTTATCTTACTTATCTTCCCTCTATTAATCCCTAACGGGGTAGCCAGAGAGAACAGATCGCCAAGTGTCACGATCTTTACATACCTCTTTCGCTTCTTTCAGGTTCATTAACTTCTTCATTCATGCACGTCTAGGTATCCGAGTACTCTTGACCCCTTCCTCTTCGAGCAATTTGCTCACATGGTCTTCGAAAGTTAGTCTCGGTCTACCTCGACACCTTTTAATATTTACTTTCGCTCTATATATTTTTCTTCACCATTCGGTTTTCACTCATTAGCTCAACGTGCCCAAACCATTGGAGTACGCCCCTATCAATTTTTGTGATAAGGTCATCTTTCAATCCTGCCATATTGCGAATCTCTTCGTTTCGCTTTCAATCGGCTATGGTAACGCCACACATTTTACGAAGAGATCGCATCTCCACTGCATTCAACTTGCTTTTATGCTTCTTCTGGCATACCCAGGTTTCGCTGCCATATAACAAAGTCGGTACCAACACTGCGTTATGTATTGCAAGGCGTGCAGTCTTCACCACGCCTTGTCTTTTGACTAATGTATTCAGGGCACCATTGACTGTTTCCGGCAGCGACACGCCTATCCACATCTAAATCACATCTTCCATCCCGGCTGAAAGCACTCCCCAAGTATACAATTTCATTTACCTGTTCTAGACATTCCTGATTTACCCATATTTCACATTTCGTTCTCTCTTCGTCCTTTTCAAATACCAGAACCTTAGTTTTATTAGCATTCAAACGGAGACCTTTAATTTCACATTCCTCTTTCATACACGTGACTAGTGCCTGCATTACTGCTTCTGATGGTGCAATAAGCACTGCATCATCAGCATACAGCAGACAATTTACTTTAATGCCACCCAATTTCACACCCAAATAGCTATTTTTCAGCTTCTGTAAACAGCTGTCGAGATACAGTATGAACAGTCAGGAAGACATGACACAACCCTGTTTTACGCCCGCTTGGACGCTAAACATGGGTGACAGGTCATGCCCTACCCACACATAGGCTGTACAGTTATAGTAAAGTGACTGCACAGCCCTTAACAATCGACCATTCACACCATATCCCGGCAACAGTTCCCAAATTTTCTTCCTTATAACCTTATCAAATGCTTTCTCCAGATCCACAAAAGCACAGAAAATCCTCTGGTTAACACTCAGAAGCTTTTCCGTGATCATGCGGAGAGAAAACATTTGATCCGTGCATCCTCTTCCAGGTCTAAATCCGCATTGTTTTTCCTCCCATAAGAATCTTTCCGATTTCTCTTGCATCCTACGTGTCAAAACCTTCGAGTAAACTTTACTTGCTAAACTGATCGCCCGATAGCATCCGCAGTCAAAATGTGAACCTTTACCTTTATATAAAGGCACAATGAACGCGGATCGCCAAACATCCGGGACATCTTCCGTCCGCCAGCACAAATTGCACAGCAGACGAAAGCTGTCCCAGACGCGAGGCCCACCGTAATTGACCATTTCAGCAGTAACTCTGTCTAGTCCCACAGCCTTAACACATTTCAAACTTCGAATCGCACGTTCAATCTCTTTCATGCTGATGACCTCAGTGTCATCGAGGTCCGTGTCTGGCGTGTCAGTCATGGCGTCACCCCCGGATCCTTCACTAAGATCATGAAACGCATACATTTCTCTGTAAAATTCACTCCATCGCTGCATGACGTCCGATTTTTCTGAGAGGACGTCATTGGTTCTCGAAAGCACTTTGTTCATTATTAAGGCTGTCACACCACTCCGGGACCTGCCAACCTCTTTCCAGAAGAGTTTGGAGTTTTTCTTAAAGTTGTGCGACAACCTCTCGTCCGCTTCTATTCTACACCTTTCACGTACTTCCTCAATCAATGTTTTCGCATGAACTTTCTGCAGCTTATATCTTTCTTTCATATTCTCTCTCATATGCTTATCGTTACTAGAGGCCAAGTAGTGCTTTTTTCTTCTTTTTTTACAGCTTCTCTCACTTCATCATTCCACCATGCATCTTTTCTTTTACTACCTACCTCTTTTTTGCCGTTCCACATACTTCTTCCGCTGCACTTACCATACCATCCCTAAGGTTCTGCCATATTCTCTCCACACATTCTTTCTGCTATCGATGGTGTCAAGCTTTTCGGCTACCCTCGTGTGATATTTGTCCCTAGTATCCGCTTCCTGAAGCTTCCAGCTTCGGATGCGACAGACCGACTGTGGTTCTGTTACTGCGGTCCGGTAGCGCCAACCCGCAAAAAACCCATAAATCTAGTAATTACTAGATAGTGATCCGTTCCCAGGTCAGCACCCCTGAACACTCGTGTATCCATCACCAGTTTTCGCAGTCGGTCATCCACCAGGAACAAATCAATCATACTTCTCTCATTCTTTCTTTCTCTAGTGTACATATGGATTTTCCTGTGATTAAACATAGTGTTTGTCACATGACGACCCTTTTCCTTGCATACAGCCAGTATAAACTTGCCAGCATCATTAACCCTTTTATCGCCAAACTTTCCAAGCACCGACTCGTATCCTGGTCGAGCGATACCTACCCATCCATTGAAATCACCACATACAACAGTTCTTTCGTTTCCCTTAACCAAATCTAGAACTTCTCTTACATTCTCCCAAAACTCCTCCAGCTCAGCCCTGGACGACGAAGCTACCGGCGCATAAGCAGCCAAAAGGAATAACTTCGTCAGTTCCAGTTTAAAGCGAACCCAGAGAAGTCTTGAGTTCACAACTTTGTATTCAGTCATAAGATCGACCAACCGGGACGACAACAGCACCCCCCACTCCCTAGCAGGCGTTCTCGCTTTCCGTGACTCTGGACCATATAGCTAACGTCCCGCCAGGGAGTTTTTCAGTACCACTGCCTTTCCGTTTGGTCTCCGACATACACACGACATCTAATTCTCTTTCTTTCATTGTTTCGATCAACTCATTCGTCTTATCTCTCATGCCCCCTCTAACATTCCACGTGCCAACTCTGCACTCCATCCTCCACCTTCCGCCGTGTCGGGCTGTGCGTGACGGGTGGCGGTCCCCATAGCCGCTTTGCGCGCTGCATTTCACACCAACGAGGACGAGCTGGTGTGCGTGGCCTTGGGGGGACGCCCTAACTCTCGTTTGCATGGGTGCGCAGCTGTGTAGAATTGCAGCCCTGAAAAGGTTTGGTAGGGGTCGTGACGAGCACGCTTCTACAATGACCCCCAGATATTGTGAAAATTATTTAAAATCTACTTACCTGTTTATTCTGTGTACTTTGAAGCGTTTTCGTAAATTACTTGTGAAAAGGCATGCACTTGTTACAAATTCTATGCTTTTTTATCAATTAACACAACTAGATACACTGTACACTATCAAAAACTCACACACGTATCATACATTATTCTCACATACATTAATAAACATTACCAAAATCACATATACCTGCACTCATCTAACGCTTTACTTATAAACATATATTTATTACATTCTCAAATATAAATACAGAATATCCTTTAAAAGATATAATGTAATTTATTATCGATTAATAATAACATATTTACAAGTAAAATTTACACATTTATTAATCATTTATTACTTATTCTTATTAAAAACTATGCCTTGCTATATTTTTAGGTACCTTGATTATGTAATTGTTCACTATAACTATTCATCTTCAACTGTTTTTTCAATGGATACTATACTGAAAGAATTAAAACTGTAGATATTATCAGAACGTACGGGGTTTGAGGACTAAGACTAATGAATTTTATATTAATTTACTATTGCTTGATTATGATGTGGTTATGATAACCGAAACTTGGCTTTATGACGGAATCCTGTATTCAAAACTATGTAGTTATAAAAATAATGTGTTTCGTCGTGACCGTGGGTCGTTGGGAGGTGGGGTCATGTTAATGTGTGCACCATACTTGCAAGCCTGTATGAGATCCAAATGGCATTGTGATAACCTTGAGTGCGTTTGGGTGACGGTTCCTTCTAGTGCTGTGGGATTAGAGCACGACCTCCACATAGCAGTGGTTTAAATACTCCCTAACTCATCATTCTCAGAGAGAACCAGACTGTTTGTAAATCTTATTTCACAAATACGTAATAATCATCCCAATGATCAGTTTATACTTGTAGGCGACTTTAACCTACCGTGTA
The DNA here is from genome assembly GCA_907164705.1 of Parnassius apollo. Classification (NCBI taxonomy): domain Eukaryota; kingdom Metazoa; phylum Arthropoda; class Insecta; order Lepidoptera; family Papilionidae; genus Parnassius; species Parnassius apollo. The sequence continues at coordinate 39,645 of CAJQZP010000619.1, forward strand.
TAGATTGGACACAAGATAGACCTGTCATACTCTGGAAATGCCCTGCTGAAGTCCAGAATTCTGCATCACAGCTCACTGACCATACGGCTTTTATAGGTATTATGCAATATAATATCATCTTAAATAATAGTAATAAAATACTAGACCTAATTTTTTCAGACTCGTCCGTCACTGTTAGTAGATCCAACTTCCACCTTATTAAAGAAGACTGTCACCACACTCATTATCACTGCGTCAGACATACTCATACCTCCCTTGAAAACACAATCGTGATCAAAGTATATTTATGAGCTTTCTGGTGCTACAGTATTGGTCGTTTATATTAGACATTAACATAAATATTGAGACTATAATAGCTGGTTTTTACGCAATTATAAATAACTGCATAGAAACATATGTTCCTCAGGTTTACCACTCTGGTGTGCACACTTATCACATCTGGTATAGCAATCCGTTAATAAATTTAATTAAAGGAAAGTTCACAAACACTGGAAAAAATACAAAAACTTTGTGAAAGAGTAGTTCATGCTAATATATATCCAATAATTGCCACTTCGATTCCCTCTGAACAACATAGATTTATAAAAGGCTGGTCAACTACTACAAACCTTGTAGTTTTTTAGACTATGTATCGAATATTATGGATGGTGAGTCACAAGTAGATGTAATATATACGGATTTTGAGAAGGCATTTGACCGTGTTGACCACAGTATCCTTCTGCGTAAACTATCTAAATTGGGTATCCACGGTAATTTGTTGAAATGGTTCGATTCTTATCTGCGCAATCGTTCTCAAGCTGTAGTGGTAGGTAGTTCACGCTCCGACTTTTTGGAGGTACCATCTGGCGTACTGCAGGGTTCCATCCTGGGACCTTTGTTATATGCCACGTACTTATATGATGTTCGTAGATGCTTTAAGCATCCAACATTTTTAAAGTATGCTGATGATACAAAAATCTTTATGAAAATTAATTGGATTACTGATTGCAGTAACCTTCAAGCTGATCTAGATAGATTAAACTGTTATTATATTGGAAATCGTATTAATATTAATTTAAATAAATGCTGTTTTGTATCATTCACTAGAAAAATTAATCCAATTAAATACAATTATAAAATAAATAATTTTACTTTCTCAAAGGTGAATAGTGTACTAGATCTAGGGGTAAAAATGGATTCAAAATTAACATTTTCCGCACATATCAATACAATAGTCGCGAAACCATACAAAAATTTGGGTTTTGTTTTACGAGTCAGTAAGCCCTTTTCAGACATTGGATGTTTACGAGTACTATACTTTGCATATGCCAGAAGTATTCTGGAGTATAATATGTAGTATAATATGGAATTCTCAATATGTGACGTATATTCAAAAGCTAGAGAATAAGTTAAAAGTAAAGTTACAGCCTATATACGTCCCACTGCTGGGCACAGGCCTCCCCTCATTTCTGAGAGGGTTTTAGGGCAAGGAAGTGTCCGCCGCGCTGCCCCAATGCGTGTTGGCGAACTTCACATGTCTTCGAAATATTTTTTACTTATTCCTCAGACATGCAGGTTTCGTCACGATGTTTTCCTTCACCGCCGAGCACGTGGTAAAAAAGAAGCTAGAGAATATTCAGTTAAAATTTTGAAAGCACCTACATTTTCGTTTTTCTTGTAACTTTTCAGATGATAGCGAATCTAGTCTCCGCTATAATTTCATGCCTCTTCAAAGTAGACGAACCCTAATGGATGTGTCCTTCCTACACGGCATATGTAATAACTACATAGACTGTTGTGAATTAGCGTTACAAATTTTAAGTTTTTGTGTTCCAAATAAACGAACAAGACATACGACACTTTTTGATACTGTCCTTAAAAGAACTATCTATGCTCAAAATTCGATTGTCAATAGGCTTCACAGAATTTATAATAAAACATTTAATACAATTGATATCTTTCACTCTAGTAAACCTTCATTCAAACGTGAAGTTGCCAAGGTAATTTGCAAGAATATGTCAAGTTATAAACTAACCTGTAAATTTAAAAGGAAAATAGCATTAACAATATAAATACAAGAATGTTTTTAGCAGGTATTTGTATACATTTATATACGCTATAGTTCACATACATCATGTCTATATTTATAACATATATTTATTTATGATAAAATATCGTTATTTAAAAAATTCGTATCACGTTCACACACACACACACACACACACACACACATATATATATATATATATATATATATATATATATATATATATATATATATATATATATAATAAGTTTTGTGTGTAAATAGATTGTTACAAGCTGTGGATTTTGTGAATAATAAAATATAAAAAAAATAAAATTACATTTTAATAATATCTTAACCGTACACATATTAATAATACATCATGCAAATAATATACGGACAGCAGCATTAAAGATGCGAAACGTCTGGCACTGACTAGGAACGGTCGTTACAAAACATAACTAGTTACTGAAACTATCTATTCACACAATAGCGGGTAGCGGGTTATTGCAGTGCAACGAAACTATCTATTACAGTAGATGTTTTACTCAGTAACATGATTCACGTTTCAGGAATCACGAACGAGCGATCAGTAACAATAACAAAACGTTTATTCGGCTATTTTCGCGACGCATCGGCGACGGCTTCGGCTGTTGAAGTAGAAGCACATGAGTAAAGAAACCGACTCTTTACGCTGTGGTAGAAGTACCACCGGTCGTCGAATGTCGAGTGAGCGTGGGTGCTTTTGCATTTGACTTATGACTCTATTCCCTTCGTATAGATGCGATATTAGAAATGAGAAAGTAAGTGTGCATGTTTTTAACAAAAAATAGTTCAAATTCCATAATTTAAGTGGCCTTGGCCCGGTTTAAATTAGTCTTGTGTTTAAGTTTAATGACACGGTTTGTTTTTACTTTTTAGGCGCGTTTGTTAATATTTTTGTTTTCTTTTTGTGCAATAATAATAATATTTTTAGTAAAATAAGAACTAAATACAATTGTATATATTAGTATGTGATAGTTATCAAAAATATCTCGAAGTAATGCCAGTGTACTTTGGGACTTTTTTACAAAAGATACTACAACAATAAAGGCCAATATTCTATAAAAACATCAATACATGTATTCATTTGATTTATTACATAAAAATGTAGGCTTGAGTTGTCTAAAAATAAGCATTCAATATTTTATGTTGAACTTGTGGGTGAATTTATCATAATCATAATTATTAAATAATTCGTTTGCCGTTAAATCTTTTCAAGTGATATTTTTATCAAACCGTGCGAAACGATTAAACAAATAAATGAATTTAATCATTAACACGATGTCTAATTCTATACGAAACGGTAACAAACAATTTTTTCGTTAAACGGACATCGTTTCATTTGCAATGTTTTTCAATTAAACACGTCGTGAAACACTCTATTGAAGCCGCTATTAAAATAGAGTTTTTCAAAACCCTCTATTAAAATAGAGTGTTTTAAAAGCCGCTATTGATATTCGATAGATAGTTTCGTTTCGTTACTCAAAAAAGCCGCTACTACCCACCGCTACTCTGGCATCGTTAAGACTAACGTGGACTCGAATCTGTTGAGCGCATCATTGTCAGGTGAATTTTTGCGACGACTAGTTCAATCTCAGTCAACGCGGAGAAGCAGACACATGGCGATGCGACTACGTGCAGTTATCGGGTCTTTTTTTTTGTAAAAATATTGTATTACAAATGGCAACTCGACGTAGATATTCCTTTTAATTTTTTATATCGTGTACGCGATATTTGGAAACTTACTGCACTTATTTTCTCACATAGAGCTATCTTACACGAGCACAACTTGCGACTTGTGACCGATTCATCTCGATTTTTCTTTGGTAAACGCAAATAAATGCGATTGTACTCGACGCGCCTGGTTTCCACGGGTGTTCCATTGGGGAAATTTATAGCCTGTCCTGCCAAGCGTGACGTATAAACATGAGTATTTAACGAAACACTACGTTCGAGTTCTTTATTTATTAAAACATATTCTACCAATCATAAAAAATATTCAAGAAATCTAAAAAATATGTTGTAGGCTTCAAAAATTATATAACAGGAAAAATTTACCTCATTAGAAATTTTACGAATTTTTTTTTCGAAATCTTACTCATTCTGTTGACACCAAATAATACCAAACACAGTAGATTAAATTTTTAAACTCCAAGCTGAATACGACATTCAGTAATTCCGGAGCACCTTTAGGTAACACAAATCGTTGGAACAATGCCCCACAGCGTAGTCTGCCATAAATAATTTTCCTCTTAACTTAAATCTTATATAGAAATTAAAGAATGACATGAGTGAAACTTCAGTCACTGAATCCCTCTATACCTGAATACACTGATCATTTTTTATTACGATTGCAAAACAAATTTATATCATATCTATAACTACTTTATTACATACATATTAAAATGATATAACTTCATCATCATCATCATCATTACAGCCCTTCACAAGTCCACTGCTGAACGTAGGCCTCCCTCAAGTAACGCCACAAAGCACGGTCCAGAGCCACCTGCATTCATCGACTTCCTGCATGTCTTACCAGGTCGTTACTACATCTAGTGGAGGGTCGCCCTACACTACGCCTACCGGTACGAGGCTGCCACTCGAGAACCTTTCTTCCCCATCGGTTATCGGTTCTTTGAGCATCCTCATACGGCCAGCAGTGAAGATCCGTAAGTCATCACTGGCAACACGCACTGGTTGTACACTTTAGTTTTCAGAGATTGAGGTATACCTGACGAGAAGATGTGTCGTAATTTCCCGAACGCTACCCGGCCGAGTTGAACCCGTCGATTGACCTCTCGGTCGAAGTTGGACTTACCTAGTCGGACTATTTGTCCCAGGTAAACGTACTCGTCAACAACTTCGAGCATAGTGTTCCCAACAACTATCGGCATAGGTGTGACATGGACCTTAAACATGATCTTTGTTTTGTCCATGTTCATCTTAAGACCTATCCGTTGGGAAACACTATTGAGGTCACTGACCATAGTGCTAAGGTCCTCCAGCGATTCTGCCATAAGGACTATATCGTTGGCAAATCGAAGGTGAGTGATGTACTCGCCTTTGATGTTAATACCGTATCCTTTCCAGTCCTATAGCTTGAAAACGTCTTCTAACGCAGCGGTGAAGAGTTTTGGGGATATAACGTCACCCTGTCTTACACCTCTCTGTAGTTGGATAGGTTTCAAACTCTGGTTCTGTACTCGGATAGCCATCGTAGCCCTACTGTACAAACACTTCAGCACTTCGATATACCGACTGTCAACTTGGCACCGCTGAAGGGACTGTAGCACCGCCCAAATTTCGACGGAATCAAAGGCTTTCTCATAGTCCACATACGCAGTGGCGAAACTAGGGCTTCAAACTAGGGCAAGCCCAAGATATGGTTTTGTTGTTTTTAGCAGTTTAATAAAAATCCACCAATCTTGAGCTGTCTCCACTCTTTAGTTTCATATTCAGTGCTGTCAAGGACGTGTTTAACAAAGCACACAGTAAGCATACTACCGCTAGATAGATTGTATGACATAATATGCAATTGCACACCTTTGGTGGTTTTGAAAAGAGCCGTTTGGGTTTGCTTGAGATATTTACAAACAATAAAATACATGAACAAAAGAAAAGCATGATCAAAGTACAAACTATGTACAAAGTTAAAAAAGGACGCCTGGCAAATGTGATACCTCGAAATTATTTTGTTTAAGTTATATGCATAAAAGAACAGATTATGACAGGAATTAGATAGTTATAATGAGAAGATAAAGCTTTGCTAATTTTTTACCATAAAATAATGACTATTTATTATATTATAATTATTCATTTTCAATTCATAATAAACCGTACAAAATGATATTTTTAAACTCATATTATTGTAATTTAAATTAGCAGATAGCGTATTTGTGCCATATAGCGTAATCTTTAGGTACCATCGTGAGAATCAACCAATTTTCGTTCGATAAAATGACTTTACCTATAGAATTAATTAGATGGCGCTATTAAAATTTTATATACTGGAAATACCTAAGGGAGTATTTTTAAAAATCACAATACATTCTTCTGTATTCTTTTGATTCATTTCATTAAAGTTTGGGCTTCACGTTAAAAAAAAGATTGTAATACTTATTTTCTATAAAATTGAACCTAGGTGTCTCATATTTTATGCTGG